>JAOUQW010000021.1:12205251-12217740 GCA_028565825.1 Olivaichthys viedmensis
ACTGCACGACAGTGTGTCTAAGAGAATTGATGCAGTTTTAAAGCCAAAGGCTGCGAAACACCAACACACTGATTTGTCAGTTGTTGGGTTTTTTTTTTTTTTTTTTTTTTTTTTACTGTTCACTGCTCTTTATAGTACTTTTTTATAGTCAGGAACTAATTTCCATTATTTTTAGAAGCATTTTCACTTGACAGAATTTGTGCCTAAGACTTTTACACAATACTGTACATGTGCCTGTGTAAATGATGTGGCTATGAGTGTTTCTAAAAACATACAATCTGCAGCCTGGATGAGGAAGTACAGTAAAATGCAGTTGACTTTACTCATCACTATTGAAGGATTGTGGGTAAAAAAAACTACACAAAAACAATTTACGTCTGTACACTGCACAGTACATTTAAACCCTTGAATTTGTGTATGCAAAGTGGTTTCCTCAAGGCTCAAGGGTTCTTTAAATAGTTGAGGGTTCTTAGCTTCTTAAAGGGGTTCTACCTGGAACCCTCTCTGATAGGGAAGCACTCTGTTGTAGGGTTCCACATATAATCTTTAATGAACCAAAGAACCCTTCAGGATGCTTAATGGAACTTCCCCCTCAGAATGTACATTAAGTTGCCAATTTATTGCGTACACTCTTAGGGAAAAAAAGGTTAAATCTAGAACCTTGAAGATAAAGTTTCTATGTAGATCTCTGTTTCCAAATAGAATCCTTCAAAAAAAAAGCTAAGTACCCATAACTATCCAAAGAACCCATAAGGAACTCTTTTCTCTTAGAGTGTACCCTGGGAATTCTGACACTCAGAAATACACACACACACACACACACACACACACACACACTCTGAGGAGGTTGGCGTCATCTCTCCCACCGTGCACACTGTGCGATCACACTCTCAGCAGGCAACAAGTGTGTGGCGCGCTGTGGCCTGAGGCAACCTGGTGGTGTTATAGTGTGTGTGCCAGCATGTCCTGACTTAACCCCTGCGTCTCCATCTGTAGCAGCTTAGCCGGGCAGGAAGGCGCTAAACACATATGGCAACAGGAACGGTGGCACTTTTCTGGGCGGAGTGGGGAAGTGTGTGTGTGTGTGTGTAAGTGTACATTTCCTCATTCCTGAGCACAGAGATGCACATGCACGTCTCCACAATAAAATTAAATGACACACAGCTCAATTTAAAGTGCTGGACCGGATCAGGCAGAACTAGGAATTGTGGGTAATCAGAAGACTTGACTACAACGCCCTTAGACACCGCTGCATGGAGATTTTTGTGATGTTAGCGTGGACATTTGAAAAAGCTGCACTGCATAGGATTTTTTGTTACAAAAATAAAAAATAAAAATGTTATTATTAAGATTCCTGTAAAACAAGCCTGTAATAGTAATTCAAAGTCAGAGCTAAAAGACAAAAGTTATGCAGATTTAAAGAAAAATATGTGTTTTGCATGTACTTCAGACGGAATTCAACAACTGCCCTTAGACTTCCATTAGAGGTGGGTATCAAGTAAACAGGCTTTGGTAAGACTTTCTCTTTTATCTGTCTTGTCCTACGACCTTTATTGATAAAGTTTGAGGCTAACGGCTATAGTTTTGAATTAACATTATATGTTATGTGTTTGGGTGGCACGGTGGCATGGCTGCCTCACAGCTGCAGGCTCCTGGGTTCGATCCTGAGCTCGGGTTACTGTCTGTGTGGAGTTTTGCATGTTCTCCCCATGTCTGGATGGATTCTCTGGTTTCTTCCCACTGTCCAAAGAACATGTTGATAGGTGGATTGGCGACTCTAAATTGCCCCTAAGTGTGAATAAGTGTGCACCCAGTGTCCCTGGTATAGACTCCGGATCCACCGCAACCCTGACCAGGATAAAGCGCTTAATAAAGATGAATGAATGAATGTTAAACGTTTATTGATAGAATTCAACAACTGCCCTCAGACTTCGATTATAAGCGAGCTTTCAGTTCTTTCTGTTCTGTTCTCAGTACAAACCTATTTGTCCATGGTAATTGGTCATATGCTACAGATGCTGTAGCTAGTGTTCAGGTTTAAAAACAAAACAAAAAAAACACAGCTGGAGTATTCCTTTAAAGCCTATGAGAAGAACTTGTGTGATTTCAGAGAACGTGTCAAAATCACCTCAGTCAGAACGTCCCCAGTTCTGTCCTGAGTGATGCTCTGTTATAAAAAGCTATGTGAGTCAGGGAGGCGATTGCTTGGTCAGAGTGAAAGTAGACAAGAGGACTGTTCCAAATGAGGAACCTGCATAGATCATATCTCAGATGTTCATTTTTATTGGATTTTATAAACACTAGTCAAATGTATTTTCTTTACTTACTGCTCTTGGGTTTGGGTTTTACCATCCTGTGTCAAAAACAAAGCAATAACTTCCCGAGGCATAGCTGCTGTCTCACTCACTGTTAGTCATGAAGTCTCGGCCGTTCAAATCCCATAATTTGCCCTTGTTTGGGAGGAAACGCTCCTCTGACTCACTTTTTTTTCTGCCCATGCATTTTGAAGTGCAAATCATCTCAGACATTAAAGATAAGCTTAATCGCGTACAGTAAATCTCGGTTTTCGGCTCGAATGTTGTTATGCTTTTTCAGCCACTCCGGTGCGTTCCTTTTCCTGAAGATTACCACTAAATCGCTGTTTACTCCCGATCTTCCAAACATGTGATTATGATATAAATAGTCACGGTGGTTCCCACAATGTAACTTTTCCTGTTATGATTATGGCTGCTTGTGGTCGCGGGCCCAATTTATTACCTGCTTCAGTGAAGCGTCGGCTCGCTAATACCCCAAGCGCCGGGCCTCCCAGGAGTTTCAAACAAGCTCTCCTCCTCCGCGCCTGAAGGCTCATTAGTTATGATTATCATTTTGATGTGAAGGCTTAAGTGGGACGTTTAGCTGTGCGTCTCCGACTGTAGTGTGTGTGCCGGCGTGCTGGGGAAGAGGGACGTTTTATAAGAGTGTGCTTTTATGCTTTTAGGATCTTCTCAGGAATGAACAGGGGAACATAACCCTCTACCTCCCCGCTGATCATATCGCAAATAATACAGTTATAATATGGAAGACAACAGCTCTTAAAAAATGTTGGGGTTTTTTCTGTGTCAACACACAAACATAAAACGAGATAAAATAATTCTCATTATGACAATTGTACGACGCTACATGTAACGTATATATCAGTATATCATATATCTGATTACTTTACAGAATGAGATAATAAATGGCATATCAATCTGCAGCTGCAGTACAGATATTAAATCATTTTTTAGGAAATCTGCCTAATTATGAAAACAGACTTAAAAAGAGCACTTTTAGCCTTCAGTAGTTTATTAATACATTGTAGAAATACACACTCAAAAAAATGGATTCTTCAAGTGTTCTTTGGATAGTTCTTAGCTCTCTAAAGTGGTTCTGAACCCTCTCTGTTGTAGAGTTGTAGAACCTTAAAGGGCTCCCCCAGAGAGACAAGCCAAAGAACCTTTAATCTCTTTATAAAGTCGTGCAGCATATTTCACCTGTAAGTAACTTTTCGATGACATCATCATCTAAACCAGTTTGTACCATGGCCACAGAAAATACTCGTTTCTGATTGGCTGGTGGGTGTGGGTTATTTTCTAACGCTCCTGATACCATGTGACCATTCACAATTATAAATACTTGTAAACCTTTTCTGAAAGGGAAATCCCCTTTTTGTAGGGTTCTACATAGAACCTTTCAGGGTTCCCCCAGAGGGACAAACCTTAATGTTCTTCTTTTTCTTTTCTAAGAGTGTAACGGCTTAGACTCGGCCGTTTTTTTACATTTCGCTACATTTTAATAACAAATGATTGATTGAGATATGATTATGCAGAAAGGAATGGTTTCTAGGCTACAGTGTGAGGAATTTTTTGAATTAAAAGTGACAAAAACAGAGCGAAAATACACAACAACCATATATTGGTAGATTATTGATATGTGGGGTTGGGGGACTAGACTAGGAGTTTGCTCAATAAGATAACAATGAGTTTGCTATTTTGATATCATTCAGTTGAGGAAGCAAAACATATACAAAACCTATCTTAAAAAAAAAAAAAAAAAAAAAGCATCTCGATATCGGAACATAATGGACTTTGCGGAGAAAACAAGTCGCTCCATGGTTCTTCTTCACCTCCGGTCTCTTATACAACACAACCTTAACAGTATAGCTGGTTTAGCTTTCCTTATCATACCCTTATACCATGGGCCTATTTCTTTTGTTTTTACTAACTCATTATGGGAATTAGATTTGTCTATTGGTGTTAAAATTCACATCCATAATTGAGTGAGCTCTTTTTTACCAATTTTTTTTTAAATGGGGACATGGTGTCAGAGAAAATGTAATTGCTTGGTTGTGTTCTAAGCCAGTCATGCAGCACAGGAGAAAGAAAAAAAACAAAGAGGGGAAAAAAGAAAAAGAGAGTGACAAAAAGTGTCAATTATGTAGTGAATAGACTATAGGTCTTCACTTCTTCTTTTTGTATTACAAGGCATTCTTACTACAAGTGCAATGGTAACGTGGGATTAAAGAATAGTGTGTAGGCAAACACACTTTACTGTCTTTTTTTTGACATTTTTGCCGTGTCTCTTGAGTGGGCCTTGTCAGAACCACCTGTCTGGTGATTTACATCACTTTGCATTACACAGGCCCCCCCCCCCAAAACAAATCATATGCAGAGAAACAAATTGGAACAAAACACTTTTTCTTTTCTTTGTCATGCACATTTATATACTAAACACCATAAAAACTACAGGACAAAACTACAATCAGAGTCAGTGCCTGGACGAGGCATGCAGCCGATTTGAATAGCACTCAGTCAACAGCGGAGTTTTGTCATCCGGCTGACCTTTGAAGTCCACCAGGAAGAGAGGAGGAGGAGGAGGAGGAGGCCGGGAGAGAAAAGAAAACTCGGGCCAAGGTCAAGAAAGCTAATTTATTTCCTTCATCCGCTGGCGTCCCTGAGAGGCGGACCACACACTGCCCATACAAGTGGCTCTTTTAATGGGGGGGGAGAGAGTGCATGGCAGAGGGCTGGCGTCATCCAGCGCTTTTGCTGCTTTAGCTCATGCACAACAACGAGGCCGACCGGTGTGTGTGTGTGTGTATGTGTGCTAAAGACAGATGTCAGAGCCAGACACCATCAGCCACATCTTTTGCTAGCTCTCATTGTCACGCAGGCGAATCGTATGACATCATTGCTGACTAATTGGCTGTGCAAGAGTGCCAATGAGGGCAACAGTGGAAAAATTGGCACGTGATAGTCAGGAAAACTTTCTAGTTATTGCCTTTGTGTCAATTAAACCCTCAATGAACTTAGCAATGATCCATTGATTGTATATAGAGTACTGTGCAAAAGTCTTAGGCACCCCAAAATGTTTATTTGATGTCTTCTGCATTAGTGTGTCATTAGAAAAGAGAAGATTTTAGATTCCCAAACATTCATTTTCCATAAAAATAAATGTTACAGAGAAATGTTTGTAAGAAAGTGAGATATTAAGTAATAGATTACTTTTTAGATAAAAACAGAACCAAGGTTGTTCTGGGATTTTACCTGTAGAGACAGACGCAAGTGGCAAGTTCTCCAAAATTCTTGGAACAACCTACCAGCCGATTTCCTTTATGAAACTACACGACAAAGGTTGTGGAACACTAACACACTGATTTGTTTTAGTTTTTTTACTGTTTACTGTTATTTATAGCATTTTTTATATTCAGGAGCTTTTAATTTCATTATTTTTAAAAGCATTTTCGCTTTACAGAATTTCCTTATATATATATATATAATGAACCTCTAAGGGAACCCTTAAAGGTTCTGTGTAGAATGTTTCAGAAAGGGTTCCAACTACCCCTTGAGTTCTCTCTTTCTTTTCTCAAAGAAGGTGTATATAATATTCATATAAATAGACCCCCAAAAGGGGTGATCCCTCTGATCGCTGGTGTGTGCACAGGTGGGAGTGTAAAGTTGATTTGTTTCTTCACCTTAAGCATTCACAGGGGAGTGGTGGCTCAGTGGTTTGGGCGCTGGGCTACTGTTCAGAAGGTAATGGGTTCAAGCCTCAGCACCTCCAAGCTGCCACTGTTGGGCCCTTAACCCTCCCTGCTCCAGGGGCGCTGTATCATGGCTGACCCTGCACTCTGACCCCAGTTTACCAATATGCGAAGAATCAATTTCACTGTACTGTACTTGTATATGTGACAATAAAAATAGCATTCTATTCCTCTCAAAATAATCTCTGTATTATTGAAATATGCTTTTTTTTAAATGAGAAATTGAGCTAAGCACATAAAGTTTTATGTCAGAAACAAAATCATGAGAAAAATAGTTGTTAATACATTTCAGAGATTGTCTACTGATATGAATCTGTGTGTATGTGTGTATTACGATCTCCTGAGGTGTGTATCAGATGAGTGGGCGGTGATCAGAGACTGTATGTACACTCTCACTATGAGACCCAGCTGACGCCTATTTTTCAGAGGGGTTATATATCAGTGTGTGTGTGTGTGTGTGGGTGAGTGATCTGCAGACTTGTATTACTCACCATTTCCTTCACCGTCACATCATTTTGAAACTCCCTGATAAACTTGCAAGCCTGTGGCCCTTTGAGTGAGATAGTGATTTATTCCCAGACGACCCGGGCTTGGACTGTAATCTCCGAAGCCCTTCACACACATGCTGCACTACGTCACTTACAACAGCACTGCGATCAAACACACACTTATCTGTTTCCATTTCAGTCAGGGGGGTGGGATAGTATGAATCCATTGTTATGATAACCGCACAAACCAGTATTATGGTTTTCAGACCCAGCAAAACAATGTTTTGTTTTGTTTTGTCTGACCTTTTCCTCTTTAACCTCTTTCTACCCTACATTAAGGCCTTGAAACCTGTATGTAAGTATCAGACAGACTAAATTTCACAGAACCAACCAGACCAAGTTCCTCCTGTCAGTCAGAAGCTACTCTGATTCAGTGTGATGTCTCTACCAGAGACACACTTCTTACACAAGACACTCCGATTCACTGGGATGCACCTAACAGAACCAAAAGATTCAAAAACGTGTCGAAATCGTCAGTCTATACATCACCGACAAATATAGTGGATATGAAACGGATCTCCACAAAATGATAGATTGATAGATTGATAGAATGCACCAGGCAAAAGGACAAACTATCCATTTGTTCGACACAATTTATGCGGTAGTTCAATGATGGAATAAAATAGACCATATTGATGACCTGGGGCTCACTATTTAGCCCAATATCGGTAGTTTCATGGGGAAAATTGCATCTTTCTTACTTAAAGAATCAAGAAACAGCTGCGTTCTGAAGACAACGTGGAATTTCGTGCTACCAGTGAGACATCTTGTCTGAAATAACATCTCAAAATAACATTTATCTACTGTCCGCAGTATAACTATTTCAGATTTCCATATCATATCTGCATATCGTCACACTCTTTCACCCTTTTTTTTTAACTCCTTAAACTCCCAGTATCCGTAGATGAGAACGGACTTGCATTCTTCACTCTCGTAACTACACACCTTTCCTTTTAGTTTCACTGTATGTACTGAATAATTTGTAGTCCTTACTAAATAATGTGCTTCAATCAGAAAATATAACAAGGCTCTTTAAACAACGTGGCTCCGAGACTACAACTGCCAACACGCACACAACCCGCTGTCTCTCAGCATAGTTCTAGTTCGTCCCGGGGCGATTATGCTGCTGTTTTGGAAAATCCAGATTTAAGCACAATTATTGCGGGTGTTTTCTCAGCAGTAGGCCAGTGACCTCATCTATAGAAATCTTACACCTGTAGTTTGTTGGTGAATGCCAGAGCACCAGATTCTGGTTTCTCAAAAGTATTTTTTTTTAGTTCGAGACTACATCATCTGTTTTTCTTGAGCTTTTCCCTTTTCTCATGCTTACACCACAGCGCTGTTGAATTCTCGATTCTGATTGGTCAGAAGGTATATATCTATATCTATATCTACTCTATAACAGTAGTTCTGACAGTAGTGCAGGCTGCAAGTCAAACCACAGGTTTATAATAATGCGCTCGTTCTAATAAGTAATCGTTTCTATAGTAACAACTCATTCACAGGGACTTGAATGTACGGCGGACGCTCACATCATTTAAGCCTGACAAAAAATGGATTAAAAAAGTGTTGTCATTTAACAAAGCAAGCATATAATGGTTGCTATGGTGAAGCTTTCTGTAAGGAGAAGGTTTATTTTACATTTATGGAAGGAGACTCCAGTGTCGGCACTTTGTAACAGTCAGAGGCAAAGCTGTTCCTTTAAGTTTTCCGCCAGGAAAGTCTTCAGATTTACTTTAGGAGAGAGATAAAAAAGAGAGAGGCTGGTCAGGAAACTGTTTATAGCTGTTATAACACAAGAACTAGAACTAACTTGTTTTGCCGACGTTCAACAACATTAAATGTAACTATAAATGGATAAAAAGTGTGCCGTGTTTATTTAAAAATATCTAATCGTTGGCAAATTACTATGGTATAAGTGGAATAAAACACTTTTGGACGTGCTGTTATAGGAAAATAATCAACTCCAGGGTGGTAACGGCTGCATCACACCACCCCGTCGTTGACTATTTTCTTCTAACTGCACGCCCAGTCGTGTCTTATTCCTTACTTAATCGACATTTTTGGGGGTATCGTCTAGCCTGGTGACACATGACTGACTACAGTCAGCAACTGAATAAACATTCTGACTTGTCCTACCAAGAAAAAACTGTAGGGACAACTTCCAAATTAGCACATGAGAGACATGTCACATTGTTAAGTCCTGAAGTGCTTTATTCCGCTTATACCACATCAATTTGCCAACAATTACGTGTTTTTATTTATTAAATTGTGCACACCATGCCAGCATTGTGTCCTATCTGGGATTAAAGACTTTGTATTACTACAAATATCAGTGTGGAAACATATAGAATGTGAATCATGGAGTCTTATAGATCAATTCGCTGGTACTGATCACTTCCTGGTGTGTTAAAGTCATCCAGTTGCATTATGACACTTTACTGCAATAGACTTCATATTTATTAGATCACTCTGTGATTTGTATAATCCTTTTTCATGGGTACCTAATGCAGAGTAATATGTCGTATCTGTGTATGGGTTATATGATGTATGTTGAATTTTTTGGCACTGATTCCTGCATACACTGTACATTTGGTGAATAAATAGAAACTGATTCTGATATAGTCCATGTTTGGGCTTCAGATTAAACTACATCCACACTACAGTCTTTCATCTAGTTTTCTTATTCACCTGCTTTTCTTCTTTTAATTTGCAACGCTGCCATCTCTATTAACACTTCATTTCAGTACGAATATTAGGGTGAAAATATAGAAGGCAAACCGTATAGACTTCATAAGTTCACCCCAAATAAAGTAGGTGGCTGGCGTTCCTCGTTTCCCTTTTTAATTAGCACCTGCGAGCGCTTTTTCCATTATCACTGCTCGCATTAAAAATCTCCTCGCTCTCCTAATTAAGAAAAGTGGAAACAGATTAGATGGGCCCTTTGAACAAAGGTTAGGGATTGCTCGCTGCTGTTTGTTTGTTGGGCTGACACCAGGAAACGGGCTGCCACATCCTCGCACAGTGTCACTTTGTTTTAAGGTGAAAAAGGAGGAGAAAGATGTAAATTTCCCTCCATGTTTCTTAGCTTCGAACTTTGGAACCAACCAGATCTCACAAAAAATTTTGTGGGAATTGTAATGAGCAGGACTGATTGTGTCGGATTTCACAGGACGCGTCCACTTGCAAATTTTGTCACCACATGCCACCCAACTGTGTCTCTCTGGTCGCCGCTGGTGGGTTTTTTTTTTTTTATGACATTTTTACGGGTGTTTTTTGCGGGATGTTGTCATGGAAATCAAGTAAACAAAATCAAACCATATCAAACGTCTTTGGAGAAGTAAACAACTTGATATTAAATGTTAGAGGAAAGCGTACAACGACGGACGAATAAAGTATAGACAGGCACTTTTAGAAAAATGGGTTCCTCAAGGGTTCTCTGGATAGTTAAGGGTTCTTAGCTTTCTAAAGAGTTTCTCAAGGGATCTTTGGATAGGTAAAGGTTCTTAGCTTCCTTAAGGCTTTCTACCTGTAACCCTATTTGACAGGGGAACCCTCTGTTGTAGGATTCTACATAGAACCCTGAAGGGTTCCTCTAGAAGGAAAACCAATAGCACCCTTAAGTTTTTTAGATTCAACTTTTTTTTCTAAGATTGTAGGTAAGCCTGTTTTTACTTTATCATAATGTGCATTAGCTTGGCCACTTGGTCAACTAGCTTGCTCAATCTGGCAAGCAAGCAGGGTTGCCAGATTGGAAATCCAGTCACGGTTTAAAACCTTCTCATTTGACTTCAAACCATATCAAACTGCGGCCAAATTATATTCAAAATAAATTATATCTACCAGCACAAGGATACTTGTTTTCAGACCAATGGAATTAAGACAATTGTAGGATTATTGTAGAATTGTAGGACACAATCTGGCAACCCTACTGGCAGGCCACCTACCTCGTATTAGCACATAACCTAATGAGTTTCAAATTATTTAAACATTACAATAATGCTTAAGTTATTATTTCAAATAATACATGACTTATGATGTTTAGAAGCGAATTAAAAGTCTTCCTGCTTGGACAATGTAAACGACAACCATCTACCCTCACCTGATTGGCTACATGGCGGACGGATTTGACTAAACTTTTGCCGTGCCACAACGGTCATGCACCACACAGATCCAGCAGAACTCCCTATTGAAAATAAGATGCAGCCTGGTGGACTTGCAAGTGGACATGTACCATATGAAAAGCTACAACCCCGTCCCTCAGCTTAACCTTGAATATTTGTAACCTTTCACATTGAAATGCTAATTGTTACAGATTACATGCTAATTGTTACACATTTGCAATCGAGAGACAAATGGATTACAACTAAAGTGATCCAAAAGCTGTTCAGAGGATATAAATGGGGTTGGAGGCTGTTGAAGGTAAAGGTGGACACACACGTTATTAGAGAATATTTATATCACATTCAGAAAGGGTGATGCAAACATTTGAACTGATATCATTTAGATTTTTTCTCTATTAATATCTTAACATACACTATTTGTTTCTTGATTTTTTGATAATTAAGGATCATCTGTGAAACCCTAACCACACTGAATGTCTTGGTGGTATAAATGACATTTCTTTGTCTTCTTCATTTTGTTCTTAAGGTGAGGCAAACTTTTTTTTTTTAAGAGAGAGAGCGAGAGAGAGAGAGAGGGTGGTGCGGGCAGTGGGAGATGAAAAGAGAGGTGTCGCTCCCTTTCTTCACCTCTCCCACCCCGCCATTGATTGGTCTTTCATAAGCATTAGTCGTGCTTTCCGAGGTCTTCTAACCAACCCGTCCATCGATGTGATTTAAGACCTCACCGCTTCCTCCTGAACAGCTCATTAAAGAAAAAACATGGGTGGAAGTGGAGCGAGGGACTTTAGACGGATGCGCTTCAATCAAGGATTAAATTCCAATCAATCTCTGCTTTTACTCACTCAGTGCATCAAGAATGTGTACCTGTTTTTGAACCGGAGATACTTTTTTCTTTTGTGTTTTTTCCTGTTTGAGATAACATGAAAGCATTTGGGGGTCTTTTTCAGTATCAGTCCTGTTTTGAATGGGTCATTTACGAGTTTCAGTCATGTAGATATCCTCTTAGCGGATACAGGCAGTGTGAACACATTGTCACAATAGCGAATTTGTAAAAATATCCAAGAGCAAACTTGTATGAAAAGTGCCAAAAGGTTTCATTTTAATAATTTAGTTTATTAGCTTTTCACAGTGGACACACCTCCTTCACTGGGACTTACAGTAACAGTGGCCACGCCTACTTCACTGTGATTGATGCATAGGCCACACCTTATTTACTGGGACTTACAGGCACATAGGCCACACCTCCTTCACTGGGACTTACAGGCACAGTGGCCACGCCTTCTTCACTGGGACTTACAGGCACAGTGGCCATGCCTTCTTCACTGGGACTTACAGGCACATAGGCCACACCTCCTTCACTGGGACTGACAGGTACAGTGGCCATGCCTTCTTCACTGGGACTGACAGGCACAGAGGCCACATCTCCTTCACTGGGATTGATGCACAGAGGCCACACCTCCTTCACTGGGCCTGACAGGCACAGAGGCCACACCTCCTCCACTGTAACTGACAGTAACATAGACCATGCCTCTTTTACTGGTATCTGCAATCTGCAACTATTTTGCACGTTTCCACCGCAAAAGAGCCGGTTCTTGGTCGGCAAAATTGGTTTGGTTCCAGCACCAAATTGGTGTTTATCTGCACTATTAGTAAAAAGGGTTCCTCAAAACCCTTTTTGTATTTATTGTCCTGTGTATTTATTGTTCTGTGTATATTTGCACTCGTCCTCACTGTCGTGTATTTGCACTTTATG
>JAOUQW010000021.1:12221520-12231783 GCA_028565825.1 Olivaichthys viedmensis
ACCAACATGCTGGGATATGTGAAGAATCAATTTCACTCTACTGTACTTGTATGTGACAATAAAGGGGACATTATTATTATTATTATATAATCCGAATCAGCCATTCAAGAAGAGTTCCACATTTAAAAAATGTTTTTTTAAATTTATTTCAGGGCTACTTTAAGGTTTAAAGGTCGAGCGTGATTTTAGAGCTCATAACATTTCTTACTACTGCATGAAATTTAAATCCAATGAAATCTCTCTCACTCATGCTAATCTCTAAGAAATGAATACCAGTGTAACAAGAAATGATGCTGTCAAAAGTTGCACGCTTGGTGCAGGATCAACTTCTTATGCGGAAGTAAAACTGTCAATGTTGAACGTTGATGCCGTACAAAAGTTTTTTGTATGTCAGTGTTTAGCTGAGCTACCTATAAACATAGTGGGGCAGTCGCATCGCTAGCAAAGCTAATAGCCTGCTAGTTTAACTAACTACATTTTCCAGTATCAAAGTGGCTCTTTTAAAATCAAGTAGCTTGTTTTTAGTTAAACTACTGTATTGACCAAGGTGATAAACTCCATATTTAATTTTCTTAACAAACACTATATATTAAATGTTAAATGTATCAAGTTATGTAGCCACTTCTTGTTTGTTGGTTGGAAACAAGAGAAAAGACTCAGAGCAGATTACTGGCTGCTAACCAGAGCTATAATTTGTAATTAGCAGAAGAGGTGGCATCTTCAATGTAGTTCGGCTACTTTTGCAATATGTAGCTTGTAGTGTAGCTATTTAGCTTTAGCTAACTGCATTTCTAAAGTAGCTTCTCCTCCAGCCTAGCTTTTGGACGTAACATTTTGGACGCACCCCTCCACTGAGTACATCACAAGAGTGTTAACTTGTTAAAATTAGTCACAGATATGTCGCACATGTGCAAACTTCTGTGCATGGAAGCTTAAGTATGAGTATGAGGTCATTGCATCATCTATAACCCAGCCCGAGTGTTAGAGAAACCTCTGTAGGAAAGAGAAGAAATGGAGTGAAGGAGATTGAAGGACAGATTGAGAGAGATGGACATTGGATAGATGGACATTTGTGTCCTGTCCTCGTAATAAAACGTCTAGACGCCAATTAACATCAATTTTCCTAAAGAATTTGTGTCATCGGCACAGAACGGCTCTCTCTGCACTCCAGGGTCCGTTTTAAGACGCTCTCGTATCAATCAATGTTTTTCTCCTCCCTTCACTCTCCTTTACTTTAATTGAACTTTGTTTTCTTTTGTCAAGCCCTTTTGTCAAGGGACATGTCTCGATGTCCTCACTGTAAAAGCGCCTCCGGATCAATCCGACATTATTTCTTCCTCCCTCCTCCTTCCCACTGTAAGACAAATGACGAGGGTTTTGAAGTGCACCATCATCTGTCTCTCTTCAGCTGCGTACAAGCAAGCGAAAACCTCCAGGGGCTCGTGTTCAGCAACCATCATCCATAACGCTTATTCATGCGCGCCATGGGCCATATAAATAAACGCAGCTTATTTAGTGAAGCCCATTCTGAGGCTTTGATGTCAAGCGTCCTCGTCTTCACTCACTTCGTGCAGAGGTAAATGTAATATCACACTCTTGGGCCGGGGTTATACTTGCCGAGTGAGTACGCGTTGCGTGCTGACTGAACGCAGGATACGTACGGCAGCCATCTTGCATATACGTATGCGTAGTTAACAGCAAGTATAACCCCGGCCTAATTTCTTAGCACATTGTAGACTTGACTCTTATTTCGCTAGCCAGAGTTTCCGAGAAAAATGGAAAGGATTTGTGGTCAAAATTGGATTTTACAAATGCCACAACCATCCATGGCCAAGAGTCCAAAAGACCATACCTGGCCTTTCTCTTTGTGTAGGAAGGACATTCTTCTCTCCTCTTTTGATCAGAGTGATGCTAGCCAATCGCCGGCGTCTTCTGATCTATATACAAAAAAATATAGCAATGCACTAAGCAGCAGCACAAATTACATGTTTTTTCTACAAATTTACATGGCAGTTTGATGACAGAAGGAAATGGTCCATTTTGACAAATTAGGGCTTGCTAGTTAGCACAAAATTGACAAACAGGGGCTCACTAGTTCGTCCAAAAGTGGCAAACAGGGGCTCGCTAGTTAGCACAAAACTGGCAAACAGGGGCTCACTGGTTAGCCCAAAATCTCTAGTTTCACAAGAAACAAACTGTCTCTCGCTGACTCAAAGAATAGAGAAGCAGCAATGCTCTAAAGGCAACGTGGAGTTTCATCGTTCGGTCTGATAGGGTTAATGAGGGATACAAGACAATTGCATAACGTCTTATGAAAAGCACTATAAATAACATTAATTTCCCACAGGAATCATGGGCAAATATGATAATACAGACTGGAGGACTTTGTTGTAATAAGGATTCAGTGCTTGAAAAACATCAAAGCCTCACACCACTTTGGTGACTAATTCCTGTGGCTAAACGTTCAAGGATGTTAATTTGGAGCCCCAGAAGGGACCCATCTTGAAGGCAGCATTTACTCAACAAGCACCAAGGAGCAACAGGAACCATCCAGATCCTGTTTAGACAACGCTCTGCGCTCTCATCTCAGGGGGAAACGCGCGATCAGGTATGTTCCACCCCACAATGCTCGGCCCTGTCAGCGCTCTATAGGGGATGGTAACGGCGTTGGGAAGGAGAAAAGGGGACGAGGGCAGAGGTGTCCTGATAAGACGCACTGCTATGAAAGTGTAGAAGCATGAGAAAACAGATGGCCAAGCTGCTAGAGGCTGAAAGAAAGACGCGAGTCTACAATGTCCGGATATTGAGGCTTTTCCTTTCCTTTCAGTTATTGCAGACTGTAATGGAGATGTATTATTTATAAAGTGCTTTTTTTTCCTCTCTTTACAGTTCGCAGAGGAGTCCAGGAAGGCATTGTGAGCCCAGCACGGCTTATTTAGGATTTAAAATGGCCAGACTTGGCTGGACGACCCACAGTGGATGTTTGATTCAGAGTGTACCGATCGGTGAGTAAGACTCATTTACATGAATGTCTTCGTTAAGAGAATGAAAAAAAAGTCAGTGGTGTTTGCATCGAATTTGAGGTAGTACGTTTTTTTTTAGACTAATAAAATTTTTGACCACAAACCTACTTATCCATGGTGTTGAACTGAATCAATGAGATTTAATACACGCCTCCTCGGAGGCCTGTTGCAGTCACATGTCCTTGACAGGCAGCAGTACGTAATCTATGTCAGACACAGAATCACAGAGTGAGGTTGACATTCACAGTGATCTAATTTGTGGTTTATTATAACGCCTATGAGTTACTAGGTCTTTACTGGATTC
Organism: Olivaichthys viedmensis; assembly: GCA_028565825.1. Lineage (NCBI taxonomy): Eukaryota > Metazoa > Chordata > Actinopteri > Siluriformes > Diplomystidae > Olivaichthys > Olivaichthys viedmensis. The sequence continues at coordinate 12,224,848 of JAOUQW010000021.1, forward strand.
TTTGTGACAGCAACAATAACATTAGCCGGTCTGTCTGAAAAAATAGCTCAACATTTATCCTTTTAGTCCAAACTGACACTTTAATTCTAAATATGCCTATAATTTTAATAACATTTTGAGGCTAAAACGTTTCATTACACACGCTTGCGCACGTTTTTGCTTATTAATTATAGTTCAATTTTTATCTTCAGGAAACTAAAAACCCACATTTATAGATTAGAGGTTAATCGAATTATTCCAGACCTTGGAATTTGGTTCTATATGAGAATTCTGTGATTTTAAGATATTGAGCCATAAAGTTTTGACCCACTTAATACTTATTAAGGTCAAAGCAGATACAACTTTTCCACTTAATATATATATTTTTTAAATATACATATAATTAATATTTTGGTGTAAAACTTCTCACATATTTATAGACATGTTAGTGACATATTTATAACATTAACTCATTTTTGCCAAAAGGGTCAGATAGAACCTTACAATTCCGAGAGATGTCACGTGCAGATACAAAACTCTCTTTAGGGAATAAATCCAAAATGCAATTCCACCAGCTGTTTTCCTACACATGACATGTGTGTGTTACGGTGTTGGTGTTACTCTCGTTAGGAATATGTGACAATTCTGTCCTTGTGGGGACATTTGGATGGTCCCCATGAGAAAATTGAGCCCAAAGATTTCCTTAAGATACTGAGGTTATGTTAGGGTTACGGCTATGGTTAGGTAAAGCAATATTTAACTACATTAATGAAAATACCTCACAAAGATAGAATTAAGTGTGTGTGTGTGTGTAAGGGTGTGAATGGGAAAGTGAATTCTCAGTAGGGGTATTGGCGCAGATATTGTCATTGGTGTATTTGTTCTTGCTTGTGTGTTTATGAAAAAGGTAAAATCGTATTATAGACCTACGTCACTCTATACATGGCAATGTGAGCATATTTGCCGCCATACTGGTGCTCCGTCTTTGTGAGGCAAACTTTTCTTTTTTTATGGACGAGCTATAAACATGTTCCCCCCAAAAAAATGCAGATAAAACAATACAATAACACCCAATTTAAGTGTTGTGGTATTTAGAAGTTTAATTTTATTGCCTTTGGAGTTATCTTGTGTGTGTATTGTCTGGTGTGGGGCTTACTAGTTAGCCCAAAACTGACAAAAAGGGACTCGCTAGTCAGGACAAAACTGACAAATAGGGACTTACTAGTTACCACAAAAGTAGCAAGGCCCTATTTGTCAGTTTTGTCCTGACTAGCGAGTTCCTTTTTTTTTTTTTTAGCCCTAGTTAGCCCTAAACAGGGGGCTTGTTCCCAAACGATGCAGATAAAACAACACCTGATTTTTTATTTTATTGCCTTAAGCCTTACGAGAGTAACTGACGTTAGCTTGTGTGTGTATTGTCTGGTGTTACACGAATAATCATTCGATAAGTTAGCTAGCCGATTATATTAGTTAGCTACTTTAGCTTGCTCTTCAGTTCACACCCTAAACTCTCTGCTTATTATTAAGTTATTCACCTCAATGCATATTTTTAGTAACTACTATGAATTGTTCAGTAAACACAGTGAAAATAATAGAAAAAGTGTGTAGTTACAAAAGTCTGGGCCCGCTGACAGGTCCTGGGTGTTTAAGGGGTTAAGCAAGTTGTGTTTTGGGGGAAACATTCACTGTTATAGGCAGACCGAATTTACAAGTGTAATTTATGAGGACACGTGTATTATGGGCTCAGATGGTAATACCATGGGTCTTTAATTCAATTTAATTGATAGTATACATCATATTAGGATAAATCAAATGTTTTAGACATGCAGAGAGCAAAATATACCTTTGAATCTTTAGTTAAATTTAGAACCCCTGAAAGAAAAAACTAATACTTCTACAGAAGTCCTGAATTGCATGCTGTGAAATCTTTTATTGAAGTGCTATGTCATTATTTTGACATAATAGCTCGTTATTTCAACTTGATATCTCGATATTTCAAGATATTATGTCAGTATTGTGAGGTATTATCTCGTTATTTTTGAGAAAACCGCATGCTCCTGGACAATTCGCGCTTTTTTCAGTAACGTTATTGCTTTCACTTTTACGTTGAAGGACTCGTGTGTGAGTGTACGCTTGCATTCTGTACTTAAATTGTGGTGGAATATTTGTTGGGTGGAACAGCAATGCCGTTTCAAACTGCTTGAACGAGTATAGTGACATGAAAAATTCTGGTAATTGAGCATAGTGTGAGCTCTGCAGTACACATGTAGAAGTGTAATAATGCGCAATAAATAAATAAAAATGATGAAAAAACAAATGAATAAAAGTGTGATAATCTTAAAAGTGTGTAAAGTAAATAGAAGTTATAATTTATTCTTTGATTTTTATTATTAATGAATTATTATTATATATTATATTATATATTATTATTATTTATTATAAAAGCAAACAATAAAAGTGTGAGTTATTAAGTCGAAATAACGAGATCATATCTAAAAAAGAAAACGCACAAAATCTCAAAATAATGAGATAATAACTCGAAATAACAAGATATTATGTCAGCTTGCGGTTTAGGGCTTCCGTTCGAGTCAACGGGGCATTTATTTTATTTTATTTGGAGCTTCAGTAATGCACACTCTGTCACCTCATCTAGTCAGTCCACATGTCCAAAACCACACCCTCTTCACTCATGTGTGATAGCTTAATGTAGAGTATCCAGTGCACTCATGAAATCCCACAGTGCACTGCAGTAGGTTAGTGTTCAAATGATGATTGTAGGGAATGGGGAATAGGGCGCCATTCAGGACACAAGCAGTCTCACTTATGAACTTGTGAGTTTCCTGTTTTTTTCCGCGGGTTTGTAAAGTCTGCAACTGTTGCAGAGATTATATACTACAATCTCAAATGGCTTCTAGTAGTATTTTTTAACTTAGGATGTGGGGACAAAAAAATGGAATAGAGACAGTTTTATTCTCCATTACATCCAAACACAGTTCTGATCCAGTATTTCTCCTCCAATCATATTCAAGATATTCCAAACTCTAATATCATAAATACCATACCTTCAATCTGTGTTTTTTATTTATTTAGATATCACACACATCACTCGACTTCATTTTCTCAGCGTAATCCATCGAGGGCTAAAGTCTCAGACGTGTGTGTATTTCAAGCTTGCATGGCACCCACCTGATTTTAATCGAGCTCAACTTTGTTTTTGTTTTACAAATTAGAGGATCTTTTTTGTTTAAAATCAGCTGTTTGGATGTAACAAATATCTGGAAACACTCTGCGCCCTTGATGAATCGAGTCCTGGAATAATTGAAATCTTAATTCCTCAAAGTGTGGTCTTAAATCAGTTGTGTCATCCTTACAATCCGGCTACTGTTTCCTTTGAGATATTATATGTTGTTATACAGTTGCTGTGCCAACAGCTTCTCAGACCTTATTGTTATGAAACCTGGAGAGCGGCTAAAGGGCACGAAGTATGCAGTCGCTATCCAACGCACAGATATCCTGAGATATGATAGCGCTTGGACTCCAAGTCAGAAAGTTCCCTCATCTGCGTCCTAGAAAACGACAGCCGTAGAGAGGAGTGTGTATGTACAGAAAAATGCCCCGCACACAGATAAGGCCACACGCACACACAGTGTGTGTGTGTTTGTGTGAAACTCTAGGCCCAGGATGTGATGTAGCGGTGGGATCCGGACCTTGTGAAAATACCCTTTCACGTCGCCCCGTAGAGCCTCTCAAAGCCGTGGCATGGCGCCCGCGTTGCCATGGAACTTAGTGATTCACAAGACACATTCATCAAGGGAATTTCTGTCGGCTGTGTGTGTGTGTGTGTGTGTTCGGTGGATGCGTCCTCTTTTCCACAAGTTTGAAATTAGGACATACATTTATGACCCACCTCGCAAAGATAACAGTCCACTTCAGCTTTAGAAATGAAATAAATTATTTTTACATTTATCTTTTTGGTAAAAGACACTTTTTATCCAAAGTGTGCCAAGCATAGAGCTGTGAGCAGTTCATGGTTAAGCGTCTTGCTGAATGCGCTCAAAAGTGGCTCACTGGCACTGGTATACATATTAGAATCCTAGATAAACAACAGAGTGCGCACTACTCTCCTGAAAGTAAGTGCCCCCTATCGAATTAATTTTCATTGATTTTTAAAGGTAATTTTCTTCAGATTGGTACAAGAATGGTACAAGTTATTCTTTTTAAACTTAAATAAATAACGCAAAGGCTTACCATCTGAGTCCATAATACATTCTGAGTGTTCCTGATTGTTCTTTGGATAGTTAAGGGGTTCCTCAAGGGGTTCTACTTGGAACCCTCTCTGATAGGGAAACACTATGTTGTGGGGTTCAACGTAAAACCTTGAAGGGTTCCCCCAATGGGACAAACCAAAGAACCCTAAATTTTACCTTTTTTTTTCTAAGAGTGTAGCTTCTCATACACTCGTAAATTAGTTCTGAGCCGCATTACTTGCTGAACTGAACTTCACCAAATAAATAGTCGAATCTGGTAAGCTAACATAGTTAGCTACTGTTTGCAGAGTAACGCTAGATAATGCATGCACAAGCTAACGTGGGTTACTCTTTACATTTTTAAAGCAACGTCTCACCGCGCCATTTAATTTGGGTGTTATTACAGGAAAACTTGTCGGTATTTTTGTTACAGTTGCGTTTTTTGGGAATATGTTTACACTTTGTCTATAGACAACCGTTCATTTTACAGCACGGAGATGGAGCACCGGTATGCCATCTCACTGGCTTCACATCGCTCTGTATAGAATGAAGTCAACAACTGTCTAGGTTTCTAATATGTATATTTATGATTTGAACTCACAACCCTTCTGGTTACTTAACTTCCAAGTTACCACTTTGTTATTATTAGCATACAGTATATGTGAGTCCTCTGTCTCCATAAGCACATTAATACAGAGTGGCTCCTCCGTACGAGATTCAGATCAGGTGATGAATTCTTATTAAAAGGAACACAGATGAGTCAACCGTATTTATTGGATTTTGCCCCGTGAGCAAATGAATAGCACGCAGTTACCTCTTTTCAATCAGTACGGAAGCTTCCGGCATTCAATTTATCATAAAACGCTTTATCTGCTCCTTCTTCGTATAAAAGCTTAGTCTAATTAACAGTATAAAAGATGGATGCATGCATAATTGATACATGTGTTCATCTTCTTCTCATTGGATGTCCATAAAAGAAAGATTTTATGGTTGTATAAATATAAATCCTTAGAAGAATTCAGGAAAAAGGTACAAACATGTTCTTAAAGGGAGTCGGAGCGTATGGAAGAAAGTTAACCCTTTACGGGAAAATGATAGTAAATCAAAGTATGGGGTATTGTGTCAAAATTTTACTAATTTAAAATAGAAGTAGCACTTATACTAAAAAAGAAAGTTAGAAAGTGTCAACACTTTAATGTACTCAAGTATAAAAGTAAAAAGTAAAGGACTACGTAATGTCAGGATGTGTGTTTTTTTACTTGCAAATTTGTAGCTATTTACACGACTCAATTCGTATGAAAAGAATGTTAAGGTTACGAATGTTAAGGTTCGTGTAAGGGGTGCAGTTAGCGTTCATACATCATCCTTCTTTGGAAAAAAAAATCTACATATTTTTTATGAGATCAGGTTCTTTTTTTAATTAAAGTAACTGTAATGTATAAAGAGCAAATGAGACTAATATACAGTCCTTGCGCAAAAATGATTGGTTGTGGTTGTTATACAAATTGCCATGGATTTAATTGAGTGTTTTGTGTTTTAAATGTTTTATAGTTAATAAATAAGGTTGCAATGCACAGAAAGATGATTCATTTGGCAAAAGAAAAATATATTTAAATCATAATATTTGAGATTTGTAACATAGAAGATTAAAAAAATGTAAGGAGTAAAAAGTGTGTGCTTTTTTTTTTTAAAGAAGTGTAATTGCGTAAGAATATTCATTTTATCATTTTCAACTATACACAGGTAAAGTAAAAATCGACTAAAATTATACTTAAATATAGCAAAAAGTACAAATACTTTCTCAACTTTCCTATAGGTGTAATGTAAATCAACAGTTATAACTGAATTGGGCTTTACAGCTTCTGTGTGGGGGTGTGTTTTCTACACATTAGCTACATTTTTGTTCCAAAAGAAAATATGTTAAGTTTTTTTTTTAGTTCTTTCTTTCTGTAAGTTAAAAACTTAAAAATAATCAACTAATGTATTTTCTTTTTAATTAAAATAAATCTGCGCAATGACTACCACAGTGCAACAAAAGACTTGTTGTATGTATGCGTGTGTACACTGCGATCAGCGACTGTGAGCTAATAAGGGGTCGCAATGCATTCTGGGAAAGGCGTCCATGGTGACAAATCCGTGAGCTGATGCTGAGCAGGGGAACAAAGAGCCAATGTCTAGCCTGGGCAGAGTGTGAGGGCCTTCACACACACACACACACATACACACACATCACACAGGCAGCAATAACGTGAGCCTAATGGCTTATGACATGCCAACAGGCTCATAAACCGGGCACAAGAAAAAGGAAAAGAAAAGACAAACGCTTGAGAAAATTCCCACGCTCTCCAGGTTTTAACCTGTTTGAGTTTATCGGATCTGTCAAAATGATCTCTCAAAATATGTGTGAGAGTAAACGAGCTGAATATGACTCAAATAATCTGACTCAAACATGACTTGAATATGACTCAGTCCACATTAGTGAATGAGACTCCTAGACGAGCGTTTGCTTACTTTTCTGCCGCGTGTATTGTGTCAAAAGACATTAAAAAGTGTGAGTACATGTACACACACCGAGCACTTTATTAGGAACCTGTACACCTTCTCATTCATGCAATTATCTAATCAGCCAATCATGTGGCAGCAGAGCAATGCATAAAATCATGCAGATACGGACCAGCAGCTTCAGGTAATGTTCACATCAACCATCAGA
>JAOUQW010000021.1:12231883-12252845 GCA_028565825.1 Olivaichthys viedmensis
AGACTGGTTGGAGCTGACAGAAAGGCTACGGTAACTCAGATAACCACTCTGTACAATTGTGGTGAGCAGAAAAGCATTTCAGAATGTACGACGCGTCAAACTTTGAGGCGGATGGGCTACAAAGGGAGGCCCTACCCAGTATTAGTATATTAGCATCGAATAAAGTGCTCGGTGAGTGCATGTGTCAATGCTAAGTTTCTTAATGAGACAGTGTTTGAACAAACACTGATGCCTTGATTTACTAATATATCAAATAACAGGTACTAATTTGTGTATGCAATGGAATAAATTGCACGCGGTTAGTGGGTGTGCTGTGGGTGATTTACAAAGAATAATGGCGTGAATGACGTCATGTGCAAAGTCGTATGCTAATTGTTCTCGATAGACGCTGCGAGTTTGGATCTCAAAGAGACTCTCAGGAGAGTAAACTGACTTGTGTCGAAAAAATGTTGAAATTCCGTTGTTGAATGTAAATGAAATTGTGTAGACATGAATGTGCATTTTGTTAATAAAGTATACGTGAATTAAAACCTTTCCAAAGGCTCTCTTTAAATGTTGTCGGCATCTGAAGTGTGAACCTGCGGTGATTGTTTTGAGACACTAAGGCGTAATTTAGATAAACTTTCTCATTATTAAGACTTATTGAATTGTATAATTTTGTATTCAATTGTCGGAAACGGGCTTTCGCTAATTTAATGCATGCGCTTCATTCGTACTAATTTGTACACGCAATCTGTGTTCCCAATGTGACTTTCAGGCTGCAGTAAATCACATTGCGGGTCCAAAATGAATCTTTTAGCATTGATTCCGCCCCGTATTTTGCACCTTTCAGAAGAAACGCCCCAAATTTTATATTCATTAAGGCAAAAGACGTGCAATTTTGCTCATGTGAAAGACGCAATCGTCGATCGACCCTGTTAGTAAATCAGCTTGCAAAATGTCGCAACATTTACGAGTATTGTCAAGTTTGCATGTGTTTTCACACACATCAGGGCTGTGTTTTTAATATGTCTGGCTTTAAATCAGCCAAAGTGTGTTGTATTCGACAACACAACCAGGGCTGCCAGGTCTATGTGACAAAAGCAGCCCAGAAAAATAGCCCAGTAACAAAACTCAAAGTATTCCATCTCTAAACCCTATACACTGTCCAACATATTGACTATCGTCTTTCACCGAGGCTCCAATATGGTTTTGTATTATCACATGTATTGTCAGAAATAAATAATAGCTATGAGAATGAGGGAAATTATTGACACCACTGACACAAATTCATTCAAACAATAACGTACTTAGATAGTGTTGAGAGAGATTAATACAGACGCGTATGAGAGGAGACAATCTCACATGGCTGCTAGTGCATGTTTTAATATATAGATATAATAAATCTAATGTATACAAATCCCCAAACCTGCAGACCAAAAAAATACTCCACAGCAGCAGCTAAAAAGTAGCTGTGGGAAAAAAACCACGGACCTGGCAACACCGAACACATCTTTTTTGTTTTTGTGTCTTTATCTTATCTTATATATTGATTTGTCTCATTCAATTCACCACACAGCAGTTCAAGATGCATATGATACTCCTGTAAAGGGTTCTGGCTCTGACGTGCCTCTCCATATAGCTGAAGTATCTTTGGCCTGTGCTGCATGTGTGAGTGAGTTTGTATGTGTGTGTGTGTGTGTGTGTGTGTGCCGAGCGCAGCCTTGGCTCCTTTTTATTCGCCTGTTGGGTAAACACGTACCCCACTGAGACGGTGAGGCACGAATCAGCAGGGACGCCTGACCAATATGTCCTCCTGATCAGAGCTGCCGAGGCGAGCGTGTGTCCTCGCCGCCCTCCCTACTGAGCCCTTAACCGTCCCCCTGTTTTTGGCTTAATTAATCAAAAATGATTTCTTTTCTCATTAGATATGCGGGCGACCGCATTGCAGTCGCAATCTGCGAGGATCGATGTTTTACAGATGTTTAGGCCTCGCTTTTGTTTTTCGACACGGCGCTGATTTTTATTGGGTATGGATTTAAAGGAGGGAGCCGAGGGATTCTCGTCGGAGCTAACGCACAAACACGTGTACACACACAAACACACACACGCAGAGCAAACAGTTGTGAGATCTGTGAAGAATTGCCTGTGAAGATCTGTGAAGAGTTTCATATACCAAAATGAGTACTGTCAATCCTAAGTGGTCTGTTTTGGTGTAGTTTGCATGAAGTTTACACAGTGGTCGAATTGTTGAAATAGGGGGATTTAAGGGGGATTTTCACCCCGGTGGAGGTCGAAAAATCAAGCCACACAGGAAAAACCCATATAAACCAGTACTAAATAATGCAACATAGCATAATTAAATATTAAGATAATCCCCTAGTATTAAAAAACTTAAATTTACTCATTTATTTACATCTTCCGCTGGTTAAAGCCAGTTAACCTACCTGTATTTTTCTTTTTCTTCTTTTTTAAATAATCAATTACCAATTAAATGTATTTCAACACAACCACCTCCTTAGTAGGTGCACATGTGCTTCATATCGTGTAGATTTCACTTCCAATACATGCAAAGCGTCTCAGTCTATAAATCTCATGGATGCAATTAAAATATCAATAATTAAAATCTTAAATGATATAACAACGTTATTCCAAATGAGATTGAAAACAGAGATGCCAGTTTTACATGAGGAATGATTTCTGTCATTTTTTTATTACCAAGGTGAACGGCATCTACTTAAACACAACCAAATCGAGTCCCAAGTACACAGTATTTACTGCATATCTACTGCATATCAAGTCGGGGGAATTTTGGCATACTTTACGCTGAATTTGCTGTACGGTAAACACATTTCTACACATTATTTTAAGTGGCCGTTTTCACACACTGGACCCACTCTGTTCTTCACAGTAATAGTAGTACACTTATTCTTCCTAGTTTGATTCCTTTTGAATTCCAAACTTGAGCCCTAAATTTGGGAACAGTAGTTACAAATATAGTGATGTATCTGCTTAATACCTCCTTTATTACACAACATGCAGAATTGCTATTACAATTTACTTTTTACACATACAAACTCATTAGTTCTTGATAACTACATAAAAGCAAGTCTAATGTAAGTTGTTAGGTAGCAATTTGTACATACAGTACTGTGTAAAACTCTTAGGCATGCTAAATGTTTAATATAAATGTTATGTCTTCTGCATTAGTGTGTCATTAGAAAGCATCATCACTTCACAGAATTTCTTTACATGTTCCTAAGACTTTTGCACAATACTGTACATAAGAACGATCTAGATCCGTCAGATAAAACCCTTAAATAACCCCTCGATAATTAATTAAGTGCATAATACTTAATAAAGTGGGACCAAAATGACAATTTCACATTCATTTGTGCCCCATTTCATTATCCCTCACTGTTTCTTCAACAAATACACATATATATGCTCTAGTGTGTAATGAATAGTCAGTACTTAATATGTTATGTACTTCTATTGTGTGTTATTCCTGTTGGCAGTCAGTAAAGAGACCCATGTGCTCTGGGAAACACATTTTAACGGCGTTGCAGCTCCTCCACACAGTTCCTGTTGCTTGTAAACAAACGTAATTTTGTATTTCCTGGAGTCTAGACACAACAGCGAAGGCCTGGCAGCGCCGGCAAGGAGAGCACTTGTGGCTCCTGAGCAGGGGCTGGCATCGCGCCATGCCAAACAGTGCCCACACGTGTGTCTATGTAAGTGTGTGTGTTGTGAAAAACTGCAAAGAGATCAGGTAAGGGTGCTTTTACCCTTCAACTTTTTTTGGAATTTTGTGCATCATTAGATTTTCATTCATGCAGCAAAAACATCTGAGCTAATAATTTTAGGTCAGCAGAACATTTTCTGAACGTGACGATTCTCGGAACGTTTCGTTCCAAGGACTTTCAATTTGTCAAGTTTTCAGGGTATTCGGAGAACATTTTTACATAAAGCTTAATATAAATGTACATAGAACGTTCTGACAACGTTCTCTGTTAGCTGGGATAAAACCAACATGTGTGAGAGCCTGGTGACTGCATCAGCAGCAGCTAGGTGACTGTCTAAGTCTGAAAACGTTTAAAAGGTCCCGTTACAATTGATTTCTCGCCAAACTGTACCCCCCTCCCCATCACCAACACCTACCAAAGGAGACACTTTGGCTAAATGTAAAAAGGGCAAATACTAATTTCTATGCTTTACTATACAACACAGGCAATTTTAAATGCAGACTAGCTAGTCAGTATGATCATGAGCAGAACTTCACTAATTAATTAAAGGGTAATCGTTTATATAATAACAACTAATTCAAAAGGACTTGTATGGCAGATGCTCACATAAATTAAGCCTAACAAAAGTTGGTCCTTAAGTTTTCCGCCATGGGAAAGTCTTTAGGACAGAGCTTTGCAGTTTATCAGTAACATGACAAGCTGTCTTAGGTTTGTCCTATTAACTCCATGAAAGAGTAAAAAAAAAAAAAAGAGGCTGTGAGGAAACGACTGCTTATAGCTGTTATAACGTAATGAGAACAGGAACTAATTTGTCCACCACATTAAATGTAACTATAAATGGATAAAATGTATGATGTGCCTTTCTTTCGTAAATTCAAATGTGTAATTGTTGGCAAATTGCTATGGTATAAGCGGAATAAAATACTTCGGGATGTGCTGTTATTGGAAAATGATCAACTCTTTCACACCATCTGTCATTGATTATTTTCCTATAACAGCACGTGTTTTGTTCCTTATTTGTATGATACCAAAAATGAATATTATATTAAACATTCAGCATTAAATTTGCATGAAAAAAAAAAGTTAGAAATATGATAAACCGCTGCTCAAACACCAGCTGAGCTCGCCGATCTGATGCATCTGAGAACTACTCCCTGGGCGTGTCCTAATAGTCTAATGAGCACCTTTGATTGACAGCCCTCTGTGCAAGACTTTCAGCCTGCTATGCCCCTCAAGCAGTACTATACAGAACGGTGCAAGCGGCGAGAATCGGGATTGTTCAACCCTATTTGTATGGACTTGCTGATGCCTGCCTATGCTTGCTAGGTTTGCTTTTCCTTGATAGTTATCAAGCTACTGTTTCTCTTTATATGGTCGTGCTTCAGCGTCATTTAGATAACACGGTGCTCCATAAGACACTGGTCTTCATTTTTGTCCTGTATAAATAAGAAATGATAGTAAAACAATTGGACTAATGGATCAGATTGATTATAATAACCTGCAGTGATACTAAGTGTTAGTACAGAGATTCTTGCCATTGCATTTATATGTTCTTTGTGTGTGTGTGTGTGTATGTACATGTTGATGGCAATGGTGTTGATGGGATTGATGGGATTGGTGTGTGTGTGTGTGCGTTTGTGTGTGTTTACCAGGCCGTTCTGCTCAACTACACAGGAAGAAGGGGATGAAACGGAGGCGCAGAGGAAACCGGAGAGAAATGATTATTGATTTAATCACATAATCAGCAGCCAACACTTCAGGCCCAGATAACAAATCCATAATAGCCTCGCCACATACGCGGCTCCTACAAATTTACCTTCAAAGCCCAGCGCGTGCACACACTGCAAACATGGGAAGGGGCCGAGGGTCACCTTCATTGGCCGTCAAAATATTGACATTCCCAGCTTAAATATGGTTTTGAGTTAAGCGTTATCAATCATCGATAACAACAGGCTGTCTGTAGAGTAGAACGGAAGGATTACAGAAATGCTTTTATTCTTATAATCTGAGAACATCTATCAGACAAAAGGGGAGCGTATGAAATCAATTAAGTGTGTGTGTGTGTGGTCGGGAACAGAGCTCGTGAAAGCACACGCTTGTCTGGTCATCCTTAAGCTTTCAGTTGCGATTCTCACACTGCAGCAATGTGTGTATCTGCAATTGTGTCTGTATGTTTGTTCTCACGTGCACATACGTGTGTGCGAGTGCGTTTTACCCGTTCGAAACGTGGCCCGACCCTTCATCAATATGACACCCCTAATTGTAGTGCTCCCTCAAAGATGCCACCAAAGACACGTCCCATCACTCACACGGGTTTATGGACACACTCATAGCGGAGGATAGCGCTGGCCCCTGCGGCATTTAAACAATCCAGCGCCTCTTCCCGCTAAGGTCATCGCGATGGCTGTTAACGTCACGTGTAGCAACAATCAAACAGGCTTCACAAATTACACATCTGTCGAATGGAAAGCTCTATACCATCAATAGACGAACAGACAATCCGAAAAGAACCCTACACCTGCGAATGGGCGACGTTCGCCATCCCCGCAGGTCGGAGCGCCTTTCATATTGTGTTACTGCACACAAATATGTAATTGCGCTTGTAGTACGGCGTCGGGGTCATAAAATATCGTTCTGACAAGTCGTTTAGATGCCGAAACAAAAGGTGCGCACAGCGGTTAGCATTGAGAGACTATTGACAATTGAAATGAATAAAAATGAAAAAACCCGTCCCATTATCTTTGGCCCCTTCATTTTTTGGACTGTGATGCATAACAAAAGCCATGTGAGCATGCCGGGACTCTTAAATGGGATGTCTTTGTTATCTTCGTTTTATGTTTCTACCACTTTACTGTCACAGGTTTTCAACACATCTGGCATATTTTTCAACCCCTTTTTTTTCACTTTGGCATATTGCATAAAGTCAGGGCTTTTAGCTAAGCTTGGAATCGCTAATGGACGTCTTTAGAAAGACCTAACCTTCCTGGGGCCTTAGTAAAAATCACCATGTCCACCATATGTACATACAGTATATCCTCTGTGTATCACAGTGTATACGCTTTTTCCGCACCATGTCATTATCACAGTCTGTTGTGCCGTGTAGCTGAGTTTAGCTATGTAGCTGTTCGAGACTTCAGTTCATTAACACGCAGAGCATGCAGTATCTAGCTAGTTATCTAGCTGTTTGGAAACAACTACCGAACCTTCATGAGAATAGCTAGCTAAGAATACGCAAGCTCACTTTATCTAGCTAGCATATCCCTGCAATTCCTGTAGCCTTTTAACTAGCTAGTTATAATAACTAACGTGGCTGACTAGCAAGCTGACATCACTGTCCACTCCTAGTACCAGTACTTAATTCGATAGCTAGCAGCAGCTAGCAAGTGAGACTGAGCGATTTTGAAAAAAAAATTAATCATACAGCAAAATTTTACCAGGAGACTTGTACATGCTAATGCCTTATAAAAAACACGTAGCTTAAAAAAAATCACTCTTTGTTCTCTTATCTCACAGTCATGTTTACTTTTCACTTAACCTAATAGATAATGCCGCTTGAACGCTATTCTGTCGACATTAATCTATGTTAGGTCTGTATGGATGATGGGAAAAATAAAATAACAATAAAATGTTGTCATATTTTCACGTGACTATCAATGATCAGAATTAGAAGTGAATTAGGCCTATAACAAGTTTAGATTATGATTCACAATGCAATTTATGACGTGAGCATGTGGACCCAAGGGCAACTTCAATATCTTATAGTAATCTTATCATCTTTTAAAGTCCACAAAGAAAAGAAAACGCTATCAGAAAATAAATCAGACACTGAAAGAATGGATATCCACCAGTTTTATACAAATTTTTAATTTGTGCATAAATAAAATCACAATGGAAAGACCAGAAATAAAAAACATAAAAAGAATGACCAAATATTGGTTTTAAGGTGGAAAATTTGCCTATTAATAAAGAGAAGACTTGATAGGCATAAACCGGGATGGAAACAGGTGTTTGGAATAAAGTCTGACAGTTTTTTTTGGTCCACAGGGGTTGTCAAACCTTTTGCAGCCAGGGACCCCTTCCAGTGTAAAAAAAAAAAAAATTAGCAGACCGGATAATTATAAATTATACGAGTATAAACCAAATATTCAAATATTAAGCATATTCGTCAAATATGAACCATTATATTTATTTATTGGAGCCGTTAAGAGTTTTTTATTTGAACTGCCCCCCTTTAGAACCCAAAGTTACACTGTATTAAACTGTAGATTCAAAACATTTTGATTCATATTAAAAGTATGTTTTCTGGTTTTATTAATAAAATGCAGTTAGATTAAATTGAACATTATTTATACTTGTTTTAAAGTGATTGGGGTTTGGACCAATAGGCTTAAACCAATAATGAGTAAATAATAACTATAACAACTTCGATTGTTGTTGAAAGTAAAAAGAAAAAAAAGAAAGAAATGCAGACACCCTGGCTATGCTTTATGGAACCCTGGGGGTCTCCTTACCGTACTTTGAGAACCATGGGTTTATTCAACATAACAGCACTTGAAGGAAACAACGATTTGTATTTTATTTTGTGGACTTTTTGCAAATTTATGTAAAATTGAAGAAACATTTAGAAGGAAACATACCTGAGTATGAAGAGCACGTGAAAATGGCCTGAGCACACATCATACATTAAGAAATGGATGAAATTTTATAATTCAGGTATTAACTCCATTGGAAACAGAAACTAAGTCTTTAGACTTTGGGCCCTGATCTGTAACCTTCTCAGTGTTATGCATTTTAAGATATGTTTTGAGAGAGCGGCAATACTCTACTTTATAAGTTCTTCCTTGAACTTATGGTATAAGCAAAAATGGTATACCAAAAAACAGATCGTTGAAGCCTACATATGTTACGAAACTCAACAACAAAATCCATTCATGGTCAGATTTGTATAAGTCTTGAATGTGTTTCTACTGGAATTATTTACTGGATCCTGATCCTTTGTGTCACTTAACTTTTGAGTTTTTTATATGTTACACACTGCACCCCGGATTGTGATCATGGATTTGCCTTGGTTAACTCTGTCTGCTTGTCGAATCTGGGCTTTGGTCTGCAACTACAATTCAGGGACTCTCTTGTGCCAAAATATCTCTGTGTAAACCCTGTGCCGTGACGACGTTAGTGTCGATAGAGGTTCTTCTTGTAGTACTGTAACATCTCAGCAAGCTCGTGCGTTAACGTACGAAGCGGCATGGAGAAAAGGATCGCTCCGTTCAGAGATGTATTGATTTCGGAAAAACTCAGGCACAGATAGACTCCACCCGGCGACTCCGCGCCATCATCTGTCTGTTCCTGTCTGCGTCGCCCTGAGCTACGAAGGCGTAATTGTTTACCAAAGGGTTGCGCCTCATTGGCTCCTGGAGATTGGCTCCTAATTAGCACCGAGTTGTCTGGTACGCGCTCGAGCACTGTCCACTCCACTTTCATCTAATCTCCACTCTTTCAAACGAAATAATGAGATCATTTACACCTCATTAACGTGGCCCGCGTAATGTCCGCACATTCATCATAATGATTGCTTATCATTTCGCTGTGCAATATTATCTCCTCTAATGAAACCGTTCGCGTGCACTTGCCAAGAGAGCCTTAATTGGCGGTGTGGAATCGCGACGCCGGCAGCTTGTTGTAACATGTGCGAGGTTCTCATTTGCATGAGAACCTCACACGAGACATTTCAAATGCTAATATAGAAAGCGTGATTGATATGTTACACAATGCTACTGCTGGTTGAACAGTATCAAACTTTCATAAAAACAAGTGTCAAACTGCAAACTTTGGATCTTTTGAGGGTTTTCTGCAGTGCGTAGGCTAATATGTGGATTCGATTAGCCGCCGGACATGGCACCCGGACTGATCCGGGCTTTGCGCCCCCAGTGCGAAGCGTGACAGAGAGACATTCATCCCATATTTCCTTTTTTTTTTTTCTTCGCTCTATGATGTACTAAGAGCGCATGAACACTCATATCCCCTGCCCAGTCGCCAGGTCCTCAATATAGGATCAAACGCATCGTATTCGTTAGCTAGGCTAGCCAGAGTTAGCCATGCATGGTGAGGAGGGAAAATAAGTGGGCAGCCTCTTATGATTTAGAGAGGCTTAGGAGAGGATTTCTTCCACCCTTCTTTCCCACTGACGGAGGGCCTGGCCGCTAATTGTGGCCACGTGCGTGGAGAAAAGGGGCGCAGGCGTGGGCCGAGTAGCTTCGCTAAATTAAAACCTAGCTCTGCGTGTCGGAGGAGAACCGGCATATGCCTCTTTTTTTTTATTTCTCGTAATGCCCCACTCCTCTGATCATCCAACTCGAGACAGAGGAAAGAACTTGAAGAGCTCCTCACCACACTCGGCCCTTCATGATGCAACCCCTCCTATTTTCTTCCCTCCACCCTAAACCCCACTTAGTGTGCAGTACAGGCCTCCTGTACGGGTCTGTAAACATTTAAGTCCCCTTAACCCTCATGTTCTGTTCTGTTAACTACTTAGCAATGAACGTCCCGTTTGACCCAGACCATCTCTTTTGATTTTATAGGAACACAATTGTAACATTTAAGGCAAGATACTATAGGTGAAAAGGATCATTTTCTTTAAAACAATAACTATCACAATCAATCATTGCCAGTCGATTGCTGATATTGTTGCAAGTATTTTTTTGTATTTGTAGTTTTTCAAAAATGGACATTTGTTTATGCAAATAAGGCTAATTAAATACCTAATAAAACCAAAAGTCTAGTCTTCGGATGATGTGAGAACTAAAATGTTTATTTCCCTGTAAAGACACTCTCAAGAGAAAGACTTTCATTTTTTTTTTTTATTGTTTAATCAAGAAAAAACCTTGCGCTGTTATAAAAAAATATATTTTTTGGTCATTTTTTTGTATGAAAAGAATTATCAACATTTTGAGAAATTCCTCTGTAATATCCTTCTAAATAGGCATTAGAATGAACATCTAGGAACTGTAATATGTATAAAGATTTTTGGTTCTGAACATGATTATGAGGAAAAAATGGTTTTAAAAATACAATGTGTTTCCACTCTAGAAAGTGTGAATTTTAAATATACTTCCTGATCCGAATAAAAATGATTCCATAAAAAGACATCATGGTACACGGTCAGTCAGAAAGTTGGATTCCATAATAAACCGTCTTTTACGTTTTTTTACTGTTCATAATTGCTAGCAACCAACTCGGACAGGTCAGCAAGCAAGGTGGACTGGCAAGAAACTTGAAATGTACAACACTTTAGTACAACTATATACATTTAAGAAAGCTGCCTCGCATTTTCGGGAGCGTAAGACTAAGTAAGGACTAAATTGCTAACTGTTTAGCTACTAATTTAGCTACTTTCTAGTGGTTCTTTGTTTCCTAAATAAGAAACGGAGGGAATGTGACTGACTAATATTCACCTTGTGGTTTCACATTTACCAGCACAATTCATTTTTAATGCTTATTTCATTTAAAATGGCCTAAATATAATCACTGGAATCTAAAAATGATTTGTGTTCGTAACAGAAATTGAGCCACGCACCTAAAAGTTGGACATGGAATTTTTTTTATTGTTATTATTTCTCCACTTTTAGTAGAAATTAGTAGAACATGGGTCATTTGGAACATAACGTAAGGGTTAAAGCATAGGCTCCCAGGGGAAGTGCACTCTGCCATAGCTGACCTGCTTGATATGATTGGTGCTCCCCCGGCGTGTTGTATATTAAACGTGGATTTGTCCCCCTGCTCTCCCTATAGATGTGACCTGGTGATAAGGAGGTTTGCCAGAACTGTATGATAACTGGCCTGTCGATTGGCTCCATCATATGCTAACCAGTATTGCGCCTCAGGCAGCTCTGATTATGTACGAGTGCTTGACCGGAGGGGAAGCTAATAATCGGCTTTGGCCTCAAATCTGTCACCTTGAGAGAAAGAGGGTGGGGGGAGAGGGGCTTTTGTGGATCACACACACACACGCACACACTGCATGAAATCGGAGATTTATTCATATGCTGGTGTGCCCTCATTGTCAGGGTGACATGTCAACAGAGTGATATTAAAACCAAATTTGCATCCTGATATGTGTCATAACGTGTGATCAAGCCGTCACTTGGCTGTCTACACACTTACGAGAGTCTTACATTGCAAACAGATAACCCATCCGTCCAACGTCGTTTGGTGTTAACCTGATGAATATTTGAATAGGTCTTATAATAAACCCGTGCTGATGAATGTCATTTGATTAATACAATGACATAACGCTATGACGATATAAATGATGATATAAATAAATAAATAAACCCAGGAACCAATTTTCCACTCACACTAAATGTTTGGTGTCTGTCATTTGCACTGGAGCTCTATCTTAAATACACGCCCAGAATCTTTATACACGCGTTTCAAATGACTTAATTGAGCTATGTTATCTCATTGTCTTTAAATAATACATTTTGTAAAATAGAAGAGAGAGTTTGTATATAAATTTAAGTTCAAAGTTGAACCAGATGCCCATTTTATTATATTAGGACCCGCCTCCAACATTTGAAGGCGGCATTATACCGGAAAGCTGGTAGTGATGCGAACGATAATATAGTTCCACTTTGCAGATTATCTTTGTGATTTTACAAAAGCATTTGAAGAAATACAAAGATTTGGTCATGTATTAATGGAATTTTTTTTGGGTGAGATAGACTTCCATTACTTATTGAAGGAGCTAAATATAGGAATCAGTCTGCAGTAAATGCCTTCTCTATTTAAGTATTTAAGCATCTTCGTATGTAAGTAACTTCGAGGAAGTGTCTGCTTTCACATGGTCATTTCAGAGACTCTTGGTTTCTTTATGAATATTCGTAATCAGTTGACATGATGTTCTCATGATTTTCTTGAGCGTGGCATTGACGGGAAGTGAGATGAAAGTGCTTAATATAGCACAGGTTGTGAATGAATCTACTGCACTTTTACAGATTTTACTACACTTTTAAGATTAGGGTTTGGGCTATAGGGGCGGGGTTAGTGTTCATACCTTTTCTTACGACTTTATTCTTTAGAAATGGAACAAAATCCAACCACATTGCCCTTGTTCGTTCGAATCAGTATGATTTTTTTCATGAGATCAGGTTGACTTTATTACCCCCAACCCACAGAGCATATTTAAAAAATGATCAACGTAATAATGCATTTACAGTACATGGGATAAACAAAGATGAGACACTGTAACATATTTACACTAATAAGCAAATTCAGTCATTATAAAATCCTGAAGCGACCAGTAAATTCAGCAATTGCATTAACTCTCTATGTGGATCTATATAGTATATATAAATATTTTAGCTTCTTTAAAAAAAATTTTTTTTATGGAGGTCTTATTAGCAGTAGGAGCTATTATATCATCCCACACTCAATCCCATGCCCCAGGCCTGTGCCGTAAGCTTAAAACAAAAGGAGCCAACAGAGCGAGAGAGGGAAGATGAGAGCTTATAAGCGGCCGTGCATCTGTGAGAGAGCAGAAACAAAGCTTTGTTTGTGCGCCTCAATCAGTCCTGCTCATGAAAGCAGACACTTAGGAGAGAGAGAAAATCAACCCCCTTTTTTGAGAACCAACATCCTGGGTATAAATTTGCAAAAAAAACACAAAAAAACAAGCCCACCAAAAACAAAAAACAGGCTAGATTTTGTTTGCTGTGAATGTGGCAAGAATAAGACCACCCCCTTTAGCCCAGTGGCCCCCACTACGCTCCCCCCACCCCTCTACCAAGGCCTGCAGCAAAACGACTAATGTACAATAAATCCACAAAGGGGCCCCTGAGTGCCTCCAATATACAGAGGCTCCTGTTATTTCATCGTTTTGCCTTTCATTCCTTCCCTCCCTTTTTTTTTTTTTTTTTACAGTAGGCCTACTAAGTAAAAAGGAAAAAGAAAAGTAGGACTAAGTCCCCGCACGCTCCCGCTTGCCTCGCCTCTCCGAAACCCGAACCCGGCAACCCGACGCGACCTGCGAGAATCTAAGCCCAGATCGATAAGAAGATTTCTTCCGTTCCGCCATTATTTTTTGTGACTCAATGGCGAGAGAGGTGAAGGAAGGGGAAGGAGAGGAAGGGAAGGGGAATAAAGTTACAAGTGTGCGGCGTAGGGCTGAAAGGCAGTGTGGGAAAAAGTGGCCTTTGGCAGGGAGACGGGGTCAGCGGCGAGCCCGCCGCACCAGGTGTCCCCACCCCCACCCCCCCACCGCATTCAAACGATACGCTCATTCATAGAGCGGCGCAGAGTATTAAAACTCAGAATTTGCAACTGAATGCTGATATAATCCTGGAAATATATGTCTCCATTAAGCGCGCTCCCATTAAGCGCACAAGGAAGCCTTTGTGCTGGAGCTTTATGTATATTTATCAAGGTTTTAAAAAGAAGGGCCGGTGAAGACCGAGAGAGAGGCGGAGGGAGAGAGAGGAGGCTCGGGCGGACTTTCCAACTGTTTACATGTTAATTTTCAAACTTAACAGCCCTCGTCCTGGAACTATTTATACACAGAATGCTAATCATTTTCTTTTCCCCCCCTTACCCTCCCTCCCTCACTCGAACACAACACTCTCCTCTTTTCTTTCTTTCTTTCTTTCATTCTTTCTCTCTCTCTCTTGGCAGCAGTTATTTCCCACTTGACTGTGGATATGCTAATGCCCATGTGTGTGTATGTGTGTGTGTGGAGACTTTAGGTTTAATATAACAGCTCCACTCGAAACTCGGAGACAGTTCAAAACTTTAAAAAAAGAAGAAGTTATTTTTATTTTTTTTAGCTCCGTGCCTATTGAGGTTTAGGCCTACAGGAGAGCCGTGAAAAGAAAGGGAAAAGGAAAAGGAAAGAAAAGCCCACCGCTTTTTTTGTCCAAACAGATCCAAACAGAAGCCACTGGCGGAGGTGTGGGAGAACCTCTGCCTCCCAAAAACACACGCTGGTCTGGGATCAGCTGAGGCATGTGAGGGAATGTCGGGTTCACGAGTCTGTGCGGAACGAGAACTGGTCCGAAACCTGGCGCATGTGTGTCACCCGTCGCCCAGCAGGTGCTGCGTATGAAGCTCAGTTTTATTTACGGCGTTGGGAAACTCGGCGAGGAAACTTTCTGACGCGTTCTCACACAAAAGGAAAGGAGAAAAGCGACTCTAGTGTCCGTAGTGACGGATAGAGAGGGGGAGAGAAGTAGGGAGAGAAAAAGACAGAGAAAAAGACAAAGAGGGAGAATTATGAAATGTGGTTAGCTCGAACACCATGGCAACTGGCGAAGTGTCCATGTGTCCACCGAAGAGGAATGTGTGTAATAAAACTGCTTTCTCTCGCTCTTTCTTTTTTTTTTTCTCCATGCCAACATGGTAACTTCACAGAAAACGAAGAGTTCTGCACTATGACTGTACGAGTGTCTGTGTTCACTGTGTGTGTTCATCGCTCAAACACCTGGACAGAAGAGCCACATGTTGTTCAGTTTAATATATATATATATATATTTTTAAACCTGAATAGGCTTCTCTTACAAGAAACTCCTGTCGTTTTAGAGACACGCTTTAAAACGTTTTGCCTTTTTGAACCTAGTGGCCTTTTCTCAAACCATCCCTTCATAAGTGTTGCATTTCTTAAATGTACCTATGATTTCAGGCTGGAGAACCATTCACAGCATCTTTCTAGACCCAATGGTTTTCAAACTCTCATTTATAAGTGCGATTATTATCTGATATTTATCTTCACAACCCGTAAATGAAAGACGTTTACTTTGTCTCGCTTTTTTGTTTCCACTTGTATATAATTTATTGCCGAGTACCCGAAGATGGAAACTCCTCTTTTAATGGACTGAATTTCAAATTGTTTAATTTTTTTAAAAACATTTTTCCAATGTTCATCCTTTTGGGATTTAGACAACAAAGCATTTGTAATATTCACTAAGGCATTGAACAGACAGATTGTATGGATTGTTAAGAAGAAGAAAAAAACAACAACAAAAATGATATAAGAACAAATGTAAATGTCCATCTTTCAGACAGATATACTGTACAGTACTGAAGTGTGTACATTAAAACCCATACGAGGCAGATCACCAGCAAACATAACCCACTTTTATTCACCCACTTTTCTTCTCCTAGGTAGGTCTCGCCTCGAAAAAAAAAAAGTGACTGCACTTAACAGTTTCTGCCTCCAAGTACAACTCCTCATAAACAGCTAATAACACTGATTATCTAACACACACCAGCTTTCAGCTGCAATGCATTATGGAGATTAGTTCGGCATTAATTGTCTGACATTCTCAACCCCAAGTGTTGCATATTTCTACATGAAGCATATATGCAATAAACATGTCAAGTCCTCTATCATTATAAAAATTTTCTCATGTTCTATGTTCACTTTCTTAAAGTCACTAAAGTGTAGAAATATTTTTGAATAATTGCACAAGAATTGTCAGACAGTAAAAGACAGTTTTGTTATCTGCAGATATTCCAACTGACACAAATATGGTTCACAATTTAAAAAATAATAATTTCCTGAGTATCTGTAGATGAATGCAAAAGAATTTAACCAAAATTAGACAAAGATACAATTTTAATACCTAAAAATGACCAATTTGACTCAATATGTTATTATATATGATTATCAAAGGAAATCATTAATGCAGATCCCTGTACGTTTTTATTGTTGTACATTTAGTACATAGTTTGGTGTTATCAACACTATATAGAACATTTAAATATTCGGTATTTGCACCAGAATCATCATATACTGACTGGTGTTTGTAAATCTGAAACAAAATGGGAGGACTTCATAGACAGCAATGTGTACAGGCTGAATAACACTGGACCTAGAGTTTAACCTTGTGGCACGCCATTGGGGATCTAGGGGTTATATTATCAACAACAATTACATTAAGTCCTTCTAGAAACGGTTACATTACATTTAATCCAACAGAGGCCAGTCAATGTAACTGAATGATCTACAGTATCAAATGTATTTTCTCAACAATTGAGGAAAAAACATACCCCTATGATCAAAACTATGAGAAATCAATTTCATTTAGAAAAAGTGATGTGGCTGTCATGCCACTACAATCCTATTTGTAAAATGAGCAAGTTTTCAGAACTAATTTGGGATTTGACAGTTGAAATTCAATGGATTAAAATAGATTTATTTTATTTTTTTATCAGAATGGACCAGCACATTATGCGTAATGTTATGGTGTCATAACTGTTTGGTGTTTTCTATATGTTTCTATATTTCTTTCTTTTTTTTTAAATAGGACGCACCCGAACACAACTGTGTGACTTCATTCCAAGGATTTTTTTAAAAATTCTATTTATATGTAGCATTATCCGTATTGAAATATGAGAATGCATCGTGTAAACTGTATAACAGTGCTAGTAACCATAGAAAGAGAGTTTGTGCATGTGTGTGTGAGTGTGCGCGGCGCCAAAGTGATTGTTGTGCGCCATTAAAACCTGTGCAGATCGCGCCGCTCTTTCGTCTTTTCTCTGGCGCTAATTATAATGCTAATATCAGCACTCTAAACAAAGTAGCAATTTCAATGACTGATATGAGGACACATAATGCTTCCCTCTACAAAGGAGAGGAGAAAAAAAGTGCAAGCCATTGAGGGGGCCACAAAACTGTTCTGTTCTGTGAAAAGACATAGATTTGTGTGTGTGTGTGTGTGTGTGTGTGTGTGTTTCCGTGTGCACGGTGGCATCGGTGTGCTTGTACTATCACCTGAATTATGCACGGCCCATTGTGTTCAAATATCATAAATTGACACATGAATGTCCCCGGCTCCACCTCTCTCCAACGCCGGGCAAAATTACTATTTATCCCACGCCGGAGCTGCGGCGAGACAATTAGTCATATTCGTATGCCGAAATTAATTGTGAGATAGAGAGACACGGGAGACGGAGCCACAGTACAAAAGGGAGCTTTTGTCAGCTCTTTCTGTCTGACAGGGATAATTAAATATATGAAATTGAAATTCCTCCATGGGGGGTCCTGTTGACAAGGCTGCGCTTCCATGCGTCCATGCCCGGTCCTTTTGTGCCAGTGTTTGTGCCGCTGTGGTGCCCATTTCCTGTCGTCTAAAAGCATACACACGTCGAGTTTCCCCCCCTCATGCTGCCTGCGTGAGCAGGAGAAATACAGGGAAGCTGGTGTAGAGGTTACAGATGCTTACATAAATGCTTGTAGAAATATAAATAATGAAATAAAAAAGTTTAAAACAAAGTAATAAGGATTACTCTTAAAAATCAGAGGCGCTCTGCATTGCTTAATTTGAATTATCACATGTCACTTGTATCCTTTGTACATTACTAGCTACTCAAACCAGTTAGCTTTTTTTAATATATATCTATTTTTTTGTGTTTAATACTATTTTTGCATGTATGCAGGCGGTCACACGGCTATAAGTTTCCGAATGCTTTTATGAGCATATTAAGTGTTTGGAGCTGAAAAGCCTTTAAAGGCCACAGTGGTTAAAATTGAATTATTTGTTATGCACCTTTCGCCACAAAACAAGAGCTGCTTTCTGTTTGCATGAGAAAAGGATATTGCCAATATTCTCACGGGTAGGAGAAAACAGAACTAAAAAAAAAAAAAAAAAAAAAGGAAAAAAGAAAAAACTTTCCCAACATAAAAATACTGTGTCTATACAAAAAAGGGAAAACTCTTGCAAGATATTTTCTAGTCATTTTTATTTATTTTTTATCATATACGCAATAGTTTGAAGCAGTCATTTTGTCACTACCTGATTTTTCCTTTTTTTTAAAGCACAGAGAGCCGTGGCTGAATTGGGTACCGCTGTATCATTTTACACACGGAGCCAAACTTTTCTCACCCAGTCTGGTGGTAATTTGTAACCGCCCGCTAAGAGACGGGGCTCCTTTTGATCCGTCTTGCAGGTCCTCCTCCTCTGTCAGCCTGGTTTGTTTTACAGGGCCGGAGAGATCCAGTGCATGTGTGGTCACTCACATCTGAGCAGGCTGCTAAAGATCTGGACTCTCCACTCACTTCTGTACAACAGGCAACGCAGAGGTTACTGCAATTGCATTTAACTTTAATGTCCAGTTTTATATAGTATTTTAAATAATATTAAACATGCTTTTTTTTCAAACAATAAACGGTCATTTCTGTCTTGAAGATCATTATTATTATTATTTTTTATCGGTCCCACTTTATATTAAGTGTCCCTAATAACTATGTAGTTACACATACACTTTACAAGTAACTATAATGCAATTACTCAGGATGTCTGCACTGTTACAGCTGCATTACAGCAGCACATCTTATGTGAACACACGTGTATCAACTTCAGTTTGTGTATACTGAGAGTCGTAACAGGACGTTCTCTCTCAGGTGTAACAGGTGGGGGGCAATTACTTTTGTATGAACTGCTGGTTTTCCAATAAGATTTTCTTTCTGATTGTGACTGTACCTACATACTAACTACACAAGAATTGTCCACTTATTTTAAAGTGTAACTTTATGTACACTAGCGTTCATAAGTGTGGAATCAGTGTTTTCAGTGATATAAACTCCATTTAGTTTCAGATCCGTCTATGAAATTATTGTAATATAATTCTAGTGTTGATGCACTTTAGCTTTCAAATCATTTGTATTCAGCTGTAAAACAACATGTGTCCAGAACGATGACTCCAAAATGACTAATGAAAGTTTTATAGCATCAAGAGTGATGTTAATAATAAACATTAATACCCAGAATGCATCTTTTTTTGGAAAGCGGTGATCAAAATCTTGAAGTGGAGACTGAAATAATAAACTGGAATTATCGATGTGTAGTCATTTCTCCTTTATCGTTACATTTTTCTCATTTCACTTTTTAATGACTTTTAATTACTTTAAATACCAAACAAAACCTCTAAAAATACTTTTTGGTATGTGGTTTATATTAGATATATTAGATCTACTACATTGTAGAAGAGTTAATAGGTGAATAGAATAATGACTGTTCATAAAATATGACACGTGGTTCTGAACTTTTGAACGCCAGTGTAGATGTTACACTTTAAAATAAAGAGGGCACTTCCTGTGTAGTCAGTATGTAAGCACTGTCAAAATACAGATTCAGAAATCTTGACTTCTCAGTAATTATAAACACATCTCTAACATTTCATGGCTTAGTGGTTCAGATCCTATTTAGGTGGTAATGAATACCACGGTGCACTGTGGGTACTTCTGCATTCAAGCATCAAAGCTTAATTCTGGGCCCTCTGTGATTTAATTTATATACACTAACATTCAAAAGTTTAGAATAAATGTCCTCAATAATATAAAATCAATCCTGAGTAATGTTATAGTGTGTATAGTCTATGCGTAACTACACAGGTGTTAGAGACACTTAATATGAAATCATACTTACATTACAAAAATTATTTTCAAGTTCAAGTTCAAGGAGGCTTTTATTGTCATTGCTCCATATACCTCGTATACATTTCAGGTCATTTTGTCCAGAAAGTAACATTTTTAGTGGTTGTCTCATTCCCGCCATCTCTTATTTACACTCCCACTTGCCGTCAGGAGGATCCCGGAGCACGTGGAGGTCTTTCAAGTCTCCAAGAGCACTTAAAAAAAAGGGGGGAGGGGGAAAGAAGATGCCATGATGCCAGCAGCCCCCTCCGTCTGCATTTTAGAGGTGCTGGCAGACTGAAACTCGTTTTTGCACATCCTGTGCTGCTTCCACCTCTCACTTCTGCTTGGCCGTCGCCGTCTGGTTTCTGTGGTCAGTCAGGTGATTTGGACTTTGACTTACAGACTGTGTAGTGATTAGTGCTGAGACGCCTGGGCAGCGACAGTCTAATGGAATCAGACGTGTAAGCAGTTAGTAATGAGTGAGTGATAGCAAGTGCAAATAAACCGATTGAACTTTGACGTGTCAGATTCGTCATACAAATCAAGATTGTAGATTCTGTATATATATATATATATATATATATATATATATATATATATATATATACAGTACAGTGCAAAAGGCTTAGGCATATATAAAGAAATTCTGTAAAGCAACAATGCTTTAAAAAAATAATGAAATTAGTTTAGTTTCTAAATATAAAAAAATACTAAATATATAAAAAAGAGCAGTAAACAGTAATAAACTTAAACAGATCAGTGTGTTGGTGTTTCGCAGCCTTTGGCTTTAAAACTGCATCAATTCTCTTAGACACACTGTCGTGCAGTTTTA
>JAOUQW010000021.1:12265046-12282161 GCA_028565825.1 Olivaichthys viedmensis
CCGCAAAGGGGGGGCAACTCCATATTAATGCCCATGGATTTGGAATGGGATGTCCAACAAGCTCATATAGGTGTGATAGTCAGGTGTCCACATACTTTTGGCCAGATAGAGTATTTCAAGTATCTGTACTTCACGTAGTTTCTCTTTCACCTAAGACTTCTGACTTGTATTCACTACATTTCAAAACAGATCAATTTCTTTATAATCTACATATTTTTGGAAGTCATAAGGTGATTTCTTTTTATTTTTATGATTTTGATTGGTTATTAGATCCTTTTGTCCCGCCTGCAATTCTACCATGACGGAATCAATACGTCAGAGGCCGTTTAGAGGCAGGAAAAAGTCGCTGCAATTTAGTGAAAGAAGAATTTTGTCTTTTAAGTGATTAGTACAGATGAACCGTTCACAATCTGATCAAGGACACGAGCTAACAAGGTAAAAAATGAGTCAGTTTTGATTCCAGGCTGTCTTTTTTTTTAACCTGAGTAATGAATCTGTGTACTTCTGTTCCAGTTTCAACAAAATGCTAATATGCAAATGCTTATCTAATATTGAATATCATTGTTGAACAAAAGTTGGGTGCTCCGTCTTTTATTGTGTGTGAGTGCGTGTGTGTGTTGGTGATTTAGTGCACCGTGGCTTAATGAGAGAGATGATAGTTTGTTGGCTGTATGCGTTTGTTCATCTATAAATAGCTGAGAGGCAAAGGCAGAAATGAGAGTTATAGCATGTTGTCATGCTCCAGCACCCTTTCTTATTAAGCTAGAAAGAAAGGGGGGAAAAAAATAAGGCCTGTGTAGAGTAATGACCAGGAATATTGTACGCTCGTACGCCCGATAATTAGGGAGGGATCCCAATTTGCACAATTTTAATAGTCACATTTAAACACAAGCACTTTCTGCTCGGTAGTGTAGATTTAATAATTGTCGTAACAACAAAAATAGATTTGAAACGATTCCAAGCTAATCCCAATTAGAGCATGCCACTAATGAGCATGTCAGCCTGCGCTAGCATGATATAGTATCAAATAAGTTCACAGTAATATGATGCCAAATTCAAATTAAAAGCATGTTGTGTCCAAATTGCACTTGATGCTCTTATTTCAATCATATCAAATCTATACCTTTTGCCATAAATCATTTCCAAGCTTTTCAAAAACACGACTAGCGTCATTGCTAATTAGCGCCCTCCGAGGTGGATATGGGTCAAGGCTCTCTGCCGAATTGTCCAAACAGAGGTCACCAAAGGTCAATCTCGAGCTATGGCACGGTATAAACAGTCATTCATGGACGGCAAACCGATCAATCCTTCTTAGCGCTCCCGCTTCCTGCTTCTGTTCCTCCGCAAGGGTCAAAGGGCACGTCGGTCGATCCAGTGGACACCAGCCTGAAGCTTTGGAGCAGCTGCGAAGATCTGAAGTTTGACCAATACCTTGTTGCAGTCGACGAAGGTAGCGCATGATCCAATTTTTTGGTCACAAATTCAATGATTTATTCCATCATTTTTACTTTGACATTAGACATGTGATATTTAATTTGCAGATCACAATAATAAGCAAAACATTGATCACAGTTTATGACATTATTAGTGCATTTACATCATGTTATTACAGTTTTAAAAAACGCTCACGTCTTCATCGTACTCATAATTCCCATGATTTTAAACTCTTTTTGAATTTTCTTAAAGCTCCAACTAGACAGTTGGGACTTCACTTTATAAAAAAAAACATGACAAAAAAAATGGCTACTAAAGTATTGAATGGCTTCCACAGTTAAAGATAGCTAAAGGTATTCAATCATAGTCTGTGTGTGTGTGTGTGTGTGTGTGTGTGTGTGCCACTGTTGCCACACACAATCCACATGGCTAAAGTGGCATCCACGCACAACCACAATGTACCACACTTTTGCAGATACGTATTGGGCACAGGCACCAGAGGTCGAACAGCTATGTTTGCCATTGATAACAAAATCCAATACATATATACAAACTCATGTAAACCGTCATTAGTACACCCACCTTGTACCTACATCCATTGGCCCTTTAATCTGGTTCACCTTCCATATAGGTTACTTTGTAGGTATACAATTACTGACTGTAGCCCATCTGTTGCACTGCACAATGTATTGGCCTCACTCTACCTTGTCCATCAATGGAAAGGGACCACTGCTGAGCAGAAATAATTTTTATGGTGGATCATTCTGAGCACAGCAGTGACACTGACATGGTAGAGTGTGTGTAGAGCTGGTACGAGTGACTCAGGTGGAGCAGCGTTACTGAGTTAAAGAATTTTCTCTCTTTTACTTTCTCTCTAGCTGTCTCGCTCTCAGCCCTTAACTGATTCAGAATCACTTTATTGGCCAGGCACACTTGCATGTACTAGGAATTTGTCTAGGTAGAATTGGTGTAACATAGATGGGCAAAATATACAAGTAATATAAACGGTGCAAATAATACAATACCACAATGCAAATACAAATAATACAATAAATACAAAGAGAAACACAGAGTAGTTGCAGTATGTATATAAATACAGTATATGCGTAAAAATGAACAATTAAATGTACAGGGTATATAACTAACTATGTGTGCAAGGTGTGTCATGGAATTGCTATTGCAATTCAGCAGGTGGATTTTTAGGACAGTAAGATACAAATTTTAAGGTTTGAATTCAAGAGAACTTACCACTTTTAAAATCCCTGATCTTACCAGAACCAAAATCAGAATCTGTTTTAGTTTATATATGCCAGGTATGTTACACATACGAGGATTTTATCTTGGTGAGTGCACGTGTAACACACCTAACAGACAACACTGGACAATTTACAAGCATGCAAGAGATACAAGAAATAGATAAGTCAGTAAAACTAACCTAAAAATAAATAGGATAAATAGTATATGCTACAGACGAAGTACAATGGAATACAGTTCTGAATGAATATTGAATATGTGCATACTGTATGTGCAAGATGTGCAAGATTTTAAGAGACCTGTACAGCATTATATACAGTATAATACAATCTGACGAGGAAGCAAGCGAAACAAATTAAAAAACACATATTGGCGCATTTTAGCAAAAATAATGAAGAAATCAGAGTAATGTCACTTGTGCAGGAAACAAAACAAAAACAAATTATGCCTTAAAAGAACCACTGATCCTTCACACCTCACTGATATTTCCACAGACATGAAGGAATGTTCGTGTCCAAATAAAGTTTGCTAATTAACTTGTGAGGAAAATGAAAGAGGGTGAGAGTGTGTGTATGCAAAAAAGAGACGGGGGGGGGGGATGCTTTAGGCATTAAATTACCAGCCCCTTTTCTCATTATCATTTGGCCGTCTTTTATGGCCCACCAGTAAGAGATGATGTTCCCATGACCCTGCACAATACACAGCCATATTATTCAAACCCAGCTGTATGAAATTCCTGCAAATAAAATCTTTGTCACGCACAAATGGCTAATTATTTGACAGATTGGACCCCCGTGGGGTCGGGTTACAGTGTGAAGTGGCCGCAACGTCCCCCACCACACACACACACACACACACACACACACACATACACACACACACAAACACACACTTTCTCCCTTACCCCAGCGGTCCCACAGGGAGAAAAAAACCCACAGGGCCCCTTTCTTTTCAAAGATTATATTTTACCCTCCCAGTCATCCATCCAAGCCATGAGAGGGGGGAGTATGTGTGTGTGTGTGTACGTGTGTGTGTGTGTGTGTGTGTGTGTTTGTGTGTGTATGTGAGACACAGACAGAGAGAGAGAGAGACGGAGAGTGTGATGTGGGTCTGTGTGTCAGTGACAGCAGTCATTTCAGAATTTAAAGGGTGTTCTCAAGCAGAAATATTTAATCTCTCTCGGAAAATAAGGCCGATGGGGGTGGGTGGGGTTAAAAGAGAGAGCTGTCACTCACCGCGATGTTGTAAGGACGAATCCCTCCTCTTGTTTCTTGAAAAAAATGTCCCCTTAACAGCAAGGACACTCGCAAAACATACACACACACTCATTTGTACGCTTTCGGTTTGGAAAGAATATTATGCTCTCTACCGGAAGATAACATCGCCTGATAAGCACCAATGAACCAAATCATAAATGTTAATATGTCCTACATGCAATTTGGATTAAAGCCCGAGTTGCATTTAACGAGATCTCATAAAAGAAGTGTTGTGGATACAGTTTCTGAGGAACACAAAATTTCAGATGAGCACAAACACTTCAATGTTCATTAAGAGTGAAGGAGTCTGTTTTTTTTGGAGTAGACTGTTTATTTTAATCTTTAATTCAAACTTTCATTTCATTACTACCTACCTAAAGTAACTCCACACCACGTGTCCATTTTAACTTACTGCTGGTATAAAGAGCTTTTACAAAATATAACAGGCTTTTGGCAAAATATCTTGAATGCACTGAAATAGTGCATGGTTTGCATTAGACATGTGCTGATTTGAAATTTTCATATCACAACAACTGCCTAACGTTCTATCAGGGTTCACAATATAGAGAAATTTACTACATATTTAAAGATCGACTTTTTTGTTCTTAAACTCATTTTTTGTTGACAATACCACATGAATTTAACACCAAACTTAGATTAATGAACAAATTAAACAGGATAAGTAATAAACCAAATTACAATGGTATCGTCCAAGCTACTGTATTAAGTTCCCAATGGAGAAGCTAGCCAGAGTGCATCATTGGTTTATTTCTACTTCCTGTTGGTCCAAAGGACTTTTGCAGATTATAAAGGGCTTTTGGCAAAGATCTTAGCAAAATATATTGATCTGAAACTCCCTGTGGTTTGCAGCCTTGCTACAACAGGTACAACAGGTTGGCGCACGCTGCGATAACCTTTGCCTCCAGCAACGCCACATTCCCGTGGACGCATTAAATCCACCGTGGGCAGCCACGGCCTCGTGTGAAACAGAGAAATGAAACATGAATCCGTAAATGTCAAAATGGAAGCCGTGCTGAAGCTTTGGGCTCAGCAGAGGCCAGTTTCATACAAGCTCATGCACACACACACACGCGCACTGTGAACCTTCTCACACCAGTCTGGGAAAGTCTCTGTGAATAACTCTAGGCATGAATCTTTAATGCAGGAGACACACGGTCTAGCTAGCTGTCCAATATTCAGTCAGACATGTCTAGTGTTTGGTGCCAGTTGATGTTAAAGGATTCATTGTATTCTCAATCACCTTAATCACTTGGATTCTTTTTTTCCTGAGTTGTGAAGATGTGTATTGTACAGTACACTTTTAGAAGAAAAAAAAAGGGTTTTCTAGGGGTTCCTTGAATAGTTAATGATTAGCTTGGAACCTTTCCTAAAAGGAAAACCCTTAGTTTTAGAATTCTACAAACAACCTTTAATGGTTCCCCCAGAAGGAAAAAAAACCCCAGCAGAACCCTTTAGGGTGCTAGATAGAACCTCTTTTTCTAAGAGAGTAGCACAATAAGTTCCTTTGGCACTTTTTCAGGACATGACCTGCTAACAAATGTCATCCAGCTCAGCCAACTATGAAGGTGCCAAAGGGGGTCGAGAGAGAAAAGAGAATTATGCTAGAGCCTATGTTTAAGGTGATGGGTGATTGTGTCATAACTAGAGATAGTGAAAAGGCAGGACTTTGCAAAGTCCTTCAAAAACCTAGAATCCCAAAAACCCCAATGTTGAGATGATTTTGACTGTCAGAGAGAGTAGACAACGTGTTGATTGCTTTGTAATCCTTGCGCCACAGGATGCAAACCTAGATTCAATTTGTTCAAGTTTCACAGTAAAATTATGAGGTAGATATTGTAAAGCCAGCGAGATCTTGAACTAATGCTGGCTTCCTCAAGGGTTCTTAGGGTCTTTGCTTCCCAAAAGTGGTTCTACTTGGAACCCTCTCTGATAGGAAAACCCTGAGTTGTAGGTTTCTACATAGAACCTTCAAGGGTTCCCCCAGGTGGACAAGAAGAAAGACCCCTTTAGGGCTTTAGATTTAACTTTTCTTTCTAAGAGTGTAGCTCTCACAATAGGGAGGCCATGCAGAACTTTGTCCTCAACATGGTGGAAATCTCACAAGAAAAAAAGTTCTAACCAAACCAGTAATTCAGAGAACAGCTGTAAAAACGCAGTTATAAATAGGCCGTCTGCGCTGGCAAGGCAGACTGTGCCATGGGTTGGCACGGCATGGGCACCAGCGTCTGCCATGGCGTGCTCTCTCCCTGTCCCCACTCGACTGGCACCAACCCAGCTGTGCATCGCTGTGCCTCACCTGGATGAAGGGCACCGAGACTCGCCCTTCATGCCCGCTTCCCCAGTGAGCAAGCATATGGCTGTGGAGCACCTTGAAAAGCCTGGAAGTTACCGGGCAGGGTCGGGACGTGGGCAGAGGGGGTGGGCCTACCTCCCCTAGAGTGACCCAATGCCAGAATTGCCAATATAACAATACACCTTCCCACCAACAATCCCCACTGTCCCCCATTTGCCCCATAATTAATCTGTAGTTAGGCCTAACACCAATATCATGAATTGTGGTAAATCATACCACACTGTTCCTTTGCTTTCATAACCAAAGCTTGGTGATTATGATGGAATTGGCATCATACCATTCTTGTTGTTTGTCTCAACTGGGATTAGGTATTCCTTAAGATGACAAAACTATGATCTTAAGCACCATCTTCCAATAACACACTGGTAATGGATTAATGGCGGGTCTTTGTGATAAAAAACTATAAGAAGATTAAACCTTATTCATAACCTCCCATTTTGTTTGGTGAATAAATGATATGTTCCTTTGGGAAAAAAATATTTGGGACAAGTCTCAGACGGATCAGTCAGTTGAAATGGTTAACGTGTTGGATAGCAATCTTGCTACACTGGTCAGAAAAAAAGTTGCTGTTCCCTTGTTACCTTGTTCCCCAAAGTACAAACAATGTAGATGTACTCTCAAAGACGCAATAGTGGTCCTTAAAGCCCAATTATCTAACTTAGATAGGTTGGAAAGGTACACTGTAATTCAATTTACCGGGTAACTAAAGGTACAAAAGTTGTACCCTTGAAGGTTTCAAACCAGTGACACGCAAAATGTAAGGGTTTTCTGAGAGTGTACCAATCTTGAATAAAGTCCTGAATAATGATTTTGCGCTGTGAGACGGAAAAAAACAAGTGGTGGGTCTGATCATAAAGATGTGATGAAGTCAGATTGCTGCTCGTACGGGTTTGCTGCTCTCGCAGGGGTCTCATGACACTCGTGCGCTGTAATATTTTGTGAATGGGGAAGGCATGCGCTG
This sequence comes from Olivaichthys viedmensis, assembly GCA_028565825.1. Classification (NCBI taxonomy): domain Eukaryota; kingdom Metazoa; phylum Chordata; class Actinopteri; order Siluriformes; family Diplomystidae; genus Olivaichthys; species Olivaichthys viedmensis. The sequence goes on from JAOUQW010000021.1 coordinate 12,272,326, forward strand.
GGTCTCCAGCGAGCTGCCTTCCTCATTAGCCTGCGGGAGGAAACAAAGGGACAATGCCACGCTAAAAAGTGTCATCCCTCATCTGCAGGGCCACCGCCTGACACATTAGGAATTGGTATGCTCAATTAAGCACTGGCAGGCTCATTTTTCTGATACACACTCTCCCTCTCGCTCTCTCTCTCTCTTTCTCGGTCTCACTCATATTCACTCGTATCCACTTTGGTCTGCACTGGTGGTCCAGTAAATTCCATTTATCATATATACACATTGTTTACATGGCACTAACTGAGGCAAACACACATGTAGACTTCGCACTCCTCCATCGTTGACCCTTATCGTTTGGTGAGCGGTTATGAAAAATGATGCGTGTGCATTGGGTGTGTAAGACAGCATGATGATAGAGATCGGGATTTGATGAAAGAGGGAGAGAGCAACCCTCTTTTAAACTGAGTTCCATCTCAAAAGCAGACGACACACTTTTTTCCCTGGGTGAAAAATTACACACATTGAGTAAAGTGCTTCCCTTAGCCATGGGGTCACCAGGTCACTGAACTGATAGAGACCCAAACCCATCTTCCGGAGTACAATCTCCTGTCATTACTCTACACACACATACACACACTCAAGCATTTTGTTACACTTTTTCTGGATGCAGTACACACCCTTCCCTGTGTTCCTATTTTTTTTTTTTAGCATGGCATGACAGAAACCTGATGTATGCCTGTGTGTTGACACACTAATGTGGTCAAAGGTGGCAAAGTCCTGTGAGAGCGAGACAGAGCGGCAGTAATCATAACAGCCGGCCGGTGGCTGAGACGAACTTGTTGTGTCGCTAATTACTGCAATTATGAGGATGCAGGGTGCTGATGAGCGCTGTGTGCGTCTGTGTGCGAGTGTGTGTGCGTATGTGCCGCGGCAGGGGCGATTAAGTAGGGGATTAGCTGGCTGTCCTGAAGAGGGGGGCGGCACATCCCGAGACCAGCCCTGACCTTCTCATTTCATCCTCATTAGTATCTCATGTCAACAGAGCGCTTGCTCCTTAATCATCTGCTATCATCGCACACACACACACACACACACACACACATACACACAGCTATAAATCCACCTACAAAACCGACACAAACATGACCAAGTTTCTTCAAGGACGACTAGCCTGCCTCCTGCACCCTTAGCTAATCTGCTAATCGAGTAATTTGGGGAAAAAGAAAGGTGTTCTGTGATGCTAAGTTTATATTTTTTGCTAGTAAGGGATTGTACTTATGCCAACATCTTTAAAGGCGACTAGCCTGCCTCCTGCAGCCTTGGCTAATTGACTAATCAGCTAATTTGTGAGAAAAAGAAGGCTTTCTGTGAGGCTAGGATTCGTTTTTTGCTAGTAAGGGATCGCACGCTGACATCTTAAAGTGCGACTAGCTTGCCTCCTGCGCTCTCAGCTTATCAGCTAATTTATGAGAAAAGAAAGGCTTTCTGTAAAGCAAAGTTTAGGGGTTTTTTTTGCTAGCAAGGGATTGTAAACCAACATTTTCAAGGGTGACTAGCCTTCCTCCTGTGCCCTCTGCTAATCGAATAATTTGGGAAAAAAGAGCCTGTTTAGTTTTTTTTGCTAGCGAAAGGATCATATGCTGACATCTGACTAGCCTGCCTACTGCGTCCTCTGCAAATTAGCTAATTCATGAGAAAGGCTTTCTATGATGCTAAGTTTTGTTTTTTGCTAGTAAAGAATCGTGATCGAAATGTCTTTAAGGGCGACTAGCCTGCCTCCTGTACTCTCGGCTATCATAACCGATTAGCCCTTCATGAGGCTAAGTTTCATAAGTTTCGTTTTTTGCTAGCAAGAGATACACTGTCATCTTTAAGAGCCACTATCCTGCACCCTTGGCAAATGACTAATCTGTTAATTTATAAGAAAAGGAAGCCTTTTTTCCCGTTTACACTAGCAAGGGATCGTACGCCGATGTCTGAAACACCTTTCAGGGGATAGACTACATGCTGATTTTACATTTTACCCCTGTTTATTCATGTTAGCCTGCGCGTGGTGAGCTGTCCGCAGTGACCGTTCGGTGTGTGTGTGGCGTACATGTGTTGCAAATGGCAGCGCGAGGGCTCGTCCGTCTGTGTCGGAGTGTGTGTGCCACGGCCAGTCCCAGGCAGGCCAACACAAATGAGGCCCATTCATTTCCCCGGGCCGGCATATGGCGCGCCGTTGTCCTCAGACACTCCGCCACCACTGGTGTAATTTGTTGGCACATCCTGTCATTTCACACATGGGAGGCAAACAAGATCCAAGCACGAGGGCATGTTCAAGAGCCTAAAGCATCCCCTTCGTTCACACACCTTCATCATTTAACCATCATGATCGCTTCACAACTTAGCAAAGCAGGTCCCATTGATCCAGGCAATTGCTGTAGATTTTATGGCAATATATTTATTCCAAAATGCCTAATCTTCATCTCAAGCTCAATATTTATGGATATAGACACACATTGTATGCTTGGAGACCCTCCTGACTGCAGATAGGAGCGTAAATAAAAGCTTGAGGGAATGTGACCGCGAATAAAATCATCATTTTGGTTCAGGTTTATGAACGCCAGTCAGTTTTCTTGTCATCTTGTTACTCTGAGGTCGAAATGACCTGAACATAATCTCTGCAATATAAATCTGACTTTTAAATTATTTTTCAGGATTATGCGAGCACATAAAGTGTCATTTGTTTTAGTATTGTTCCATGTTTTCGGGCAAACACAGCATAAGTAAGCATAATGTCATCTTAGAATTGCATATTTACAGCCTTTCTTGTTTTGTTTTCCATGCTAAAGATCATTTTATCCTTGCCATAATAATTTGAAATAATTTGTTTATCAGGACATTCAAAGATCTTCCCATAATACAGGACTTGTTTTCTTCTTTATTTCAACAGTCCTTATTTTAATCAGGGATTTCTATAATGGGGCTGATGTCATCTAATTCTTGTTTTTCCAATTATCTGGGACTGGATATTTATTAAGACTACTAAAGCACCAGATCTTTAGCATCATCTCACACTAAGACGATGTATATGGATTACGGGTTGATCTTCATGTTTACAGATTCAAGCTCGTGTAACAACAGGAAGATCAAACCTCATCCAGAATCTCACACTTTTCACGTCACGACTGAAACTAGGTGTAAATTGATTTTCATCTAGTGATCCGCTAATATTGGGACATTTATCACCCAGGTTGGTCATATGTTGTGGTAATGAATATACAGAATGTGGCACATTTTTGGTCCTGAAATGATTTTGACTCATTTAGTTGTTACAGGTCAAAATATTCAACTTGGATCTTAAACGTCGCTTGTCTTTACATCCTCTCGTTCACCAACAACACTTATTTTAATATGTGCTTCTGCATTAAGTAATTACAACTGTGTATCTCATTGCAAGGCTCCAGTGGAGCCAGTTATTACAATGTTTCTTTTTTTGAAACTTAATATACATTTCAAGACGGGTGACAAATTAAAGAAAAAAAATGGTGGCTCTATTATGCTGTGGGGGAAATTTTGCTGGCAATTTTCCTCATCCTTTTGATGAGGATGAAATTGAGTTTTCTGGGTGGTTTGAGAACGGTTTTAGGTAACATTTTATAAATGTTCCTACAACGTTAACACAAACATTTCCTTAATGTTTCTGCGGTTTTAAAAGAAATAGGGGGGTTTTTTTTGGTAAATTTTATGTCTTTATAACAAGCAGAAACTCCACCACTGACTGAGTTTAACCCCTTAAACCTCTGGGTTATTATTCAGTTATTCCTATTAAAGCATATTGTTTCCTAACTACTGGGGAATTATTCAGTAATTTCAGTTAAAATACAGACTTGTGAATACAAGTCTGGATGGGTCCTGGGAGTTTAACGGCTTAAAAAACTTCTGCATTAACATGAGCTCGTCAAAACAATGAGAAAGTGCCAATAAGCTTTCATTCGGGCATTGTGTTGCCACATTGAGACGGAAACGAACCCTGCTGAACTTCCTTAAACACTGAACTTTCACAAGAAGAAAGACTTATAGCAGCATGAAAAATATGTGTAAGAAGTGTCTAGACAGGGTTATAAAGTTCAGACAGAGGAAGACGATCACACAGGAAAGATAACAAAGCAGATTTTTGACGATTTTTGAAGTCTTAAGTAGGCGCACGGTGATACGACTCTTGTCATACGCATCACACCTTTCATGCATCAATAGCGTCGGTAATTCTATGGTGTGGGTATGCTGATGGATTTGTTAATTAGTTGTTAATTAGCTTGTATGATGGGCCCACATAAATTAAACTGACCTTGGTTTATAGTCCATGTGACAGAACGATCATGTACCTCCAAAGTCCTCGGTCTCCCCCACTTTGTATCGTCATCACATCTCTTTCTAGCATTTTCTCTCTGATCTTCAGTTTTTCTGTCCCTTTCTCCTTCTCTCGAGCTCCCTCTCACTTCCTCTCTCTCTCTCTAGGACAGCCAGGAGCTCTCCAAATGAACTCAGTGAAACAAATTCACTAACGAACTCCCAAACTTCGCCAGTTCCACTGGCGGACTGTAAAGATTAATGGATTTGGCTCGCACGTTTAACACTTTTTCAATGGAGTGCGGAATAAGTGGCCCGGAGAGGCGCTGTAAAAAGCCGTGGGCCAGCGGTTTGGTGCGCGACCGGGTCTGTGATTAACAAATTCATTCCTCACACCCAGGACTTTGTTCAGCTCGACTTGTCACGACAGGACCAAAATAAACTGACAGCTTTACGTCCAGAAATGTGAACGCAAATCATTTCACGCCAAGGCGCGGTGGTGTAGCTGTAAATGTAGAAGCGCTTGATCGTATGGGCCAGATACTTTATACGCGGCGGTCTATGTAAGCGAGTGTTTACAAGGCGGCCGTGTTCTGCGTGTTCTGCAGTTGTTGGTCTGTTCGTTATTTAGTAATGGATGTGCCATTAACCCAAGCCAGATCTCTAGATTTCATAGCAATTGTACAATTCGTTTTAAAATTCTTAATATGTCTTATTTTCATCCCTTGAGCCAGAAGTTTCATATTTGATCAAATTCCAAATGGGTAATTTTGACCTGAACACAACACCAAGGTTAATAGATTTCGTTAAATAGCCAAGGCTCATACAAACTTATCACCATATAGATATGAACCAATAGATTCCATCTGCTGCCTCGGTCCTGGCCCCGCCCCAAAGGGCTGGCTTGTCACTGGCCGGCTTCCCATGTCAATCATGGCATGATGGATGAGGTGAGAGGTCGCGAACCCTTCTCGCCACGCTCGTCCCCGTGTCAGCCGCATCTGAAGGCCCCGAATGAGCTGCCTCAAAGCGTGAAATCGGCAACGTGAGGTTTGAGTCGGGACAGAAAGTGCAGAGCGCAACGCCGCAGCGTCGTTTCCGAACCCCTACCGAACGCCACTCAGGTATGACTTATGACATCCATGTTCATTTAGCAAAGCATGCTGGGAGGTTAGCAAGCAGACCACATGACCACATGAGCCATCAAGTCGTCAAGGAACAAAGTCCACTTGAGTGCACTCCCAGGAACTGGTTTTATTTCATGAAAAACAAACACAACTAAGGCGTAACTGATTATTTTTAGCTGTTAGAGAACTTCTCACTTGAAAGATCAATCTGAATATCCAGTTCACACGTTTTCTACTTTATTTATTTTTTAATTGTCATGAGAGCATGCACTGCAGGCCAAAAATTTGGAAGTTTACAAACATAAAACTAAATGGTTTAACCAAATATCTTCAGCATTATTGCCCAACTAACTGAGAGGGTTAGGGTTAGGGTTAAGGTTAGGGTCACAATTTTCCTCTTACCCCAAATGTAGTCCATTGACCAGGACATGTGGTGTCCTTCATTTTTGCACTGGAGGACTTTTTACCAGTGATCCACTGTGAAATGCAGCTATGTCTTATCCCATGCCAAGAGTTTGGCCTTGTTTCTCTTCCTGAGTGCTTTAGAGATGTTACTCGTCCTTTGAGACCACTACTAGCTAGTCTTCTTCTGACATGACTTTTGCTGATTGGAGTCTCTCGTTCTTTGTTCAGCACATTCTGTATCTGTGATGAAGTTGCTGTTCTCTCTCTCAGTGAACAAAGCTTTATGTATTGCTCTTCCAATGCTGTGCTCCCTTTTGTTTTTTGCCTGATCGTGCTTTGGATACGACTGATCCAGTTTCAGCAAAGTGTTTTAGAGAGCCATACAGTGACAATGAATGTGGTCTCAGACTTTTGGATCCCACTGTATATAAAAAGCACTTGTTTGTGTCTATACTTTTGGACAATAGTGTATGATTCAGTTCAATAGTTACATTTCAACAGTGGTTATTGTTGCCATCTTTTAACGGCTAACACCTGATATTGACTCAATTAATACAGTCCTCTATGTGTCATGCATTACTGCTTCCAGTCAACATACTGTAGCATTAGACTTGCATTAATAAAGAATGGTGGAATCTTAGAAACAATAGTATTTAAACTGATGCTGTCAGTTGCACACATCCACACACCCGTAGCGTAACATGAAAGACTGATCTATGGAAGGAATAAACATGGAAATAAATAAATGATCCCTGTGACATGGCTGTACATCACCATCATTTCACGCTTTTTTTCAGAAATACAGTACCTCATTTCTCTTATTTAATCAAACTGGCAACCCGACACACCTGGCTTGGGCTCCTCCAGCCCTCCGCCCCGCTCGCATCCCGCCTGATTTACGCCGCTCGCCGCCTTTATGAGTAACTGTTTCATTTTCCTGACACCTAAAGTGATAGGGAATTTTATGCTTTTGATAACTATATGAGTTTCACTTTGTCCCGCGATTCATGGCCGTGTCACTGGGTCATAAATAAGGCCGTGGATTCCGGATCAAGAAATCCACTTGATGGGATTCGCAGGGTCCAAAATAATTAAATAAAAGCCGCTTTTTTATTAAAGGTCACGCCTGTGGGGGACTTTTTTTATCCTTCCAGTTAATTTTTTTTTACGTGCATTTATATCCTTCCAAGTAAATAAAGAGCTCTGCTGTTTTTGATGTAACATGGTCTGAATGTGTGTTTGACCAAAACTACACAGAGCAAAAGTTAGTGAACTCACAGACCAGGTCTACATTTGACCTTTCACACAGAGAATCTTTTGCCATCCACTAAAACTCATGTACTAAAAAGCATCATATAGATTAAGACCACATAAAGGTGTGGGACGGTATGAAAGATTAACAGTATGATAACTGTACTACAGAATATCACACTGTTTCGCTATATCACAGTATTACATGATTTGGTTAGCCTTCAGTAGTTCCTCAAAACAATGTAGGAGTAGTTTAGAAATTTGCCTTGCAGCTTCATACAGGTGAATTGTAATAATACTACTAATAAAATAATAATAATAATAATAATAATAATAGTACGTCATTTGTATACCTTTAAGTGCCAAATCATATGAACTAAAAGCATGCAACGAACCAAACAGAAACAAACCTTCTCTTTCTTTCTTTCTTTTTCTTTCTCTTTCCTTTGTTCCTCCTGTCCTTATGTTTTCCATCCTCTTTTTTTCATCCTTCCATTCTTCCCTTTCCCTTCCTCCCTGTCTTAATTTATTTAATTATTTCTCTTTCTTCATTCACTCACTTCCTTCCTTCCTTTTTTCTTTCCTTCTTTCTTTCCATTTTCGATCTTTATTTTCTCTTATTTCTTTCAATTCTTTTTACTTGATCTTCCTTTCTTTCTTTTCTACTTCCTTCCTTCCTCCCTTTCTTTCTTTCTTTCTTTCTTCACTTCCATCCTTCTTTTTTTACTTTCTTTTTTCTTTCATTTTTTTCTTTCCTTCCTCCCTTCCTTCCTTCTTTTTGCCCTTTCTCTTTTGTTTCTTTCTTCCTTTCTTTCTTTCAGTTAGGAAGGATCACTAAGCCTTCAGTAGTTTACCAATGTAAAACATTTGTTTTCTCTGATTTTCAAATCTTTTAAAAGAAGACAGACTGTGTTTTGAAAATCTTTTAGCATATTTCAAGAGATGCATCTGGAAGTAATGTTTTTTTGTGACATTATCTATTGGTAATGTTATAACTAGAACTGTTAGTGGTATAATTCTGATCAATCCATTGATGGTGATTAGCCTGAAAAACTTCAAGGAACCATGGATGGTTACAAACCTTCACTCTTCACCCTTATAACATAATTAGCCTCAGATTTTTTGAACTGTAATGTAGCATAAGAGGCTAATTTGTGTGCTTTTACTTACTTATTTCAGATTTCCTCATTATGCTATACAGTCATATATCAGATACCTTGTTCCACCCCTTTAAGAGTTTAAATGTGCTGTTGTAGCATTGTTGCCCGAGATCTCCTGGTTTCCCGGGCGATGACATTAGACAGGGAGGAAAAAGTGGCTTATTATGTGCGATAAAGCGAGAGAAAAGATGACGCATTGCGCCCGGTGAGCATATCTCAGACAGGAGTGAGGAAATGTCAAGCATCTTAAAAGCGACCTGCTGTAAATTGCGGCTAGAACGCGTGTGAAAAGGTGGCTTTGTTCGGACCATGCTGGCCTCTGCGCTGTGCTGAATGTTACGAGGACTGCAGGAGAAGTGTGTGTGTGTGTGTGCGCGTGTGGTCGTGTGTGTGTGTGTGGTCGTGTGTGTGTACTTGCGTGTGATAAAGCTTCCAGAGGAGAAGGAAAATAGGAGAGAGTGACATGAATGCTTTGGTGAGGCAGTGTGTGTTGGCATGGCTACTCGGGCCGGGCACACAGAGCAGCGCGCCACAGGCTGGCACGGCCGCAAAGACCCCTGATGCCCACGCCAGCCGTGCCAGCAAAGGGAGGAACGAGGCGGGCAGCGAAGAAAAGGAAATCAGGGCAGGAGGGTCTCGCAGGTGCTGGAATAATGGCCTAACAAATGATCTGCTGACGGTGTGTGGTTCTGGGGTCGAGCAGGAGGTTAGACAGGTGTGTGACACAAAAACAAGCCAATAAACCTAACAGAAACAATGCTTCTCTTATCTTTCTTTCTTTTTTCTCTCTTTCGTTCTTTTTCTTTCTTTCTTTCTTACTCTCTTACCTTCTTTTGGTCCTTCCCTACTTTTATTCTTCCTTTCTTATTTCCTTCTTTATTTATTTATTTATTTATTTACCGCCACCTTGCCTTTCTTTCTTTCTTTCTTTCTTTCTTTTTCTTCCCTCCATTTCTCTCTCTCTTGTTCTTTCCCTTCTTCCTAGCTTTTGTCCTTCCCCTCCTTCCTTTCTTGATTTTTTCTTTCTTGATTTTTTTCCTTCATTCCTTTTTCCTTCTTTCATTCCTTCTTTCTTTCTTTCTTTTTTCTATTTCATTCTTTCTTTCCTTTCTTTCTTTTCCCCCTCCTTTCTTCATTCCTTCCATCCTTGTTTTTATCTGCTCTTTATTATTTCCCTGTTTCTCTCTCTCTCTCATTCTTTCCATTCTTTCTTGCTCCCCTCCTCTGTCCTTCCTTCAATCCTTCTTTGTCTTTCTTTCTTTCTTTCTCTCTCTTTTCTTTGTTTCTTCATTCCTTCCATCCTTATGATCTTATTATCTCTTTCTTTCTTTCGTATTTTGTTTCTGTCTTGCATACACACACCCTAATCTGCACACACACATTCACTCACATACACATACGCATCTCCAATACAACATTTCCACAAATATTGATGCATATTTTAAATACGAAAATTCTATTTTATTATCATATTTTGCTTTGTGTCTCCAACAGCGCAAACACAGTTGTGCATTTTTGTTTGCAGAAGCTGTGGATGCTTTTCCTTCTGCCTGATGCATCGCCACCATCCCACTCT
>JAOUQW010000021.1:12283826-12300305 GCA_028565825.1 Olivaichthys viedmensis
TCATCCCACTCTCAGCAGCGTGAGCTCACACTCCCCAGGGTCATTTCCTTTTTTGCTCTTAATTGAGAGTGTTCTGGAAAAATCATTACTATATTAATGATTTAACACAAAGTAACTACCTGCTTTTTTTTCCGAGTGGAAGGGGAGATTTGGCCGCGATCGATAGGCATGCGCGCTCATTACCAGGGCAAAGTTATAGTAATTAGGCCGACACCAGTGACTTTAAATGATCCTTATTTTTAATTGCATATTATCGGGAGCCTGAGCGTAAATGTGAGATAATGATGAAAAGGGAAAAAGGATAAATTTGCCTTCCGCTGCTTTTACTTGCAAGCTGCATCAGTGCTTCTCCACTATGTAGCCCATCAGATGTCTTTCCTGTCTGTTTATGCACATCATAGTAACTCTATACAAACATATTTATGGGGTACATTAACATTACATTTATTTATTTGACAGACAGATTTATCCAATGTGACTTCAGGCCTTTGCACTGAATTGAATGCATTTTTTTTTTTACGGATGATGAAAAAACGCGTCCGATTTGGTGTGCGAAGGTGTCAGTCATCCAAAAAACATGCACGCTTTTTTGCAGGAGCAATAATTTTACATCACAGGTCCTTGAGAAATGGATAGTGACAGTAGTTCCAGTGAAGATGTGCTTGAAGTTGACTTGATTTTATTTTGTGTTTTATTTGATCTCTCATGTGCTGGTAGTCCTCCTTTTAACAGCATGACACGGGCCCTGAGAACCCAAACAACTGAAAAGCAAAACCTTAAATTCAATAAATAGGCTTGTAGGCTTCACTGCAGACCTGAATCTCTACATACACTATTGTCTATTGAGCCACAATGTAGGCTATAGGGCTACAGTAGATGATGCATTTTTCCTTTCTTTCCATCATTCCTTTCTTCCTTCTTTCTTTTTTATTTATTTTCGTTTCTTTCTTTCTGTCTTTCTTTCTCTTTCTTTCATTCTTCCTTTCTTTCCTTCTTTTTCGTTCTTTTTTCCTTTTTTTCTTTTTTCTTTCATTCTTTTTTCCTTCCTTCCCTCTGTCCTTCTTTCCGTCCTTCCTTTCTTTCTTTACTTACTTCTTTTTTTTCATTCATTCTTTTTTACTTTCTCTCTTTCTTTTGTTCTTTTCTTTCCGTCATTCATTCCTTCCTTCTTTTTTATTTCTTCTTTCTTTCTTTCTTTCTTTCTTTCTTCCTTTTATTATTTCTTTCTTTTTCTGTCTTACATACATACACACACACACACACACATTCATCTGCACACACACACATTCACTCACATACACAAATTTCCAACACATTGCAGCTCGTAGCTGAGCTCTTCAGGGTTAAAGGCCTTCTTTAATGGACCAACAGCAGCTCTCTGGAAATCCTGGGATTAGAACTCACAACCTTCTGGTCAATAGTGCAATAATCCAGAAATAGACTTTATCTGTATTTTTTAAATTCCACAGTGGTGCACTATAATCATGCTTCATTTTCAAATGCTATTCTGAATGCTGCCTTTCTCTTTTTCATTGTTTCTTATTTTTCCATTCTTTCTTTATTCCTTTGTTCTTTCCTTACTTACTTCTTAGCTTCTATAATCACGCTTCATTTTCGAACGCTATTCTGTTTAAACGCCACGACGCCATTAATGTGACACATTGGCCATAAAACAGTAATGTTCATGACTGCGAATGTAGTTGCATGAATGTGACACCAGACGAGCAACACAATGGATGTGCAAACATTTTTGATAAGCCGAGGAGGAGATGATCATAAGCACGCAATAACCATCAACTCCAATAAGGCAAAGATGGCAGTAATCATTAGAGCAGGCTTGTGTGAATGGGGCCCTCGGTAGGCAGCCTACGAAGTGCGAGCGAGAGACGCAGCTAGCCGGAGAGACATGAATATGAATGATTATGAAAATGAAACCGAAGGATCAACGAGCAGCCATCTGTTAGCTCTTGTTGGAGAAGTGGCCTCTCATGGAACCACTCAGAGAGAGAGAGAGAGAGAGAGAGAGAGAGAGAGAGAGAGAGAGATGAAAGGAAAGATAACAGGAGGGAAAAGGAGAAGAGAGAGAAAGATAAAGAAAGAAGTAGACAAAGAAAGAAAGAAAAGGATAAAAGAAAGATAGAAAGAAAGAAAGAAAGAAGCCACGGAATGCCTGGTTGGTTGACACTCTTGCGAGGATGAAAGCCAAGAGTGGCGATCCTGATACCATCCTCACACACACACACACTTCCCCCGAGCTCTCAGCGACGCAGCGGCAGATTGCAGACTCAATTACTCCCCTGTCAGGTGATTATCTGCCGCTCTTAATGTAATCTTCCATTCACACGTAGCATATTTCAATTACGGAAGAAAAAAAAAAAAAAAAAACAAGCTGCGTATTCAAATCGACGATCACCTCGCCACCGCCGAACAATGTCAACTGTAAGGGAACAGCAGCTGAAGGCAATTACGCGTGTGTTCCGAGCCAATTATGATCGCTCTCGCGCCGCCGTTTATGCCACCAGCCAGGGAGCGTTCGGCGGGGAAAAAAATTAATTTAACGACAATATGCTTGCTGTACAAGCTCGGCTGTATCGTGCAAGGCCCGGCAGAGGGCCATTAGGCCTGATAGGAAGCCATTATGTGCCCTGGGAAGGGCCGTACGGGGAGCAGTGGGAAGAGCCGTAACTCTGCACGGCACAGACCGACTGTGCCAGCTTAGAGAATTCTGATCCACACACACACACATCTCAGAGTTGATAGCAAACGGACAAGGACTGTGACGACATGACATGATCACATGATGCCTTGTATGGGACGGGATGGAGAACGTTAGATCTGTGAAGTCCATTTCAGTTAAAGAACAGTTGCTGTAAAAGCTCAGATAATATCACGTAAAATGTAAGAAATGTTTTTTATGATACCAAACACAAGTGTTACATTACACATCCAGCTACGGTTTAATAAAAAAAAGCAAGCTAGAAATGTGACAAAGCCCTGCTCAAACACTAGCTGAATTCACGAATCAGACCTGTCCAGGTGGAGTGGACTAATATTCTAATAATATAATAATAATAACATTCCAATAAGCACGCTTGATTGACAGGCCTCTGTCCGAGACTCCCAGCCTGCTACTCTGCTGAAGCTGAATCAGGATTGTTCAACCCTATTTATACCATGTTACCCACTGTAGGCTACGCTCACTGGGTTAGCTATCGCTTGCTAAGTTAGCTTTCGCTCGGTAGGTTAGCTTTCGCTTGCTAGTTAGCTTTTACTCGCTAGGTTTCTCAGACTGGAAAAGACCCTTCAAGCGTGAACGCGACATCAGCCTTGCCTTGTGATTAGTGAGAGTAAAGCTTATGCAAGCTTTACCCAAAATTATCCCCGCCCACTTTGTTCTAAATGAGTTTTAAAAAAATTGGCGAATTTCATGTAGACATTGAAAATTCACCCATTATTCTTATATAAATTATACTTTGTTCTGCATATTGTGACCACAAGACCAACATTAACCTAATTAGAACCCCAAAACAGATTTGAATTCTCTGAATGTTTAATTCTCAAGGCCTTTGTATGATCACTCAGGTGTGTTTGGACAGGAAAGACACTCCACTGTGTATCCTGTGGCTCTAGAACTGAACTGAATTGAAGTGTTTCAGAAAGACAGGATGACTCCAAGTCCTTACCTGTCCTGAAAATTTCATAAAATCTCACTGACTTGGACAAGCAACAGGAAATGTTCTTACCTTTATCAGTTGGTTCTTACTTCCTAATACAAAATCGAGAACCAAATACCAACCTAACAAACGAATACTCAAGTATTCAAATTATTCAGGCCAGCCCTATTGAACTCTTGGCCTGAAATTACCCGCTTGTAACTTTTCACCCAAGTTGGGTCAAGCTATTTCTTACAAATTCTGCAATCTGAACCATTCATCAACGCTCCCATGTTGTTAATTCCACCAGCCCTGGAGTGTACTGCAGGAATAAAATTACTTTTAAATATTACAATTACAGTCATGTATCAAATCGTGTACATCACATAACTCAAGTGGTTGGTTCACACTGAGAACTTCGACGAGATGTGGTGCACTATGAATACCCAGGTAATGTGCTAGAACCATCGGAAAAATGAAGTGTGGAACGCTGGACACTTTTTGCGCTCGGAGGTCACAGCCTGCTCTATGTAGAAGAAGGGGCAGAGCAATCAGAGATGAGTGTAGTTAAAAAAATTTGTGGACATTTTGGGTTTTAAAATGGGCGGTTGTTCCAGTGGAGGCTGTTCTGGTACCATGCAATACTTTGTCACCTCCTTGTAGTGCAAAGCGTTATTGTTAGATTTGAGACGTTAATACCCTACAAACATCAAGGGACTAGATAGTCAGGTACACTATATAAGATTTCGGACATGGTCAGAGTGTGTGGGTCGGGTACATGACCGTTATAGATTCTGATTCCACTTTTAAATATCATTAATAAGACCTCGCCCCTATAGGAGCTTACAAAGCTACAAAAAAGTTGTGAATCAGAAATTCCCGTCCAGTAGATTTCCTACTTTTATTTCAGGAATCGAGAAACCAAATAAAAGCTCACCAAAAACAATGATTTCCTAAATTCAACCTCAAAGATCTTCAATGATTGCTGGTGTGCAGTCAATAAGAAATCTCATATTTAGCATATAATCTAATAGATATTTATACTTAATGTATGTAGTGCAGTTTATTTTATTACATGATATCATTGTACATTTATTTCACACCAAAAGCAAAGATACTCCAAGATTATCTGCTTAAATTCTCACACACACACGGGAAAAAAAATGCACGCATGTGTATTGAAACGTATACAGACGCACATGCGAATACACAGAAACACGAGTAAGACATTTGTTTTGCAACCCAGACACTTCCCGCTTTTGAAAGAAGACGCGGCCCTCTCGAATAAAGCCGGCCGCGGCGCTGAGCAAACGTAATAATGCATTAAGCATGATGAATGCGCTGGAACACACCTCAGCTGGGTTTTGAGAGCCGCTCTGATGTATTGTATTGTATGGGATTGCCTTGTCTCGGCTCGATTCTAACCCCCGTGTTGGGAGATGAGCGATGGGCGTCTTGTAAACAAGTGACAAGCGTCCCAGGTGACAATTCCTAATCCATCATAGGCCTGTCAGCGGCGGCCGAGGGGGCGAACGGGGCCAGAGAGAGAAAGAGACAGAGAGAGAGAGAGAGAGAGAGAGAGAAGGAACAGGGTGCAGACAGCTGCTACATGCCAATCCACATCATAATGTGACGAGCTGTCCACACCAGAGGCAAGAGCGAGAGACAGAGAGGTGCAATCTCATGAAACTTAAACACAAGCATGCACAAAATGCACGTGTATGAAAGCTCACAAACGTTTGACTCATAGAGACATCATGGCGAAGTATGACAAAGTATATACACACATATATGTTTTAATACTCATATCTGGGTCAGTGGATGACATCAGAAATGATCATTATCAAGTATCAAGTATCAGTAATTGAAACACACACACACACACACACACATGTGCAATGCTATGTTAACCACTGATGATGTGTAGCACCATCATTTCTGTCAGTCTAAAATTATATATCATTATCATTTATACCATCAAAAGTGTTTCCATGATGCACATTACACTCATACACTCATACACACTCATATAAAAAAAGCCCTGATTCTCTTACCAAACACATGCAGTGCCGCACTAGAACCCCCCAATGTGCTACCAAGACAAAAAGATGTTTAGCACCTGTGACAAGTGGAATTTAACGACATTTAAATCCTCTCAAACCTCTACCGCCACCTAGTTCCGCACCATGTATGTCTCCAGGCTGCTAATGCTAAACGTGTGGCGCCGAGGTTTGCGCTGTCAGCCATATTTGCATTTACATTAGCGTCCCAAAAATTAATCTTTAATGAAAAACTAACGCTAATTGTGCCAATTAGTCAAGACAAATTTTGCAAGCTGTTGGAGAAATCCTCGTATAAAATTGAAATCTATCTGAATTTCCTGTTCGTGCACCATTTGTACATCTGTCATTTATTTGCATTTACATTAGCGTCCAAAAATTTTATAAAATGACAGATGTGATGCCAGAGATTTTATTTAAATGGTAACACCATTCAAAAATCACCTTTTTAGGACTTTTGGACGGTTATGGCTATATGGTTGAGTGCAAAGGTTTGCACCCCCCATGGTTTCTGGGTTAAAAACAAGGAAATAATATCTGTATTTTACAATTTCTCTCCAAAAAAGAAGAAAGAATTCCAAGATGTTAAAAATTTATTGTTGTGGGTGTATCCTGCAACAAGACAACAACTCAAAACATAGGGCAAAATGAACAGAAAAATTGTTTAAAAAGCACCAAAAGAAACTAAAAGAAGTCATAGTTTTGCTTTGACCCTCTCAGTGTCCATACCTGATTTGAACAAAGCTGTGTATGACACCTGGCAGAGTTATAACAAAGATGTCAAAAAGAATGGGCAGGAGGTTGCCTTTTATTTTTATTGCTTGTTTTATAAAAAAAAATAGTATTTTTATTATGTATATTGTATTTGTTTATTTTATATGCTTATTTTTTCATATGCTTGCGAAGTGACCTTGGGTTTGTGAAAGGCGCTACATAAATACAACTTATTATTATTATTATTATTACTATTATTATAATAATTATTATTACGGGGGGGCTTGAATATTACAATATTACTAATATTACAATATGCGAAAAGTTTTTCAGAGGATACAAAAAAAGAGGTTGGAGGCAGTTATAAAGGCGGCCATACAACTTATTAGAGAATATTTATATTGCATCCAGAAAGGAAGATACAAACTTTTGAACTGATATGATGACTTGTTTACGATAAATATCTTAACATACACTATTTGACAATTATTTGTCTTCTTCATTTTATCCTAAGGGTATGCACTCAACTGTAACTGAGGAATGACAAAAATATAATTCAACAAAACCTAGTTTTGATAACGAGTATGTATCAATAATATGTTTGTATATATTAACTATAGATTATTAAAAACCAGTGATGACCAGCCGTGTTCCTGGAGACCCACCTTCCTACAGAATCCAGAACTGATCTGGGTAATTCATTAGACTCATTATCTGGACCAGGTATTTTCGGTTTAGGGCTCTCCAGATACAAGGTTGATGGTCAGTGTCCTAAACTGCTTCACAGAGTGCATCTGACCTTTTGACACTTTCTTCTTCTCTACTCTTTTTCTATGAGCTTGGGTGAAAGGTCCCAGACGATCAGCACTTCCCCTCCTTCCCCTCAGCAGGCTGGTGATGTGTAATCTCTGACCAGCATGTGTGTGTGTGTCCCTCTCACTTCCGTCTAGTCCAGAGGAGGCCTCAGACTTCCTCCTCACTCCATTGCATCACCTGGTATCATCTCTTTATGCATGTGGTGGTGTGTGTCAGTGTCCTATAAGTGTGTGTTCCTGTCAGACTGCAGCCCAGATCTTCATTTCAGCTCGATTCAATTCAATTTTAGCTTTATTGTCATGCCTTATAATGAAAAACTGCTTTCAGATAATAAGAACACACATTTCTTGGACTTTTTTTGGTTAGAAGTGAAGAATAACAGTATACAGCACAACAATATGGGCATTAATGCTTGTAGTCAAATAATTTGTGGCACCGCACTTGCAGCTTTTCTAGCACCAGTGCTACCTGGTCAAAATTTACAGTTGTGGGTTGTTTCTCACAGCAATACTGGTGATTAAAGCATGCTGTTGCATATTAGGCCCATTAAAATGACAGGGTTTGCATAAATAACAATGCTGCAACAGTCTATAATTTAGTTTTTCACAGAAAAATAATCCTCATAATCTTTCCATGGTATGTTCACTGAATACAATGCAATACAGTTTTCCACTGATAAATACACACACTCACACATGAATCCATACAGAAGCCAGAAAAAGAAAAAAAAAGGCAACGCACACTTGAGTTGAACCTGCCACCTTCTGGCCAGTGCTGTGTGTCATACGCTTCATTTCTGCCTGTCACCCAGAGAAGCTTCGAGGGAAATGGAAACACTCGGAGCCCTCCCGAATGACCACACACCCTCCCCTCCCCTTTATTTTAAACACTGAAGGTCACCGGGGACAGTCGTCCAGAGAGAGATAAAAGAGAGTCTCCTCCGTCTAAGAGAGAGCGGCAATACGCTTGAGGAAGAGAATAGAGAGAAGGAGGAAGGAGGGGGGAAGGGAAAAAATCAATAGGGGCATAAAATTGATTTAGTGCGTGTCATAAAACATAAGTAAGTGCTCGGAGATGGAGCAAACCCGAGTCCCAATTTAATCTGCACAAAAAGCTACACTGTACTGATGAAGTGATCTGAAAGAGAGAGAAAGAGAGAGAGACAATAAAACATAAAGGCCGACACTTAATTGTCATATTAAAGACTCTCTCTATGTGGCGCGCCGGAGTGGGTCGCGAGCTCCCATTCATCATTTGGCAAACGGCTACAGGAATCAAATCACAATTAAAATCTGCTCAATATCGTGAGAGACGCTCAAGCATTATTTTATCACTATTATTTTTTCCCCCTCATCGATTCTCCGGCCTATAAATCAGAAAAATGTTGCGGTGCGCGTAATGCTTTATGGCCGGAGGATTATGGTTTTATGAAGCTAATGCAGCAGAACGGGCTCATTTACACAAGGCGCTGATGGAGGCCGAGCCGTTAGGCCTCATAGGGGCTAGAGATGAAAATTGAGACGCAGCCGAACAGCTGCTTGTGCAGATATGAAGTAGAACGGAAAGTAAAATCTTATCAAAGCCTAATAGACCTATTTACTGTATGTAGGTTACAGTATACGGTAACAAATTAAAGAAAAAACAACATAAAGTGTGTTAGTGAGGTGTAGTGAGCCGCTGTCTAACACGTCTCTCCAAAGTCTCCCATAGGTGTTCGATTGGGTTGAGAATCTGGTGACTGGAAGGCCATAGCATATGATTTACATCATTTTCATCCTCATCAAACCATTCAGTGACCCCTCGTGCCCTGTGGATGCACTCATGTATTCAGGTTTTTCCTTCAATTTGTCACCCGTCTGTATATGGTTGTGTTCATGTGAAGCAGTGGTAGCTCAGCATTTAAAGGAATACTCCAGCGTTTTACAACCTAATCTCTATCCACCGCACATTTAGTGCATGGCCGACTACGTCGGGCAAGAATTACGACACATTTCCTTGTACTGAAAAAAAAACACAAGACGCGTTTCCTCCAAACTCACCTATAATGGAAGTCTAAGGGCAGCTGTTGAATTCCATCGGATATGTGACTATATAACGCAAATTCAAACCTACAACCATTAAACTCTATCAATAAAGGTTTTACCCTGCGTTCGCTTCACGTCGCTAATGGGCTATCCCCTTCTTGAGTTTACTGCTGGTTGTCCTGGTTAGCACAAACTACATAGCTAGCTCCAGAACATATGCAAAACCAAATATTTGACCACAAATCAGATTTAATTTTTTTTTTTTTTTTTTTTTTTATCTGAAGGGAAATTGCTTGTGTATAAATTGTATCCATGCAGTGCATCACTGTCTACTAGTGTCAGTGCTTTGCAAACGCTGCCATCTATTTGCGGTGAAAAAACTAGCGCCGCCAATGGCCTTCTGACGATGTAAATCACCAGCTCTCATTGAAAATGAATGACTTTTGGTCACTTTGTCTTCCTTGTGAGAAAGTCTTACCAAAGCTGTTCTTATGGTAAGTTTTATCCAACTTTCCAACACTGGAGCAATACAGGTAAAAAGTAGTTCCGCTTACTTACACTTTCCTGAAGATTTTGTGGTATCCATATGCCATCATACACCATACGACTCATACAACTACGCTGACCACAAATTCTTCCCTTTGAGAAAGTAGGCCCATCTCTTAAAGGATGAATTATACAGATTTAGAGCTTTATGTGTAAACACAAATACCTTTGACTGGTGACTATGTGTTTGCCTAAACGCTTATTGACAGAATTCAACAAGTGCCCCTTTTTAAGTAAACAGGTTTTCGGTTATTTCCTCTGCACAGGGAATCATATGAAAATTCTCGTCTATGGTAATCACACCTATGTTAAAGATGCCGCAGAAAGAGATTAAGTTGAAAAAAACGCTGGAGTATTCCTTTAGGTTTCTGTATTGGTGACTGGACAGTTGTGATTTCAAGTCCCAGGTCTGAACCCCCGAACACGTCGCTTAGCCTTCAACTCTAAGTTCTAGGCTTGGATTGGATTCTGCCTCACTTTGTAAGTCACTTTGGATAAAAGCGTCTGCCAAATGAGTAAATGTGAATGTATATATTGATTCAACATTGGCAGATTGTGTAGTCCTGGCATAGGAACTTGCTCCAGTGTGGCTGTGTGTGAGACAGAGAGTGTGTGTGGTGAGAGGCTGCTTGTCATCACTCTTTCTCAGCGCTAAGCCTGCGCTAGCTGTCAAATCATCAGCCGCCAAAGCGCTCGTGACACTGGCTAAAAGGGAGATGGATCATGTGGCTGCAGAGGCGTGACCCCGACAACACCCCCATCTCCCCCCACATTTCAAAGCTCCCCGCGCTGGCTGACATCGAACCAATCACCCCGTCACTCTTCCGGGTCACTGGCCTGACGGGGTCACATCATAACCGACACTGCTGCCGTGTAGCTTCATGCCGTCTGCAAACGGATACCAGCTGGTGAGGAGGCAGGGGTCTTGTGTGTGTGTGTGTGTGTGTGTGTATTCAGTCCCTGGAAGTTAGTAAATGCAACAGATCCCATATAAAGCACATGACCTCTCCATTTGACCTCCAGTGTGAAGCGATAACTCACTCACACACACACACTTGCTCAGTGACAAAGCAGTCAGTACACATAAGCCCGTAAAAAACAAGGGTCACCATTTTCCTTTTGCTCCTCTATGACAAAAAAAATGATGCTAAAATAACATACCTTTCCCCAAAACTATGATAAAAGACTACCAACGTTTTCCTTCCAGCTCCCCGGATTATTATGGAGGACGTTTAAAATGATGGATGCAAGGAGAAGCGTGTGTAAAGCGGGAGTTTCCCAGATGTGGCTTTTACAGGGAGAGCGAGACCGAGGTGACTGGCAGCTTTACAATGACAATAAAAATCGCTCCACAGAGACACACACTTATATTAGAGAGGCCTCGGTCTCCAGCTCACACTGCTGCACACTGGCCCATAATGTCAGACAGTAGCGGTGGATGTTATCATCTGGTTTATAGGGCTGGGGTTTGCTCATACACACACACACACACACACACACACACACTCGCACACAGGGAAGACTGAACACACTGAACAAAAGCGTAGCAGTGTAGGTAAATCACTCAGGGTGGTTTACACACTTGGTTTAATTGATGTTTAATACGTTTCAATATTTGATTTGTGTAATATTTGACATGGAAGGACTTCCAGAAATCCTCTTAAAAAGTCATGCAGCACATTCATGAAACAGAAAAGCTACGGTGTTGAGCTAGCTAGCTATCTAGGATATGTAGTTAGCCTATCGTTTAACTACTGCAATGATATGTCACTGTACTGGCACTTTATATAATACCTTTTTTTACTTGACTTTTTAATCTTTTTTTTTATAGAGTGCTAGTACCTAACTACCAAGCTAGCCAGCGATTTAGCAAATTCATGACAGCCCCTCAGAATAATGCTAGCCACCTAGCTAAATATAATCCCTTTTTCTTAATTTTATACTTAATTATATAGAGTGATAGTAGCCAACTATAGCAAGCTATCTCTTTATGTTTAGCTAGACCAATTACAACCCCTAGGTGTAATGCTAGTCAGCTAGCTTTATTTAATACCCATCGCTATTTTATGACGCTACTAGCTCGCTAGCTATTTATTCATAGCTGGGGTATACTCCAAGACAGCCCTTTTTTAGCCAACCCTAATGCTAGCTAGTGTATTCAATAGCATGCTAATGCGAGCTAGCTTTAGCAAAAGGTTTGCCAATTTTTGTAATGGTTAATGAACATCTTTAGTCATATCCATGTGGTATGTCTGGTGTGTTGAATGTTCAAATGATATCAAACCCCAAAACCGTTTAAAGAAATATTTTGGCCAGTAATTAAATTGTCTGCAGTTTGCTTCTTTCGTTTTTCATTGGAGCTTCTGGTACAACGGGAAACAACTAAAACCAGTCGTAGCGGCCATTTTGAAGCCAGATCGCGCTCTTCCTCAGCGCATAGTTTGGCGGGAACCGTGGTCTCAGGCAGGAACCGTGGCCCAAAGTTTGAAGATAGAATTGTACGATAGAAGTGATTTGGATGATAAAATGGTTCATATTTGATTCGTTTATCTTTTTTTTAAATCTGGACTTTTGCTATTTTATGTACAAGTGGTGACATTATGCGACATTAAATTCGACCCGCAAGAGTATAAACAACCCAATATCGAGCTAATAACTAGACCTACGCTAAAATCCACTGATGTGTGTGTGGATGTAGGCTGCGTGTTCAGTAATAAATCTCACTGCGGGATCAGGATCCTTATCTTCTTCCTCTGGATGAGGGGATGTGTGTTCCTCGCGTAGACAGTGACCATGACAAAGTGGCGATAGATGACGCCCGCGCCATGTGTGTGTAATTCAGTCGGCAGTCTAACACTGTTATTTCAGCATCCCCCCATCCCGGCGCGATAAATCCGCACGACAGTCAGCGCTACGCTCCCGTAACCAGAGACACGGCCCGATTTTCCGGCCCTGACAAGCCCGTCTATTGAGTATGATAACACTTACTTTGTCTTCATCCAGAGAGGGAGTATAATATCAATCCGTTTGATGATCCAGCAAAGCGAGGCGAGCACTTCTGTATCAATCTTCATACGGCCGCTGCCCGTTGTCTAAGAAAAAGGCCTGGGAATGGGATTGTTCAATCACGCCTCACTGGCCCTCTCACTCACTCAAGTGGTTTGAGCTCTCTCTCTCTCTCTCTATTTCTCTCTATTTCTCTCTATCATTCTGGGGTTTTTTTCTCCAGATCCTTCAGTCTATCAGTAGGCAGCGGGGATATGCCCATATTAAAAATGACTGCACATGGTTTATATGCAGATTCATGATGGTTGAGGTTTGGGGTGGAACGAAATGAAAAAACTTAGGGTATGATTACTTACAGTGTTTTTTCATTAAGACTTTAAGACAAGACTTTATTTGGGTAGGAAAAACGGCTCAAATATGTTTTAAAGCGAGCTTGTTAAGAGGATCGCTCTTCAGTAGTTTTCGCAAAATAGTGTAGAATTTTGTTTTAGATTTTATTTTTTTACCGTTTACTGCTCTTTATAGTACATTTCTTTTATACTCAGGAACTTTGTTTCATTTCATTATTTTTATAAGCATTTTTGCTTAAACTAAGCCTTTTGCACAGTACTGTATACAAGATGGCAACTGACATGATGTATGTAAAAGAGAAGGAAATATTTGCCATTAAATGAAAAGACCACATTTTTTATTTTGCATTACTGATATCACAGGAGCATGCAATATGCAAATGAGCCTCTAACAAACCACATTTATTTGTATTGTATTGTTCTGTGAGCTTAGAGGTCATCTTAGAGGTTTCGGATACGCTTTCTGTGGGTGTTTTGATCAATCATGGTATTTGGCATGATAAAAAAAAAAGAATAATTTTGCTCAAATTAATGCAGGCCAATGTTTAACTGTGATGCATGATGGATTCACCAATCGCAGTGTGTAACAATATAAAAGCAATATGCTATTTGAGTCCATATCGTGCAGCCCTAGTTTTCAGACGCCATCTTTACATCTGTATATTACTTCAATTGTACAGACATTTTTTCTGTTTAAACCTTTAGTTCCTATATTGCCTATATTTTCATTTGCAGCCTGCATGCATAAGTACCTGATGTAATCCTACCTCAGCCTAAAACTCTCATTTAGTCGAAAGACAAGAACCGTTCTCCTACGTTTGAACTTGAACACCAGTCTTTTTGCACTGGCAAATTCCCAGGCGGCGATATTCGGCCGGGGCTGGAGATGAGGCCAGCTGTCTCGGTGAAATATGGCTCAATCAACAGGCACTCAGCAATCAACTTTAACTTGTCAGTTTTGATCTATCCGATCATCGCTGTAGGATGTTTGCCATTGTCTAATGTTCTGTGAAGATGGGCCTTTCATATTGTTTATTGTTTTGCTTTTGTTTTTTTTCTACTGCTCTCTTTCTCCTCCATCAAAACCATGAGATGTTTCGTGAAGTATAAAACCACGGCGAGGGGAATGAGGGGGATAAAACAGCGATGAAGTTTAACCCTTTCAGACGTCATCATTGCAGAGCTGCGGGCTAAGAAGGCTCACATTGCTGGGCTGGTAATTGGTTCCTCTAAATCTGCTGAGTGAAGAGAAAAGTCGAGAACCCTTTTTTTTTTTTTTTCAGAGCTAAGAAAATAAAAAAGAAGAAACACTTTAATAGGATGACCATCTCTCAGTCTCTGGGCCTGTCCTGTTCATGATGAATGCGCACTTTAAACAAATAACCTCTTGCCATCTCATCGCCTGCTAAGTGTTGCCTACTGCTGAGGCCAAATCATTTTATTATATAACTCCACGTATTGGTCTCTGCCTCTGAATCGCAACCAGCACAAATATGTGTACATGAGAAGATCATACATTTATTCTGTAACAGGGGTCCCCAAGGCCAGTCCTGAGGGCCAGAGTCCAGCACGGGTTTGGCGATTTCCCTGCTTAACGACACCTGATCCAACTCACTAGTTAATTACCAGGTTTAGAGTGTTAAAATGTAGCCATGCCGAAAAATCTGCCAACTATGGGTGGTCCTCATGATATGTGATATCATTTTGGAGGTAAAATAGTGGTAACGTTAGCTAACTAGCTAGTTTGTAAGCAACATTAAGAAAATAGCAGGCAAAAGTCTGGTATAATCACAAATTAATAATTAGCAGTTCCTCCTTTCTTTCTTTTTTAATGCAGAAAAAGATACCACAGGCCGGCCTCTTGTTTTCTATTTGCTCACGTTTCCAAGGTTTGCGAATTCACAAGGTTAAAGTTCATCTAAACGTGAACTGCTACCGGAAACGAATTCCTTTTTCATGCCTCGCCTCTTTTTTCCATTGAAGGTGAATTGAACTCGGAAGTTCAAACTTCATGGGGGGAAATTAGGATTTTTCCATGATGTCCGAGTTGCAACGTGTCAAAAGAAAAAACAAACAGTGGATGCTAATTTTACGTCTGAAAGAGTTTATTTCAGACATTTATTATAGAACCTCAGACAATTCTTCCTTGTCAATTGTTACAGTTCTAGCTGTTCTAATTATTCCACCATAAATGTACCATTATATATCACTATAATACTATTTTAAAGTTCCTCTGTGTCCTCTAGGAAATAGATAGCGACTTTTTAGTGTTATGGTTAGCATAACAGGTAGTCTATGGCTTAGCTCACATTAGCAAACAAAACAACTTGCGTTCATGTGTGGAACCCAAATACTAGTGTTTGATAGAAGAGCTCTGATTAGAATTTATTCACGGTCATTGAGTAAGATTGGGACAGTGTTTTATTGTAGCCTGCTAACCAATTGGCAAATTAGCGGTTTGTATGACATGGCACGTTATGCGTAAGTCAACACACTTAGCTTAGCCTAATCGAGAGCACATGGATGCTAAGCTAAATCTGCTCTCTAGCTATATGGTGCAGATAATGGAGCTAACGTTTAGGTTTTATTTTCACTACATAATTGTTTAAATCTCGCATTTTGTGAACTAACTTGTCGCTAACATTAATTTCTAAGTGTTAACACTGTCATATGTTCCCTCGGCCACCAAGACTACATTCGTGTTCAAGCAAATGGTTAAAGTTTGTCTTCGAGCGCAAGTGCCATCAAATTATAAATGACAACAGGCGTCGTAAATAGCATGACGTTTTCTAGCAGCGTTGGGTTTTTTTTAAAAGCAACAATCCCAACTATGAGTATTGGCTCCCTAACAGCGCAGACTTCTGAGAAACACTTTGACCAATTTGTCCTCATCACTCACTGAATATAAGCAGCCTGCGCCAATCTAAAAAGGATTTTTATATTCGCTCGCTTCATGCCGTTTTATTATACAACTCTCTTTTTTTTCCGGGGTGGACTCTGCGGGTGGTGGTGCGTTTGGCTTTGAAACTCTCAGCTTTAGCTCCGTGGTATTGGCTCATTTTTCATATCCATTGTCGCCTTGTCAGGGTGTCATAGCTGCTCCACGGAGCCGTTAGATCAGTCCGAACGGATAAATCATCCTGCATCTGACACACTCATTTAATTTGCGCGGCTCCGCTGCTTATTAATTGAAAAATCCCCGCGCCCGTTTGCTGCGTGAGCGCATTCCCGCTCGTTTTATTTTATTTTTATTAACATGGATATTCCGTATGATTTCCCCCAGTAGCGCTGTCGACTGGGCCCGCCGGCC
>JAOUQW010000021.1:12311251-12330103 GCA_028565825.1 Olivaichthys viedmensis
TAAGCTGGTCTACCAGTTTGAACAGCTCGGCCTGTGTTTTGGCAGCTGGTAGCTGGTCAGACCAGGCTGGATTTTTCAGCAGGGTTGTTTCCTTTCCTTGTTTCCTGTCCTCGTTTCTTAGCTCCTCCCTCTGAGGACGCAAGCAAAGGATGCAAGAAAAGGAAACAAAGGAAAGAAAGAATCGAGGACAAATGAGACATTCTTGCACACTGAAGCGTCACTTTAAAGCGTCTTCACTTACTGATGACTTGTTGCACAGCTCTACGGCCTGTCACTAGCCATAATGGATCTGCATATACACAACAGGGTGTGATTACACAATGAATAAACATCAATTAAAACATTATTGCACATCTTTTAGAGTCAGGCACATTTCCTTTGACTTTTATTCAAAAAATGTATTTGTACCCATTGTTTCTTATTTAATTAAGATTATTAATTTTATATTTGTCGTTCTTATTAGCGTATCAGTTGTTGAAATTAGTTTTTTGGGGGGGGGGGGTTTGGAGAATTTATACCGTCAGCTTATGTCGTGTGCTCCAATAAAAAAAGACTTCCGCGTAGGAAGCACCAGTGCACCCTTGATTTAGAAGCCTATCTCCTTGCCCTTTCATTCCTCTGAGCACATTTAAACAATTGATACGTCCAAAAAGATGACGGGCTTTGATCGATTTCCGGGTCACAAGCTGAAGGACGTGGGATCGTGGAGTCAGGAAGGGATCAATTAGAGTACTGGGATGCACCCTATATGCTGAAAAAGAAAGTGATTTGCCTACAAATCCTACATTTGCCTCTGCGACATCCTTTTGTCCCTTTTTATAGATAACAGTGCGTCATACAGTGTCAGAAACTGAACAACGCGACACGGTTTGAGGCGAGTGTGTGATGATTTTGACATGCAGTTTGCACAATGCTAAACTGGTGGCTATATGCTTTCCTTACTTGTTAGCTACATTAGCCCCGTATCTCAGTGCACTAATTAAAGAAGAAAATGTTGGATGCCAAACATGTCTTGGCTGATCCACTACAATAGGTGTAAAGGGTAAAATTGTTCTTAATTATTCATTCATTAATGAAATCAGGTGAGTTGTGAAGAGGACACACACCTTTGCTTCTGTGTGTGGTGTGTGTGGAGCAGTATGTGACCCACAAACACCCTGGAGCTTCTCATAGTGAGCTCTAAGGCCTGCTGTCTGTTTCTCTGCCCTCTGACACTCTGAGTAGCCGGGCGCTGTGTGGCACTCGCCCTGAGCAGGTGAAGGAGTGTCCTGAGACGGCCTCTTGCTCTGCTGCAGCGTGCAGATCCTCCTGTCCCTCTCCACGGGAGAACTGGAGATGCTGAACATGTGTGAGAAGGAGGTGTGTGTTTGCTCCTTCCTCTCCATTGTGGACTTGCTGGTGATGGTCTGCACAGTGCTGATCTTTGAATAAGCCTCCTGTGTGTAGCAGTGCGTCCCTGAGAGCACTTTATGAAGCTCCGGTGTGTCCTGGCTTCGTGATGTGCGCAGCTGAGGCTTCTTGCTTTCCGCTTTCTCTGTGACCAGGTCCTCTTTGGTGCCACCTGGTCCCATTATCTCAGGAGTGTGGCCCGTCTCCTTTGCCTCCGGCTGTTCAGATCACATGACTGATTTAGAACACGAAAAGTACATGTTTGTAATTTACCTAATAATTTGCTGTCATTAATGCTTACACTTTCGATGGTGTCATAGGTCTTTTTTTCCTCAGCAGATTGCGCTTTTAAAGACTCGGCCTGAGAAAATATGTAAAATAGTACAAATTTATCACAGCATACATATGCATGTCATGTTAAGTACCCCTGAACATGTAATTTTAAACCATTAAAAATGTTTAATATGTTTTTGATGCCCAAGAAACTATTTAAATATGGATCTCTATATCTTTACCCTTATTAAATATGCCAGGATCTATTAATATATGTGAACATGCAATTTGGAAATGGCCCTCATGTCTTCCTGCCATCCCTAATATCTAGCCAGTTAGTTAATTGCTAGTAAACTAGTAACAGGTATACACAAGTGGGATTTCAGTTTCTGAGTCAGAATTTTCATTGTCATATTCTCATTGATTTAATTTATTTAACTGTATGGTTTAAATGGGGAAAAAAGACAGTTCAGCGCTGTGTTAATAAATGTGACCCAAACACCATACGTATAATCAGTATCAGCCATCTAAAAAATCACATTTTTTAGTTCAGGGGTACTTTTACAGTACTGTGCAAAAGTCTTAGGCACGTGTTAAGAAATTCTGTAAAGCAAAAATGCTTTTAAAAATAATGAAATTAAAAAGTTCCTGAATATGAAAAAATACAATTAAGAGCAGTAAACTGTAAAAAACTAAAACTAATTTTTTTTTGGTGTGAGCAGCCTTTGCCTTTTAAATCAATTCTCTTAGACACACTGTTGTGCAGTTTTATAAGAAAATCGGCTGGTAGGTTGTTCCAAGAATCTTGGAGAACTTGCCACAGTTCTTCTGAAGAACATTGGCTTTCACTTGCTTCTGTCTCTGCAGGTAAAATCCCAGAACAGCCTTGTATTTTTATCTAAAAAGTCCTCGATTACTTAATATCTCACTTTCTTTAATGACTTACAAAAAATGATCTGTAACATTAAATTTGTTTGGAAAATGGATGTTTGGAAATCTAAAATTTGCTCTTTTCTAATGACACACTAATGCAGAAGACATAAAATAAACATCTAAGACAAAATGTATATCAAAAATTTAGGGTGCCTAAGACTTTTGCGCAGTGCTGTATATAATTTTGTAATTGAAGCTTAGTTACGTTTGGTTTCGGAAACCTGCACATTGTGACTTTTTTTGCTAATATAGTATTTTTATGCATAGTAACTCATGGCTATGACATGACAAGGTGTCGAAGAATTGTGCACAGTACTGTATATTGCGTGCGTTAAGAAAATTAAATATAGCGTTTATCAGCGCTACTCAGTCGATTAAATTGTTTTACCAATTAAAAGTTAGCACCTTGCTACTGGAAAATGCGGTTAACTAAACTACGTGTTAATATAGTCGCTATTTCAGCCTCACTATGTTCATAAGTCGCTCGGCTAAGCCATGCAACACAATCAACTTTTGTGCAGCGTCAGCTTTTAAAATGGACAGTTTAACATATAAGAAGTTTTTGTCTTGTCCCTACTAGCTTCCTCAGAATGAAGGAACACCAGGAACAGACCAGCTGTTGTAGTACTACATGTTCTACTCATATTCTCTCTGTCTTTCTCCTTCTCTCTGGGTGCTTCCGTCACACAAACATGTGCTCTTGGTTTACAGTTTGGAGTTCAGACATGTTGAAACGCTCGAGCTGAACCTTCACAGCTACATTCAGGCGAATAACGGACTCACTCTGTCTCTGTCTGTCTCATAATCTGGTTGTCTCAATCTCTATCTCTGGATGTGGGTCCTAAATTTCTGTGTTTGGTCTATTGCGTCAAATATGTCTCAATATGTCTTGTATATTCTGTGGACATAATACCAAAAGAATTGTACTGCAGTTTTTGCCCACCTTCTAGAAATCTCAGGTATGTCCCAAAACGTTAGAAGTAATGTCTTAGCTATTGTTCTTATTAGAACGTCAGCCATTTTATGCTAGAGTGCATAGAAGCTGCTCATTATTTTCAATAGAAGGGGCGAATGATTTGAAACCTAAAGTGCATAAACACAAGAATCATATTGCAATCATTTTATAGATGGATCTGAAACTAAATTGAGTTTATATCACTGAAAAACATGTAACATAACATAACATGAAGCTAGATGTCATTGTTTAGCATCCCTGTGCAAATACGAACCGTTAATTAGCTGATTAGCAAGCAGGCTATCTACCAAAAAGGTAAAAAATAATGCAAATGTATGACATTCGCATTCCTGACATATCAGGAATTAGCAGAGTGGCTCGACTATAACGAGGTAATCACAATGTTCAGCAGTCGTCCTAGATATCTACGCCTAGTGCTGTAAAAGGTCTCTGGTTAATTAGCGCATAGTCGTGTGGTGCCGTCAGTGTTGTAGTGGGCAGTTAAACGCGAGGACAATAAAGCTCATTTTACACCGAAAAGTGCTAACCGTACCACTTGCAGTATGATCCTATGTTAAACGGCTTATCAGCATTAGGTTGTTACGTTGCCGGGGAGACGCCGGTGCCAATCATTATGCATTCTGACACGCCCTCACAGAGTTTTATTGTTGTATTTATTTACAAAAATAGGCCTATATTTCTTGAGTATACCTTATACCTGGTTAATGTAAGTGTCAGTTGTACATTTCACAATATGATGCATTAGCATGTGTTGATATGCCCATACGTCAATCAATGCACACTGCATTAACAAATATGGACGTTCCAGTTTCCTTCACCAAAATCCAGAAAGAACAGTAAAAATGCACCATGCTTCCTTTCTGTAAAGTGGCGTAGTCTCATTCCTTCATTTCATCCATTCCTCTGCTGCTCTGTGGGACCAAAAGCCCAGCTGCTTTTGCTTGCTCTGTGAGCGACGTGAACTTCTCCCGGCATTTTAGGGTTTTAACGATGAGAAGCGTCTCTCCGTCGGACAGCCCGCTACACCGCCGCCAAACTGGACCTGTCCTCCGGCAGCCATAAAGCATGTTTTGGACATGAATGGGTCCATGCATGTCTGCTGTGTCCCACCTTAAGGGATTTCCTTAAAGACTTTCCCCTCATGGAAAATTATAGTTGAAGGCCTCGCATAACTTAGATGCATTTTCCCATGCTGCCACGTTTTGACTTGCTGAACTCTGGAGAGAGAGAGAGAGAGAGAAAAAAAGTGTTTTTGCCTGCCTTGTATTTCGAACCACCCCCGGTTTTTCTTCTGAATGGCCTACCATTCAGGAAAGGCCTGTATTTTTCATGGTGTAATCAGCTGGGTTTATCAGGGGTGCAGGCATTGCCAACTTCTGCAGCAATCGCTCTCATTCCTTGCATACAGAGAAACCACTATGCCACACTTATCAGGCCCAATCAGCTCATTATTTTACACCCAATAAGGTTTCATGGGAAAAAAAGAAAGAACCTGATTAGGTGCCAAGAACACCCTGAACATCTGCCCTAACTGGTGCAAAAGTGTGTGTGTGTGTGTCTGTGCATATATCTATGTGGCACAGCAAGATGCAAGAGAATTCTGTTGAATTCTTAAGAAAGCGTCTGTTACGCCGTCTTATGCGGGAAAACTCATTTCTATTGACAGTACACCACGGCAAGTACACGAGTCCCTCAAAGCCGAAGACCTTCGGTCAATTACATGCAGTCTTTTTCAAATTCCTCCGAGGACGGCTCCGTGAATGGGCGCTCAGTGCCGAGCGGCTTCCCTGCGCACAAGGCGCGCTCTTACCAGCACACCGCCAACTTCCAGCGCACTGGCTACAACAGTGGGGAAATATCTTCCGGCTGGAAAATAAAAATACAGTTCTAAAAGAAAGCGTGTCAGCGGAGAGAAAGGTCAGAGAAGAATGCGCAAAAGGAAAGTGTGTTCCTGTAGGCTACTGAGAAAAGGTTACAGAAAAACTATGTGCTTCTGAAATAGAGCCTGCAGTACCCAGAAATTCCTATAGATGGGGTGCTGCATTCGCTATTCAGTGTGATTGAGGGCTGGCTGACCCTATTGCGCATCGGTGCAGCCCTTCCTGCGGTCCCGCAGGTCTGAAATGCAGCACAGTCTTGGTAATTCCCCTGCTCACACGTATCTGATTAAACTCATCAGTTAATAGACAGGTTTAGTAGGTGTGTAAGTAACAGGGAAATCACCCGACTGTGCTGAAGTCCAGACATACAATACAACAGCAGCTGTACGTCCCTGTGCACCTACTGCGTGGCTCCGATAACACAAAGCTTTTAGACACAGGGCAAATCAGGCTTCTGCTGCGATTAGGTCAAAGTGTTACACAATGACGTGGGAAATGCAAGAAAAGGAGCGGTGATGTTGGTAATACAGAACAGAACATCCTGTGCTGAAAGCAAGAGAAAAAGGAAGAGAAAACTAGGAAAGAGCAATTTAAGCAACACTGCATACAATAATCAATAATTTTACGTTGGCAATCGTTCAGGGAGAAATCTCATGTGGGAAATTAGAGGAGTACCTTGATGCTTTGAATCACAGCTCGTTGGATCTAATTAGCATAATCAGCATTGTCTGATTTGAATAATAGAATAGAAGAATAGAAAGCTCCTTTATTGTCACATATACAAGTATAGTACAGTGAAATTTGATTCTTCGCATATCCCAGCATGTTGGTAAGCTGGGGTCAGAGTCATAAGTGGGCCGTGCTAGTTTTCATGGCCAGGTTAAGATGGTCAAGTCTAAAGCTGGTTTGAAGCTCAGACAGACTGCTTTTAAAACTAAACAGAGGTTAAAGTTTTTCTTTTTGTGAGCATGCAGTTGCTTTATTTATGTACTGGGCTTTTTCAGGTCATAAACTATGAATTCATTTCAAGTTGATTGTAAGTAAAAGTAAAATAAGATGTGCGCTAAACTAGATGCACATTTCTTCTATTTACACGCTACGCTCTGCTGTGTTATACCCCTTTTAAACGGTTAGCTCCTCTTGGATGGCTGATTCTGATTATATACTGTAGGTTAGTCAAATTAGTCTCCATTTAACTAGAGTCTTTCTCAGTACTTCAGTGTAAAACAGATTTGGGGAGCGCTACATATGAGCTCAGTTTGTGATCTCACAATTTAGGCTCAAAGACTTGAACCTATCACATCTGATGTGCAAATTATTAGAGGATGATAACTGTGGTAACTGGAATCTTCTATCCAGAGCACCTGCGTGCTACGCTGGCCAGCTAGCTAACGTAGCTAATGTTAGTGATGAACAAACTCATGATTGTTATGGCATACATATATTATTAGAGGTTTGGCTACTGTTAAATAAATCGCTCAGAATATGACAATGCAAATTCAGACTCAGACACTGAAATCCCACTTGCGTCTACTTGTGTTTACTAGCAGTTAACTAGCCGGCTAGCTTTGTGCTAACGTTACCAAAGTGAAACACGGTACAGCTGTAGAGTAGCAGGAAGTGATGTCAGTAAACGCAAGTTGTTAATTTAACTTACCGTTCTGATACGTCAACAATCCCCAGATTTTAGTGGACAGACGTCTCCTCTTCTGTCTGGAGTTTACTTATTTTCCCAGTGTGGGTTTTTGGCTTTTTGTAATAGCGCAGTACACTACAGCTTATAGCATAGCATAACCAGGGTAGTGGGAAAAAGAATGCAGTTGGGATGGCATATATTTAATGTGGATATCATGTATATTCACCCTTTTATTCTTTATAAGAGTAAATGTGTAGAGATGTCCCGAGGACATTTGTAGTAGCTTTCTTGGGCACAAAAACATATTAAAACTATTTATTATTCAATAGATTATTTTTAAGGTTTACAATTACATTTTCAGGGGTATAAGGTATTAGCTGAGATGGACTACAAGAGTATTTAAGAGTATTTTAACAGACGTTTAAGAGTTTTTTGGGTTTTTTTGGCCATATAAGTAGTAATCGTTTGTTTGAAGGAAGTATAACCATTGGAGATCTTACAGCTGCGTTGCTTAACAATGGGATATGAAAAATAAGTTCAGTGGAACAAAGATATGGTGGTATGAGGACATTGTCTGATACCTGGCATCTTGTAATCTCAGCAGAGGTGGTACAAATACATAAATTCCTTACTTAAGTAAAAGTGCAAATACTCATCTAAACAAATACATGGTAAAAGATGAAGTACAGTTTAAAATTCTTTACTGGAGTTAAAGTACAGAAGTACAAACCCTTAAATTTAAAGTAAAAAGTACAAAAAAGTCACACAAGAGAAAGAAGACTGCGCATCGAACCACACATTGATTTTTTATTACTGACGGTAAATTAGTGCACCTTTCGCCAAGGAACCAAGGAATGGGGGAAAACATTAGCTAAAGCTAACTAACAACAGTTATATCCCCAATCCCTCAAACATTAGCCTGTATGATAGCTTCGATGATTTGACGATATACAAACTAGCTTGCATGCTAACAGCTATCTGTCACGACCCAAACTCCCTAGATAAATACAAAATGTAGCTAACAGATAGATTATAATGATGGGTATTAGGTCTTTTTCTTGTTGTCTGTCACGTCTGTCACAGTTTAGATTTGTTAGGAATTTCAGACTTGAGAATCTTGAGAATTTTTGGAGCAAGCCTGATTTTTCATGGGCTAGACACCACTTCAACTCTTCTTCTCTTAGAAACTTCCCGTTCTCTCTGAAACTCCTTTCTCTCTAGCGTAAAAGCCAACATGGCTGTGTTTCCATAACGTTTTGTCGTGCACTAGTCATCAAAATGCTAACGGGTGACGTGATCACTGTGCTGTGAGGCTTTTGGGTAATCAAAACTCTGCACTGTTGGACAGCGGTGGCTCAGTGGTTAAGGTTTTGTGCTAATGTTTGGAAGGTTATGAGTTTAAATCCAGGGAACTACTGTTGGGCTCTTGAGAACCCCCTTAACTGCTCAGCTTTATACTTGGATTGTGTCCTATTTAAATTTTAGTAGCTTTGGATAAATGGCTAGATGATTAAATGTTAATGCACTGAATATATGATGGTGCTCTCAAACAATATCTGTATTATTTTAAACCTATGGTAAGTAAGCGCCCTTGTGCCCAGGTTTTTGAATGAATGTGTCCATGTTATTTCCATATTTCTGGAAATGTATACAGGACATTTTATAAGGAAAACTTGCCACATTTCTTCTTCAGACTTTGGCTCTCACTTGCTTCAGTCTCTGCTGATAAAATCTCAGACAGCCTTGATTATGTTTTTTAATCTGAAAAGTAGACATTTACTTAATATGTTAATAATGTCCATATTTCTCCAGTGTATTTGGTGTTTTGGGTAAACGGACCAAGGTTAAGCTTGGCGCTCCCATGGTCTAGCTCACAGTGGCCACTGTCAACGCTACAATGTGCCCTGGAAAAACGTCACTTCTAGTGAATCAGAGACCACAGAGGGTGACAAGGCGGAACCGACCTGCTGTGTGAAGATGACCACTTCGTTCTACAGTGAAACTACCAAATCCAGACGTCTCATGATGGCTGGAATCGAGAGTGTTGTATGGAAAAAGGCCTCTGGCATAGATAGTCTAGTACTTGTGTGTATTCATGTTGTCGAATAATTCTCCTTCAGCACCATTCTTCTCATGGCTACAGGTTGAAATATTGCCTATTGCAAATACACGAGCGTTCAAAAGTTTGGAGCCGCTGCTCAAAAGTTTAGAATCAGTGTTTTCAGTGATATAAACTTCATTTAGTTTCAGATCCATCTATAAAATGATTGTAATATGATTCTAGTGTTTATGCACTTTAGGTTTCAAATCATTTGTAGAAAGCTGTAAAACATCATGTGTCTAGAATCATGACTCCAAAATGACTAATGAAAGTTTTATAGCATCAAGAGTGATGTTAATATAAACATTAATTTCCCAAAATACTTTAAACACCAAACAAAACCTATAAAAATACCTTTTGGTGTGTGGTTGATATTAGATATATTAGATCTACTACATTGTAGAAGAGTTTAGTGAATAGAATAATGACTGTTCATAAAATATGAATGCTTTTGAACGCTAGTGTACATATCTTCACTGAAGAGCATTTAAAAACATGATTAAAGTTGACTTTAAAATCTCAAGAGAGAAATAATTATAATATTACAACACGTGTGTTGATAACGCTGACACTAACTGAACAAAACGGAAACAATTTTTTTTATCAAGTTGTAAATAAATTGTCATAAAATACTGTAACTCCTCTTCTACGTACTAACACAAATTTGGAATCAAGTGAAACTTTAGAAACCGCACTTTTTGACATATTTTTTTCAGCTTGCCTCTACGAGCTGAATGCGAGAAATAATCGATATAAGATTATAACATGCGTCTTGTTATCAGTTGATATTATAATGATGCACAGGACCAATTCTACATTTTTACTTCAAAATGTCCTTAAATAACCTAAATGTATATGCGTGTCTCCCTTATTTTATGCTCTCACAGAAACATTACAGTAATGTACTTAAAAGATCAAATAGTCACCAAATGGTTATAATATTTTATTTAAATTGCGAAAACATCCGTATAAAGTACTTATCGGTTGCTGCATTCAGATAAACACAAAGACGCTCCCTGATGGGAGATTAGAGGAAGCGACTTCTTTCTTTTTTTTTTTATCATTTGTTCACACATTCATAAATTCAACAGTCGGTGTTCCCAGTGTGTCAGTTACATCAGGCCTCATTAACTTCCCCTTTTTTTCCCTTTATATCTGCTAATTAGCTCAGAGGTGGCCACAAATTAATTAACATCTCACGTCGCCTTCGTGCAATTCCGTTCTGTTTATTTAGTTTCTCCTATTAACTTTTAATCTTTCCTCAAACACTAAAAAAGCAATTAGCATTTTTGATAAACAAATTATGCTGGCCCGCGGATAATCAACATCTCTGCGTGGTGTCGTGATAGAGTTGTTCTGCTAGCTCCTTTGACCTCTTAACCTGCCGAAGCCTACGAGAAAGGCACACGGCCTTACTGATGAGTGTGTGTCCAGGTTTTAGTGTCCACTGCTTGATCACTTAACATTGAAGATGAGTGTATTTCAGGGTTTATGCTGAACAATAAGAGCCTACAGCATCATAATATGTGAAAGTCTACATGCAGAACTCAGAGACTGATAATTTTACATATGACATTACATGTGACATATATACAGTATACACTACCAGTCAAAAGTTTGGACACCCCTGCTCATAGAAGGGTTTTCTTAATTTTTACTATTTTCTCATATTTTAGAATAATAATGAAGACATTAACATTATGAAATAACACATATGGAATTATTCAGTATTTTCTATTATAAATTCTTAGCAGTGTTCCTGATGACGCTTTGCACACTCTCACCATCTTCTCAACCAGCTTCATGAGGGAGCTTCACCCAGCCTTTTCTTAAACTTCCCAAATAGGCCGAGCCACTTGTTGTTCTGCTCCTCCTAACGTTCTAAATTAAAACTACTTGTTTAGGGAAACAATTTAATTTTAAGTAAAAACTACTCATTAAAAAAATACATTTTGATTTACTGCACTATTTACATTTTGTCTTAGAAACAAATTTCAACCATAAGCTTTTATCAATATGTCTTTAAAACAATGAAAAAATATAGATTCAATCTTGTGTCCGAACCTTTGACTGGTAGTGTAGTTGTACAGTGATTGTTTTTTAAAGTGCCAAATGTCAGCTTTAATTTGAGAGCATTTATGGACGAAGGATTAGAATCCTAAACCAAACAGTCATGTTAAGTATGCAGACCCATATCCAGACATCACCAGACGTTGGTTATCTCCCCTGGTTTTGCTCGGCCAGGCCTGTAATGCAGCTCTTTTCACTTCCAGCTTGCTTCTGGAACTTTTGGCCTTCGTTCTTTTCTCCAGTAAATGAAATGCTCCGTAACTCTGTAAGTTCAGATCAGGTCACTGACTTGGCCATTTCTCTTTTGGCCCTGGAAAACTCCAAAGTTGCTTGAAGTAGTGTGTTAGGAATTTGATCCTGTTGCAAGGTGAATCATTATCTATTGAGTTATGAAGCATTTGGTTTGGATTTGAGCAGTTATGACACTTCTGTGCAGTTCATCCGGCTGCAGTCACATCATCAAGAATGACAGTTCTTGACAGAACTGACATAAGATGACAGTCTTCCAGTTCCACTGAGAACCAAACATACCAGTGTTTCACAGATCAAATGGTTTGCCTTGTATCTGGCACCTTTATGTCATCCGTCCATCAGATTTTGTGATTTTGTCCCAGAACACTGCAGGCTTTTTAAAGTACTTATATGCATTTATTCCACATGTTGACTTTATTTCAAATAAACTCCAGACGTTGTGTTAGCTCTCTTCTGCGCGAACTAATGATGCAACAGCACACAGCTGGCCGAGTGTCATAGAAACCCTCCAGTTACTTCTTGGCTATGTTTCAAATCTCACACTGTGCACTATATTCCCAGACGATATAATATGTGCGTGTCACTCTAGTGCCTGGATGTGTGTAAGGTACCAACGTCTCAAATCGAACACTAAAGTTTTACACTAAACGGAAACGAGAAATTACTGTGCGGTACCTTACATCACTGAACAGCGCCAGAACAGCGTTCATGGCAACAGCCACTATTTTAACATCCAAAATGTAAGTACTAGTGCCTACGCTAGCCAGCTAATTAGCTGTGTTAACATTATCGTTTCCTCTCCAGCAGTATCTGTCTGAGGTTAGATAGCTAGCAGAGTTCACTGGCAAGCTAGCTAGAACTAGATGAACTATTTAAATAGGTGATTAAAACCAGTTGCCAAGTTTACAAACAAGCTAGCTAGCATGAGGCTAACAATTATATTGTGTAATTAAAACCAGGAGCCAAGTTTACTAGCTAAGCTCTTTAATGTTAGGCAATCTATTATACATTGTATTAAAGTAAGCTCATAAGAAAATATCCCAGGCAGGTACAAGCAGAAATAACTGCAGTCGGGGGCGGGATTGGTCAGAATTTCTTCGGGAGCGAGCGAGTGGGATACTCTACTTGGACTAAAAGTATGCCAAGTATGCGATTTGTGGCACAGCTCATTTTTACACTAGCGGCCAAGTTAACTAGCCCTTGTAGACCCAGGGACGAGTGTCACTTGGCAAAATCAGGACGTGGCCCTTAAAACGGCCCAAAACCCTGAACGCCCTTTTATATAATCCTGCATATTTATTCCATCAGACCTTGCATTGGGCTTATATTTCACTCCAATGCAGCAGCAGTTGCTTCATTAGAGCATTGATTCGTTAATGCAGCCACCTTTGTGTGTATCTGTGTGTGTGTGTGTGTGTGTGTGTGTGTGATAGCAGTGTTCTGGTGCCTGTTAAAGTGCTGGAGGCCTCTCCGCTCTGATGAAGGAGCCCATTTATACCCTGTCTGGCGCGAGAGGTCATCCCTCTCCATATTCCTCCTATTGACCCAGGTTGTTCCTTTTATTACGAGCAGCTTTTTTATTGAAGGATGATTACACCGAATGATGTCAAGCGAGGGGAGAAGGGAAAAAAAAAAAATCGACCAGAATAATAACATTCCAGAAAGAGAGAGAGAGAGAGATAGAGAGAGAGAGAAAGAGAGAGAAGCATCGACCCCTCCTTTCCTCTTTCCTCCTGCGCTGCTCACAAATTGAGTCACATCTTTCTCTCATCCATTATTTAGAGCTGATTGGCCTTTCTTGGCATCTATGGATTTGATAATCATTCCGATGTCCATATTAAATATGTGACATAAATTTCACCGCAGGGGCCTGTCAATACGAGGCCACGAGAGAGTAACTAAAGGGGCAAGAGAGGAACTAATGTATGGGGATGATGGAAAGGGAGGGAAAATGGATGTGCGCGTGTGCGTATAGGTGTGCGCTGCATCTGTAAATGTTTTATAGAATATCTAATTTGTGTGTGTGTGTGTGTGTGTGAATATAGGTGTGTGAGAAACAGAGCGCTCGTCCGTGCACGTGCATTTGTTGGATTACACTCCATGTAAAGTGGAGGTGTTTACAGGTGGAGGCCCGTTGCGAAGGTGGCGCCTCGCCATGGAAATAAAAAAAAAAATCAAGAGGCGGATAATAAAGCGCTGCATCTGCCAGGCAGACGGGTGGTGTGTGTTTGTGTGTGTCTTCTCGCCGCGCTGGACTCTTCCTCCTCTGTGATTTTCTGCAGCTGGCTGCCATGAATGCTGGCCTATGCACCCCAAGATTAGAGCGAAACAGCTGTTTCTCTGCAGGCTAACCAATATATCAACCCCCTGATAAGTAATGACAAATGTTCCTCCGCATTGTGTCGGACACGCAGGGCTCAGAGAGGGAGAGGAGAAAAATGAGAGTGTTTGTGGTTTCGTGTGTGTGTGTGCGGGGCTGTTTGTTGGCTTGAGAAAAAAATCTGCGTGACTTGTGTTGATTGAAAATACAGTACTCCAACACGCAAGATTATTCAATTATTATTCAACCTGCAAATACATGGCTCTATTTATTTATATAGCACCTTCCATTCTTTTAAAATGCAGCTCAATGTGCATTAGAGCATACACAAAAAGCCAACTAAACAAACAGATGTATCATGAATAAAAGACATTAAGGATGAAGTATAAAAAGTAGGAAGCAAAAAGTAACAATATAGAAAATGAGAAATAGAAATAGTTAAAGTATTGTTGTAATTCTAAAGGTAACAATATGATTATTAAGTACATTTTTACATTTTAAAAACTTGAATCATGGTGTATGAATTATACGTTTAAAGCAGCCAACAATTCAATATGAAATGATTTAGAGCTGTTTCAATGCGATATAATGCTATACAGTGTGATTCAGTATTGTACAGTACAGTTCGATTTATTTATTTTTTAAAGAGTTAGTTTTTAGGGGCGGGAGGCCACGCCTCCTTCTCTGAAAATGACAGGCACAGAGGCCACGCCTCCTTCACTGGGACTCACAGGCACAGAGGCCACACCTCCTTCATTAAGACTGGCAGGCACAGAGGCCACACCTCCTTCATTAAGACTGACAGGCACAGAGGCCATGCCTCCTTCACTGGGACTGACAGGCACAGAGGCCATGCCTCCTTCACTGGGACTGACAGGCACAGAGGCCACACCTCCTTCACTGGGACTGACAGGCACAGAGGCCATGCCTTCTTCACTGGGACTGACAGGCACAGAGGCCATACCTCCTTCACTGGGACTGACAGGCACAGAGGCCACACCTGCTTCATAGGAACTGACAGGCACAGAGGCCACACCTCTTTCATAGGGACTAACAGGCACAGAGGCCACACCTGCTTCATAGGAACTGACAGGCACAGAGGCCACACCTCCTTCACTGGGACTGACAGGCACAGAGGCCACACCTCCTTCATAGGGACTAACAGGCACAGAGGCCACACCTG
Organism: Olivaichthys viedmensis; assembly: GCA_028565825.1. Classification (NCBI taxonomy): domain Eukaryota; kingdom Metazoa; phylum Chordata; class Actinopteri; order Siluriformes; family Diplomystidae; genus Olivaichthys; species Olivaichthys viedmensis. Next base: position 12,326,265 of record JAOUQW010000021.1, read on the forward strand.
CTTCATAGGAACTGACAGGCACAGAGGCCACACCTCCTTCATAGGGACTGACAGGCACAGAGGCCACACCTCCTTCTGTGGGACTGACTGAAGGAGAAGCAGTGAGTGAGAGAGAAAGAGAGCGAGAGAAGGAACGCAACATTGACAAATGAAACTAACTTGATAACGTTTTTAAATAATAGTACAGTAGTGATAAAAAAGATGCACACTTGCTCTCGATATAGATTCGTTCGTATCGATTCACTCGCCATCTCTGAACAACTAGACTCGAACAACTACACACGGTTCTGAATCGGTGCGGCCTAACCGTAAATATCGGGTCAGGTGCGTTGATTCCAATCGGTAAATCTTTCCACCCCTATTATGCAGCGGGCATTCGGGACTAGTCATGGCGTACACACGCCATGGAAGCAATCTCGCCGGAAGCTTTGGGGGGACTGCAGGCTTCCTACGAGCACAAGGCTGAATTAGGGAGAAATAAGAAACAGAAGGGCAGCCTGTGACCTCAAACTTGAAACAATTATATCGTAGACTATTATCATCACCTTGTTCCTGTTGTGTCGGAATGGGGCCGCCTTGGATTATACATTTACATTTACAGCATTTAGCAGACGCCCTTATCCAGAGCGACTTACAGAAGTGCTTTGTAGTCTCCATCAAAAAACATACTGTATTCTCACGCTAGTACAAATAGGTCATGTTCTAAAGCTAGAACCCTGTTAGAGAGGAGTTAGTAAGAGAGTAATTGTACTCACAGGGACAATTGATGATTATCTATGGAGACAGAAAACAGAGAAACACATTCAGTTATTGAATCAAATAAGTTATCAAACCCAAACCTTGTTAACTTCTCATCTTTTTTCTTTATCACACCTGACTGTCAGTACAAAAGACGTGATCTAGGAGGCTTAAGAGATTCTGATTTTACCTGATCGACTTAAGTGAATATAACACACACTGCACACAACAGAATAAACCTGAGGGTTATGTGCAGAGCAGCAACATAGGAAATTAATTTATTCATGTTTGCAAACAGAAACACTGGGACTGTAGCACTTGATAGCTCTCTTGTTAACTGAGTTGTCTGTGTTTATGTGGACATTGTCAAACTATGAATCTTGACAAATTTGGAAGGGCAGCCAGCAGGCATGACATACATATAATAATAAAATAAAACTTCATTACTCACCCCACCACATGCTCTTTTGTATGCAACATTTTCATAGCAGGTTTTAAATGTGATGTTACGAGGACTTCGGCTCAGAACCATTAAGCGGTTCAAAGTTACTTCATTGGCCTCCACAGTGCCCTAAATAACACACAGATACACATACAATGTTAAAAATTAGGTTCTTTATTTTTTTTAACCCCTCAAGCCATAAATTAAAGCCTTAAAAGTTGTGTCTAAGTTGCCGACAGAATATATCATTTCACAACAAACCCTACTAAGTTCCTTCCTCTCAGTTAGAAGACACTTTGATTCACTGTGTTTCAGAGCTGATATAATACGACTGTGGTTTGATTGTGGAGCAACTTACAAGAGGCAAAAGATTCAAAGATCCACCTACTCTTATGTCACCAACACAGATAGAGGAAGGAAACTATGCACCAGCAAGCAATGTACAAGGCAGCAGGACAAACTAACCATTCTTTTCAACTACGTTAGGAAATGGTCTACATTGACTAACTGTTGCTTTCTAGTTAGCCCAATGTCTCTAGTTTAAGATTAAATGAATTGCATCTCTCTCGCGCAAATATCTGAGAAGCAGCAATGCACAAGCGTGATTTCATCCTTCATCCACTGGTGGGATGGCAGCATAATGGGATTTACTAAATAATAGTTTCATACTGTATATTACTGCAATTTAGTTGTTCACTCCAAATATGGGCTGTATTCAGTCATTTTTCACAAGCAGACGGGATTACAATGTCAAAGGTCACAGGTCACTGTGTGCCTCTCAGTTTAGTTAGAGCAGCGTTACTGCAAGCTTATGCCCTGGTGAACACACTTGCTCCTTAAAAATGATGGGTGTATCCTTGGGTGATGGGTGAATTCTTACAGTCTGGTCAGAGCAAGTGTTTTTTGACACTTCCATTTTGTAAGGCTTAATTTGAGCTCAAGAAGAAATATATATTCTCTTGAGGAACATAATGAACAATCTTTTGTTGTGGTTTCGTGCCTGTAATGGTTGAAACATATTATCACTGCATTTTCTTTGTAGCCCTATCAGAAGTGTTAAAGAACATAAACCAGCGTCTATCAATTCTGTCACAGCAAGTGACTCAAAGGGATGAATTTTGATGAATGTAAGAGATCTTTAAGTGTGACACAACAAAAGAGACACCTACAAGAGCGTGTTCACAGACATAATGAAGAAAACTTGGCATATATACTCACATTAATACACCAGTTGTATTCACTACAGAAAGGTACACTCTTATGTAGATGAAACGTGGTTGTGCCATCGGAATGAGACTTAGCAGAACAGTTATTGCCTTCAACCTTGTGGAGCCACAGGAAGGACATGCAGATGACTGTATAATCCAGAGAAAAATATAATCAGCACGAAGTTTAACTTTAAGTATCAAAAAGTATCATTGAACTCAAAGTTTTTCCACAGGCTTTTTTAAATGTGGCAGTACAGTACAATACATTTTTTCAACAGTAAATTTTGAGTGATTTACTTGGTCACAAAATGGTCTTAAATGGTCACAAAGAGCCACTCAGCCCGCATAACTACATATTTTAGTAAAAGCAGTAGCATCCCTTTAATCTTATTGTTTTACATGTTTTTTTTTTAGGCATGATGAGCACTGACCTTTTAACTTACTTTCTAAGGCTCAAAATGTATTAATTCAACGTTAAATATTTAACATCGGCTGAAATAGATTTTAAACAGAGGATTAACATTACAGTTTAGTCTAAATTTAATCTGTGCTGAAAATGACTACATACCTTTCCTATGTCATACCTTTCCAGTTACTGAATAATTCATAGTAGTTACTGAACAATATGAATGACTGAGTAATACTCTGGCAGTAATAAGGGGATAAGCAGTATATGGATACGCAAGTAATTGAAATCTGGCAGTTACCCTTCATTGACCAATTGTTCTGAGGACAGTTTTTGGTCACACACACACAAACACAACTCGTCCACACTCTAGCTTTTGTTTTCAGGGATGAGTCATTATAATAGCAAACACTTTTATTGCTCTGGAAAATCTTGGCATGAGATGATGGACTTCTGCATATTTTTGGGTGGACATGTTTTTAGCCTTTTGTGAATGATGATAGGAATGCATGAGAATTTGGAGATTGTGAAGTCATTGCAAAATCACATTTTACAAAACATATAGATTACACATTTAAAAATAAATAAATAAAAGAGCCCAAATATTTCCTTTTAGTTACTGAGGTTAAAGTTAGTGGGATAGGTGAAGCAAATGTAAAACCAGTGTGTGTGTGTGTGTGTGTGTGTGTAAGAGAGAGAGCAGCAGTGAATGGTGACGTTACTGCAGGCTGTGGAAATTTCCATGTTGTGGGTGTCTCACTCATCTTTGCTGAAGTGAAGCTGGTCTATGTACAGTACATCTCACAGGTTAACTCAGTTCAGTCATGCAGTTCTGCTCTATGGTTTGCCTACTTTTAGTGTAAGGAAAGTCTCTGCCTCATGAAACCACAGCTATGTGGGCCTGGCGGCATGATCATGGCTGTATACCGACCCAATTGCCATGCACCATAAAATCGTGGAAAATATACCTAATCAGTTCCGATGGCATACTGGATGTTAATTTTTGGAAGAATTTATCTAAATATATTAGGTTTTATTCAACATA
>JAOUQW010000021.1:12347843-12362662 GCA_028565825.1 Olivaichthys viedmensis
ATTTCATTTCAATGTATACGAGGTATATGGAGAAATGACAATAAAAACCTACTTGAACTTGAACTTGAACTTGAACTGTTACGACTCCCAGTATACACTTGTGTACTTACACAAGCCCAAACTGAAGTTGATACATGTGTATTTAAATAAGATGTGCTGCTATAATCCATTTATAACAGTGCAGATGTCCTGAGTAATTACATTATAGTTGCATGTATAGTTTATGTGTAATAATACTGGGACCAGTGAAAAGGACAATATAATGTTTTAGAAAGCAGCGAGTGGTTATTACTGGTTTAAATAATAATGAGTGCTATAGAAATAAAAAATCGAAATACATATGATGCATATAATCGCATCCTGGCACCCTGAATCAAAATCAAATTGTAGGTGCCTAGAGATTCCCACCCTCTACTGTACAGTGTCTGTCGGACATGTAGCCATGTGCCACTTTTGGTCCAGACTAGAAAGTTAAACCTCCATCCATTTCCAAGGTCCTGCTCTCAAATCCGGCTCTTATCATGACTTGCTATGGATGGAAGGGATGAGTGGCGGGGTGGAGGGTTGACAGGCAAAGTGTTGAGCTTGTTGCTGTCATGACAGCCATGCTGAAAATAAAGCATGGCAGCCTCATACCAGCCCAAATAATACAATCCTGTATGTCTGGGAGCTGCCTGTCCCGTACGGCCTGCAAATGCTGAGTGATGCCTGGGAGGGGTGTGTTTTCATCAGCCTCTCCTCCAGCGACCCAGACGCAGGCAAACCACACACACACGTAAACAAACACACACACACACATATGCACGCGCATATGGAACAGCTTCAGCGCTGCTATCATTTTCTATTGTGTCCCTCGCCTTTTAATCATATGTTTCCTTCCACTCTGCTTGTGCTTTAAAAGATGCCTGACACACACACACACACACACACACACACACACACTTCCTCTTGCCATGTCTTAGCCATTAGTCCCCGACCCCCCCTGTCCTAATCATAGAGACGCACATGAAAAGGTTTTATTAATAAAAGTTGCCCTTCAGGAGTTACCCACTTTCTCCCAGACCCCGCCCCTAACAGACCGGGCATCTGGGGGGGGCGGAGCTACAGAGGAGCCGGGCACATCTGGAAGCTGTTTCAGCATGGGTGATTAGGAGACAAGCTGCACACACACACACACACACACACACATTCATTCAAGTCGTTCTACTGTTTTATTCATAATGTTTTTATTCAAGCTTTAGCCATCGCACTGCGGAAATTATAAACTACAAGCCATGTTATAGGTCTGCTGGATTCAAGCTGTTTTTAGCGGCAGGTAATGGGTTAGACAAGACAGATTACTTTCATCATATCGTGTTAGGGGATACACAGTGTGACTGCTGGCTTTAGTCACACCTCACAAGCATGTAACGTTTCAATACGACATGTCCTTAGCCCTAGTCTTTGAAAAGTTGAAAAATCTGGACAAAATTATAGATAAATACCGATGTTTTTAGTACATATTTTATAGTTCAACATTCAGTTCATCTAGGACTATGAGTGACAGTTTGCATTAGCCACTGAGGAAAGAGCTGGGCGCTATAAAGCTAGCTAAACCAGCTTTAGGTTTTTCCTTAAAGTTTATATGTGGCGATACATTCATGTACTTCACCGTGACGTACTGTATTTTGCGTTTCAGCAAGTTTTCCCATCGTATAAATCAAACTGATATGTCAACTTTTTTTACACCAGACGTTGCACCTACTGTTAGGTCGGTGTAAATTTTAAGCTACGTTAAAACTGTCACTTGGTGCAACGGTTTACATTTTTAGTCGTTCGTAAACTTGAATGCAGTGGCAATTTACGAATGTACTCGGCTTTGTGATGGAACCTAAGTTCTATTAGTGAAACTGGCTGCTGCTATGTAAAATACTCATGCCATGCCCTAACACACTTGACTCAACACATTAACTCATCCATTTATTAACGAGGTTAAAACGAGTGTGTTAGAACAGGAAAACAGGAATATATATATATATATATATATATATATATATACCTACAGTGCAGGGGGACTTCAAAACCATCCAAGTGCATGCAGATCCACATGCTGAAATATATTTAACCTTGTTATTCTGTCTAGGACTGTGGCACTAGAATGTCACATTAGTCATGATTATCGGTATGAGCGGTGCAGTCGGTTCCCTCAGGCTTGAGTAATTGCATTTTTTTTCCCCTCTTTCTTTTTTAATCAAACTCACAAACAATAAGCAAGAGGCGGTGACAGGAAGTCAATGCGATGCGGACAGGCATGCGGTCAAACACAACACGCAAGACAACACAACACAACGCTGCTCTATCACGCCCCGGCATGATGAGGCCTCATGCCCGTCGTCGCGTCGTCCCCCAAAAAAGGCCTGAACAAAGAAAGCCTGGAAGCAATCTCGGCCGGAAAGATGGAGGGAAGCCGTGCCCGCTGCAGACAACAACGCCACAATTACTGCCCTCTTGTAAAAGGCTGATGTTATCAAAGAAACAACCCCCTCCTTCTCTCAATCCCCAAACACACACACACATATAGATCACACATCACAAAGCTTATACGGGCTGGAAAGGAACCATAAATATGTCCTAACATGCTGTTTTTGAAACCCGTCATTGCATGAAGGTCATGGTTTCCACCATTTTTAGAAACACTATGACCGAATATAAAACATATCCCAGGCAATGTATGATTACGGGACCCTGTAATCCAAAATGCTGAGGCACTTTTTTACTAGCGCCGGATAAAAGAGGCTACGAATCGCTTTAACTTCTCTTCATTGATAATGGCTTCCTCTGGATCTTCCCGACACCGGCTTTCCAAGATCGGCTCGCGTAACTTCAGGCAGCTGCGTAATGCGACTGGACATTCCAGTTTCTCATGCTAAAGAGAATCATTTAAAGGCACATTAAAAGCAATTATAATGGAAATCGTGCAGAAACGGTGGGGCATCAAGGAAGTCGGCGTAATTGGATGTAAGCGAGCGCGAGTCCAAATGCTAACATATGCGCGTGTCACCGGCCGCGTCGAGATGTTTGCTAATTCCTCGTTCCCGTTTTTTAAGATTCCATTTTATTTGTGCTCATTGATTTTCGGCAGGCGAGCACGGGAGCGGGCCGCCATCGTGGGGCCCGTGAATAAGAACGCCGGCGCCGACCTGTGCATAGATAATTTGCCATGAAAGGCAATCAATAAATAACAAACACTCCCTAATCAGCCTCGAACCTGACAGCATGACATTCCATTATCCCCGTCTCATCTGGTGAAGTCAGAACAACCAAAACCTCAAAGGGCAGGATTTCCAAACTGCACACGCTAACATGCGCGCACACACACTTCCTTTGGCCTGCGGAGATGTTAAAACATACGTCCCTGTGGCATTGTCAGTGCGGAAGCACGAATACAAAAGTTTTTCGGATGCTTGTCTTTTGAGTCCTCCTGGTTTGCTATATATTTCTCCAGCTTATACACTGCTACTGCACCACTACAAGCTAATCCAGGCCAGAACACACACATGCACTCACACACACACACACACACAAAGTGATGGCCTCGTGTCACTTTAAGTGGCTGACAGTTGAGTGGGTGTAGAAGGAGGGCCTCAGTGCCCCCCCCCCCGTCCGGAGTGGAATTACCCTCTGTCTGTCTGACACTTCTTGCAATCGATATGTGCAGGACTCGGGCTCTCGAATCAAAATTCATAAATCAAAAGCAGGGAGCATGAAATAAGCTATGTGATAAATCCATTATATCCAGTCAGAGAGCCGGCTACATGCCTGCTTAGCTGCTGTCTGTCTCTCTCTCTCTCTTTTGCTCTCCCACTCTCACACTTTGAGCTGTGTTCATCCTATAGGCATGAGTCACATGGTTGACGGAGCACGGCATCCTCGTGTAAAAAAGGTAACAAAGCTTTTCACGAGCCGAAGTTATTACTCGCCAGTGCTGTCTGTCGCTTTGACGTTTATTGCATATGTATTTGTGTCCCAGGGATGTTAACAGTCTCACCTCGCTCTGTGATATCAATCAAGGCTTCGGGGCTCCCTACGTCCTAGACTGTCTCCTTCATCAAAGCCTTTATGCACAACAATTTTACTCTCCAATTAACAGAAATATTGTTTTCTTCACGTAGGAAGGAAACTGCAATATCCAGTATTCTGTATTTAGTAAAGGAACATTGGGTTTGCACAATAAATTCAATTAATTAAACTTATTATATTGCTATAAGATTCAATCCAGGCAAAGATCCACCACTCTGGTGTTACATCAGAGGACAGTAGCACACTGGAAAATGCTTTCCCCTGCAAGAGTCCACTGCAAGTCCCTCTCCATGGACATCTGCAGCTGTTGGAACTAGAGTACATCTTCACATCTTTCCTGGCTGCAAGGTCCACTACTAAATTGTGTTTTACGGACAAGATTACATCATTCTTCACTGATGTAAGTAAAACCAAGCCTAGGTAAGCCTCGTTCAGCCGAACCGCAGTTCGCCAATCGGACATTCGAGAAGAGATTTACATCGTTGTAGCCACCACAGCAAAACGGTGGGCTTTGACAGCCATCAGAGATGCGTTACTTTTTCCCCCCACGTGTATTCCGGCACATTTATTTTACTGGTTATCCGTCCCCATTTTTGACAATCTGGTGTCTCATTTGTCTAATTAGTGGACTGCTTGTGAGAATGAACTAGTCAGTGAAGCTAGACAATCGTAGCGCGGGAGGCGGGAAAAATCGTGGAACGGAAAATTGCTCTTTCCAACTCTTCTTCGCTGAGTTTATTAATGGATTGCTGGCCTACATCTTAGGTATGTACCCCCACCTACTGTGCGGATGTCTCGAGCGAATCCCACATCGTCCGTGTTTCAACGATGGGTCAATCAGTCAGTCAGCAAGCAAAAATTACTCTTTTAGCCCAGTGTCACGCGCCCGGCTGAGCAACATCCAATGAAGCAAATTGAGGGTTATGTTAAAGATCTACTGAGAGCCCATGCTGGAGTCCAACAATACCTGTGACTGATGTAGAAATCAGAGAACAGCATGTGCCAGGACATATAGACTGAGCCTCAAACAATGATCAGGCCTCCGTGTAGATCAGACATGTCCAGCCTAAGCTCATTCCATAGGGGGCAAACATAATCAGCGTGGCTTTGTGTTTACCTTTGTGTAGGGATGAATATGTGTTTCAGGATTAGCCTTTGTTCTAGCATCTCGGTCCTGTCTATTTAAAAATGCTCCTTTGTGTCAGATTCACTTTGAACGCCAACGATAGTAGCTTGCACAATTAAAATAAACCAAGGATGATGATGAAGATGATAAAATGATGTTTTAAATACTTAAACACATGAACAGTAAATGACGAATAATGCTTTTATGGCCGTATTCAGAGTTGCGTTAATACCGAAATTGTGCACATCTGTATTCAGACCTCAGACATACAGTTTCTACAGACTTACGCGCTACTCGGACAGCTATGCGCCATCTGCGCACAGAGTTTGCCTAGAACAGTTACCTGCAATTCTGACTTTGAACTCAGTTCCGTTTTTCTGCCATGATATCGGCTTGAGCGCGGAGCGGTATTCAGTCCAGCACCACTGTCTGAGCAGATGAGTACTTGGTCAGCCTATCCATTAAACCAAGGACTCCTGTTTAAACACCGTCTGTATTCAGACCTTTTAAGAAAGCTGCAGCATTCATAAAGTGCTAATATGTAACCTCTATGTTTTGTGGGGGTGAAAATGAGGCCCGTATCGACTGCGCACCATTAGCAGGACGCCTCCTCATTAGCGGGACGGAAATGCGCGTCTATGAGTCATGCACGGCTCGCGTGCTGCATTGTAGGAATTAAACATTGGTAATTAATGTAATGGAACTAATGTAGCAGCACTTCCTGTAAGAGCGGCCGACAGTGCGTGTGTAATCGGAGAAGGGCTGAACACACGAGCAGCGGTGCGGGGTGAATCCAGACACACTGCTGAGCATGGAAGTACTCAGTGCGGGTGTGTGTGTGTGTGTGTGTGTGTGTGTGTGATGAGATCATGCCCTGGCTGAGGGGGGGGTAAATGAAAGCAGAGGAATCTGATCTTACAGTTGTCCTGCTAGAGCTAATCCGCAATGCTAATTGCTTCTTCGGCGTGCTCGGAAAATAAACAGGCGCACGTTCAGAAATGAATTACATGATCTTCAAGAGCTGCTGAGCTAACAGCCAGAGAAAAAAAGGGCGGCATGAATATTTCAAAAAGTCAGACAGTTCTGATGTCAAACAGACCCCTGGGATGACGGTTGAAGTATAACTCTCGTTTCCGCAGTATCTGCTCTCAAGGAAGTGAAGAAGAGAGTGTGTGAGACGATGAGAGCCTTAGTACATAGCCATAGCCTTGCTAACACCGTTGCTCCATACACTATTCAGACAGAGATGTAAGGCGAGAAAGCAGCCGAGCGGAAAACTTATCGGATGTTCCATGTTGTGGCCCCGTGAAATCGACATCAGGCCCCCTACTGCTCGTTGCTTAAAAAAGAGACACTAAAAAAAGGGAAAGGGGGAGGACACAGAGAGCAGAAGGCCAGGCAATGGGCACTCGTTGACTTAACCTCTGTCATCCTCCCCCTGCGCCCTCACGTCAGCGACGAATCAAATCAAGATGAATGAGCTTTATCGCGGCCCGGGGTCCGGCTCGTTGGGCCCGATTCCATCAGGCCGACTAACCGTTCATATAGCAAGATTAATAGAGCGTCCGTAAAGGAGGGGGGCTGGCCGACATACAAATAGGGTCCAAGCAGCAGCCAAGGGAATGGATTATGTTGTGACACCGTTCATGGAATAACAAGGAACTCCATTCTGAAGTTCATTACAGATGCATTTAATTGATCATAAGAGAAACCTTGAAATTGGCTGTTAGTAGACATGTATTTGACTGTATTTGGGTTTGTTGGTATGTTCCATTTTTACAATTTATGTGTGAGTTTAATGCTAAAAGTTGACAAACACGTAAAGAAATATATGCAACTCGGTCTCCCAAATGTGTAGGAATTCTATTGCATTGAGTTTCACAAGGTTGAAGTCTATAAGAAAAGCTATAAGCAACAATCCAGCCCCTTGCTCTGACTTCAACTGCTTGTAACTCATGCAAATTATTACACAACACCAAATTGTTCAATTAAAATAACAGAATTGCACAATTTCCCCCTTTACACCAAACGATCAGCATGTTCATGTTTGGTGTCCGATGTTTGTTTCATTAGCCTTCAAACTTTAGGCCACGCCTCCTACCTGAGTCTGATGCTGGTGCAGGATGATACCAAACTATGTGCTGAGGAAGAAAGTGATTTGGCTTCAAGATGGAGTTCTGAGACATCTCTTTGTCTATTTTTATAGATAATAGTGTGTCAGAAACCACATAAGCAAGTCTGTTTGAGATACTAAACAACTCGACAAAGCTGATTGAGGCCAGTGTGAGATTATGTAGACATGCTGTTTGCAGATGGTAGCTAGATGCTTCTTTTAATTATTAACTAAATTAGCCTCGTAGATCCAGTACAAAACTAAAAAAGCAAACTTCAGACACCAAACACGTCTTGGCTGATTGACTACATTTGGGGTAAGAGGAAACATTGTGTAAATGTGATTTGTGGATGAACTTTTACTTCAAATTCAACGACTCTGTCACTTTGCGGTCCTGTCACAATTGAATAGGCGCTGGTAAGACTTTGTAGGTCCACACAAAGCCTGTCTCAGTCTATCCTGGGACCCCAGAGCCTCTTTCTGCGCTGCGCTGCTCTTTACCAGCACCCACTATGGGACAGACATACACATGGATTTGTATGAGAGAAAAAGCATTATCAGACCGCCCTGCTAATCACCATATTGTAAATATGAATCGTGTTCTCCCAATCGTCCCCCAATTCCTGTGACAAGCCTAAGCTGGCTACGTGATCACAGAGTAATCCTGTTAGGGATCAATGGTGCACCTTTAAAAAACGTGAATGGAACAGCTTGTATTAAGATTTTGGGATTAGACTGGACATGCTTTCATAGCGACTACCTTTATTCTTTCTGATTCAACAGGACAGGTATGAACATATAATGCACTCTGAGCTACCATGGCAAAGTATTAGTGTTTCCTCATAATTTGATAAAAACGGGAAGGGAAAATCAGTATAGAGAGAAACAGAAAGAGAGAGAGAAAGAGTCTCGTTTAGTTGCTAGAAATATAGCAGTGTATAACGGTGAAGCGCCATCGAATACATGATGCAGTTGTAAAAAACAGAAGGCAGGAGAATAGTAAGGGTTGTACATATCCTCTTCTGCTACAGCGTGGCCCCTCGAGGGGGTTTAACATATTAAAGTGCTTCATCTTGGCCTCTTTCGTGTCAATAAGAGCATCTGTACGCAGAGGCTGTGATGTCTCTACTGTGTTCTCTTGCCTGTTATTGGTAGAAGAACACAGCAGAGGTAAAGATTCAGTACAGGTCACCTAGTGCTAGTGTGGTCATTTGCGTTCTCAAGAACAAGCGAATCAATATTCATGGAATTACAGAATATATACAGTAAGAGGGCTGATGAATCAGAGGTGGACATGTTGAGTCAATTTGGCTCTAAGATATTAAAACATTCTCATTGGTCTCTAGCAAATGGTTTAACAAAAAATTTTATTTACACAATCTTTCTCTGACAACAAATATAGTTGATCAGCAAAGATATGTTTATTGTCTGACATTTTCTTATTTAGTTTTGCACTGGAGCCACGAGGCTAAAGTAACTACTAATGAAAGTCTGTCTCACCCAAATCTTTTTCCGTAATAAATGCATGCCCAAATTTTTACACGACATCTTTAAACTGCGTAATCTCATACAATAGCAGGTCATAGTCCGTATTGAGACACTGAAATTCCAAGGGAAACTATATTATCATCGGCATCACTTTCAGCTTTCCACTACAGTTCCAGCTTTGAACTTGGGGAGGCGGAGCCGAGGGGAGGAAATGGTCGAAATAATAAAAAAGTGAGTCTGGTTGTCCAAGATGGCCGGTCCCATAACGTTACAGCGTTCAGCTACATGGAGAGGTTTTGTTCATGGTTATACTGTAAATTACAATAAGTCATACTCTGTCCTAAACATGTGACCCACATCGGCAAGTCTGTGTGACATCACTGAAGAACTGGATGTGGTTTGAGGCAGATATTCACAGAAATTCTTTTGGGTGAGATAGGCTTCCTTTGCTTGTTAACTACATTAGCCTCGTAGCTTGAGTGTAAAACTAAAGAAACGGACATCAGACGCAGAACATGTCTTGCCTGATCAACTACATTTGGGGTAATGGGAATATAGAGTACATTTTCCAAACCGTTCCTTTAAAAGAAGGATCATATCAGCACTTCCTACATAGTATTACTTAATGCAATGATTACTTTATGTGATGCCATGACCGGAGGGTTGTCTACTGAAATACAGTTTAGTTTATTATCTGATTACTTTAGTAGAGAATTATGAGTAGGTCCAAATCCAGTTTGAAGAACAATCACACTTCTTCATATCATATATTCTCCCTTACACTCAGCAAATCCATTCATAGAACTTCTGCATCTCAGTGTAACAGCACTATTATAATAATTGTGACGTTACTTCCAAATCAGAGAAAGTGAACGTATGTTATCTGGAACATAAAGAAGCAGTATCGTGTAAAAATAACAGCTGTGAGGTCCCACAATGTGGAGATGGAAATGAGAGCACTCTCTGGTTTCACTGTGTCTCTGGTTCTCCGTTCTCCTTTCGGCGGTGTATGTAATCCTATGGCCGTGTGTTTGGTCCCGATTATAAAAATGGGGACGACGGGTTTCACACGCAGCTACTCACTAGTGCCACCGTATGGGTGAATATTTAACAGGATATAACTGAAAAAAACGCCAATCAAAATGATTCCATGTTCAGAGGAGATAAATCCGTCTGCATTTCAGAGCTCGGCTATCCCTGAATTAAAAACACTGATATAACCAAAATCATTGGTTTTTCCAGTTTTCCAGTATTTTTTCTACGGTACCTCACATGGCATGAGAGGTTTGAGAGTGTATGAGAAAGCTTATCTTGTACGTTTTATACAGTAGGGTTCAAAAGTGTAATTCCACTACCTTTTATTTGAACATTTACTGAAAAAATAACGCAGAGTTTTACTCAGTTCATGCTTATTATTCAAGAATACAGTAGTATGAAGACACAGACAAAATTGTTTTTAGGTGTTTGGAAAAAACCCTTATATGGAATTGAAATACTCCAAAGGCAAAATGCAGTAACTAAAATTTTGGTCAAAATGTAGAAGTTTGGTAAATGTAAAAATACATTTATTCATACATACTTTGTCCTTTATCTAGCTACAATCCATTTTTGTGAACACTTTGGAGGCTTTTTCCCTCAGTTTTAAGTTGCGTCTCAAACGGCGCACTGTGCACTTTAATCTTACACTATGTACTTGAGTATCTAGTTCCTGCTTTTTTTTAGGGTTGTAAATTCTGACACCAACAATTTGCACTAAACAGAGATGACATCGGCCGTACCTCACGTCAATGTATTGTGCCAGAACACCCTGCACAGGAACAACCACCAGTTTAAAAAACTTCAAAATGCCCGGTCGAAATGTATTGCTCCTAATTTGCGTCTTGCTGTGCAGTAGCGTTTTTTCGCTCGCTGTGTCGCTGTTTTGAAAAAATTCCAACCACGGTGGCCTCGGATGGCTCCGCCCCTTCTGCTACGTAGTGCAGGTACCGCCAAGTGCAAAAACTGTCCATCGTTCATACATACACTTCATTTCTCAGAGGTTTTAGTACATTATTGTTATAAATAGTGCGCTATAGTAGTGTAAACACTATTAGCAGTAAATGTATGCGATATCGCCCCTATTATTGCTTTTCATATCACTGAAGAATAATAAAATGAACTTTCAGAAATATAATTTGAATGAATTCTTCATAGCTGGTTGCTGATTTTTGATCTAACCCCTCCGACACGCCCTTCCCCTCCTCTCCTGTCATCCCCAGGCCCCATGCATTAATGAACCCAATAAATAAAGCTCCACGTCCACCGTATTCACAGAGCGCGCTCATTCCAGAGCGAAACATCAATCAATTCAAATTTATGTACTAATGCAGGAGGGGGCAATCAATTTGAACTTCTTATGACAATTAACACGGCCTTAACCACGAGTCCGAAATGCGCTGACCCATCAATTACTGTTTCCATCAAACTGGCACTAATGGAACCACTCTGTTTAACACACACACACACACACACACACACACACTCTCTCTCTCTCTCTCTCTCTCTCTCTTCTAGCTTTACTGACCAATCTGATGCTCAACAGCTTCATCGTACACTAGCTTCATTACCATCCATGAAGCCCCAGTTGTTTTATGCCCCGTGTTCATTATGGACAGAAATGTCTCCCCGAGTCTGGTGTCTCTCTGACCTTTGACCTTGCTCCCGGGTCAGAGCGAAAGTGTTCGTGGCCGAGTGGTGTCCGTCTCTGTGCATAATCGGCTCGGATGCCTCCTGAGCTTAATTCCAGCGTGTCACGAATGCAGCAAGAGGTGACGGGGCGGCTGTAATTAAAACTGAAAGAGGGCAAAGGAGGAAGATGTGCAGCAGCAGAAGAGACAGAACGAGAGCGAGAGAGAAATAAAGATGAACGCAGGCTAAGACCCAGATCTCCAGGATTCATCTCACCCTGACAGGATGGAGGGAGATGGAGAGGAAGCAAAGAACTAAAGAGGAAGTAAGGGAGTGAGAGAGTAGCAGCAGGTGGGGGAGGGGGAATTAAAGGTGAAGTATGAGATGACATGAGCAATGCCATGACTTCAACATCATTTAAAGGAACGATTATTTCTGTCATATCAAATTCAGGCCAGGGCGTAACACGTAGCCGTGGTAAATATGGAACAATAATGATAATTATTATGTAATATCAAATTCAGGTTTTGATGTACAGTATGTATAAAAACAGAGGCAGCAGGAATTAATTTAGAAATATTTAGCAACTGCAAAAATTGAAGAAGCGGCATTTTTTGAAAAAGGAAATGTTTCTTTTTTGCATGGTAATTTATGGAGAAATAAGAAATTAAAACTGCTACTTGGTCATGTAGGGGCCAAAATCTTTTTTTTTTGCATCCAGAGGCTGTGCATTTTCGAGAAAAATTATTAATATGCATAAATATTATATGATATAATTCCACTCTTACATACTAAGGATGAAATAAAGTTCTAAAGTGAAAAATTGTAATTCAGAATAACAGCCTATTACAATTCTAACATTACATTTATTTATTTTTTTAAAGAAAAAGAAAAAAGAAGCAAAACTACAAATTAATATCTGTGACATTTATTCATTTAGAATGTACATTTTTCTTTTCATTGTTTTGAAATCATTTTCCTTTGATCCTTTTCCTTTGATCTATCTTTTGGACTCATTAACATAACTCATAGATGTTTATTTGAAGCTACACAATTTACAATATTTGCTCTGCTACATCACTTGAACCTCAAAACTTGATGATGTTTGGAATGTCAAAACGACGTTTTCATGCTGTGAGGGTAAAAAAAAAGCGCAGCCTCCACTTCCTTCTGGCTTTTTTCCCCCCTCTTCGCTTGTGTTAATGCTGCTGGAACTGTGGGGTGGGGGAAAAGCAGTGTGACCGGCGAGCCAGTGCCAGCCTGGCGCACTCTATTAAAGTGCCGGCGCAAATGAGCTCCGAATCATTCAAATGCTGTAAACAGTTTGGTGTTATTTGCCTGCGCAGTTTGGCCACCACTGTTGCCTTTTAGAACCTTACCTGTTCTATTTACATAGCTGCAGCCTAACGGTACACAATCAATTGGCTCTCATGTGTCCCTAAATATAATTTAGCTTCCTCGATCGAGGGAGGCTGCATGGAATTATACTGGTGATAACACCACTTTGGATTTACATACACACTTACTTTGTCTACTGTCACTACGCCTTAACCTCGGTGTCCCGCCACTGGCGGTAAATGAACCTGTCTGAGGTCATTTTCCCTCCTCCCTCGTTTCTCTCTTCTCTCCTTTCCGTGCTGCTTCTCTCTTTCCTATCGCCCGTCCTTCCTCCAAATTGCGAGCCTACATTTCTGCAACTCTGATGCAATTATGCCACCTCGATTGGCTGGCGGTGGGAGAAGACCTGAGGAAAAAAAAACAGACTGGCTTTGGGTATCAAGAAAATAAAGGCTTGAAAATTGCCTTTAGACGCGCAGGTTCTTTCTCTCTCTCACACACACACACACACACACACACACACATGCACACACATATACACACATGCACAAACACACAGGAGGGTGCACAGGCACACGTACTAGGGCACAGAGACAGCTTCGCTTTCCCACGAGAGGACAGGATAAGAGTCGACACTTTTTATTAACAATAACAAGACAAAACACGGGGGTTCTTTATCTCTTAAAATGTAAATTTAGACGAAGGCGCGCGCCTCCTTTGCTGTAAATATAAAAAAAAGGCTCTTAAGAGCACAGAACCAGACTCAATTGATTTTCCTTTCCTCTCGCCGCGCCGGCCATCTGCAAGAGCTCGCAGCCTGGCATTACGTCAATGGCAAAATTAAAAATCCTCTATTCCCCGCAAACCATGTGGGAGATCGACGGGGTCCGGGCCGTTTGCTCTTTAAATTATATGATTGATTTCCTTTAAGGTTATTTGTTTATTTTAATGTTCATATCTGCTCCATCCGAGTCATTTTTCTCGTTTGCTCAATTGATTTTGCTGCTCTCTCGCCCCCTCTTTCTCTCTCCCTCCCTCAATAACCTTGCTTTAGCATATTACAGCGAGCTATGGTGCTCGTTTACATTAATAAGCCCAAAGCCACTGAAACTGTATTGATTTCCCAGCATGCACTCTGGTTCCTGGTTGCTGATGACTATCCTCAGTCTACTGCGGTATTAGTCTTGGAGGAGCAGGTCTTATTCGATTCGAATTCACCGGGGATTCGCATTCACTTAGAAAATATCCCCCAAAAAATTCAAAAATTTAAATTCACAATCACGATTGTTCAGTCTCAAAGGACGGTAACGATAATGTCATCTTGTCAGTCTTCTTGTTTTTCTTTTTTTACTTACAATAACGCTTGACGTCCTTCCAATTTCACTTTGCATTTCATACATAATAGTGCAAGTATAAGTTGGTATATTCAGTGTAGTCAAAAAAAATGATATGTTTATCATATTAATATTTCACATTTATAGTCGTGTCCAAAAGTTAAAGTTCGCCACCGAGAACTGGTTTTATTTCAGCGGTTGTCAAAAACGAATGCAAAATGTTTCTCAGTTGACACTTATTACTCAAGAAGGCATTCTTTAATAACGGAGGCAAATCATTTCTTTAGCTGCTTGAGAAATCCTCGTGTAATTTATTTATCCGATCGAACTGAATATCCTGTTCACTTACGATTTGCCAAATTTTTTCCAAATTTTTGTGAATCCATATATTTAATTTAATTCGTCTGTACTTAATGTTGACTCCATTAGTACGGTCCTCTATGCATTGTGTTATCGTCCCCATCGTCCTTCGATAAGGTCCCATTTTTTGACTTATATACTGTACATGTAAGTAAAGAATGATGTAATCTTGTGGGAGAAATAGAATTTGACAAAATTGTAATATTTTTTGATGAGTGATCATATAAAAGTGATTTGATTCAGACTTTTAGACTTTACACTTCCTTGTACTGATTCATATATAATAGTGCCACAACACTGAGGCTAAACCAAATAGATATGAATCAGTACAAGG
>JAOUQW010000021.1:12381364-12395253 GCA_028565825.1 Olivaichthys viedmensis
CACTTCTCAGGAAGGGAAACAAGGCCAAACGCTTGGCATGGGTTAAGACATAGCAGCATTTCACAGTGGATCACTGGGAATAAGTCCTGTTTACTGATGAATCCAAGTTTGAGATTTATGGCAGTAACAGAAGGGTTCTTTGGAAAGTTAAGGGTTCTTTGTTTCATAAAATAATCATACATTTTTGTAAGTAATACAATTTGATAAGGAAACACTTTGTTATAGGGTTCTACTTAAAACCGTTAAGGATTCCCCCAGAGGGTCAAATGAATAAATCCTTTAGGGTTCTAGATGTAACCTTTTGGTCTAATGGGAGAGCATATCTATAAAGTTCTATCCAAGTCAACCGCCAGACCAAACACAGAACCCATGTATGCTGTAATGCATATTCTTTATTTATTTCCTTTACTTATCACATAGAATTAATCTGTCTGTATAATTTAAAATGATTTTACAATAACTGTTTGTCTGAAGGGCGGCACGATGGTGCAGCAGGTAGTGTTGGTGCCTCATAGCTCTAGGGTCTGGGATTTAATCCTGAGCTCCTTGTGTCCGCGTAGGTTTCCTCCAGGTACTCCGGTTTCCTCCCACCTGTGTATCTGAAAATAATCAAAAAAATAAAACACAAATTCGAATTAATCTATCACAAAAAGACCAGTACATCTACACTCTTAGAAACAAATAAATATATCTAAAGGGTCTATGTAGAACCCTACAACTGAGTGCTTTGCTATTAGAAGGGGGTCCAAGAACCGTTTAGCTATCCAAAAAATGTGAAATAAAGCGTAAATTAAGCGATAATACACGACCAGTCAAAAGTTTGGACACTAGATTGAATCTATATTTTTCATTGTCTTAAAGACATTTTGATAAAGGGCTTATAGTTGAAGTAAACGTGGTTGACGTTTATTTCTGAATCAAAATGTATTTTTTTAATAAGTAGTTTTTCACTTAAAATTATATTGCTTCCCAAAACAAGTAGTTTATGATTTAGAGCGTGAGAAGAAGCAGAACAACAAGTCGGTCGGTTTATTTGGGAAGTTTAAGAAAAGGCTCCTGGGTGAAGCTCCCTCATGAAGCTGGTTGAGAAGATGGTGAGAGTGTGCAGAGCTTCATCAGGCACACTGTTAACTATTTCACATAGAAACTAGTTTTGGATTTGTTGAACACTTTTCTTGTTCACTGCGTAATTCCATATGTGTTATTTCATAGTGTTAATGTTTTCATTATTATTCTAAACTAGTAGAAAATAGTAAAAATGAAGAAAACCCTTCTATGAGCAGGTAGGTCCTTGTGCCCTCTGTCAGGCTTTATCTGAGTAAGTTGATTTCTGTAGAGTGCTATCTTGGTAACTGCTAATTAGCCTGTTATGTAGCAGACTGGCAAAAGGTTACAAAAGCACTTATGATGTGTAGCTCTTCTTTGTGATGCAGTATCTACATATGTACATTGTCCCAAACGACATCTTTTCAATTTTGTAGATGAAGTTGATTTGCTAGTTTTGGATCCAATAGGAAAAACAACATAAAGTGTGTTAGTGAGGTGTTTTGGGCCACCACGAGTCGCCAGAACAGCTTCAACGTGCCTTGGAGTAGATTCTACAAGTTTCTGGAACTGTACTGGAGGAACTGATGGAGAACCGTTCTTCCTAAAGATGTTCCCTCAATTGTTGTTTTGATGATGGTGGTGGAGAGCCGCTGTCTAACACGTCGTTCCAAAGTCTCCCATAGGTGTTCGATTGGGTTGAGAATCTGGTGACTGTGAAGGCCATAACATAAGATTTACATCATTTTCATCCTCATCAAACCATTCAGTGACCCCTCGTGCCCTGTGGATGCACTCATGTATTCAGGGTTTTTCCTTTCGTTTGTCACCCGTCTGTATAAACCCAAACCGAGGTGCCTCCTGCAAAGACAAGGCAAAGGAGACGTAGAGACATCATGCATTCTTGTAAAATCCAGCTAGATAAATTCAAATGAATTCTGATTGTGTCACTAACTAGCTAGCCAGGTAGCCAGCTATCATCTAATTGTTCTCAACTTTGAAATTCACGCTTTTGCTTTAGACAGAAAACTTTACCAGGCTTGATTTCTGTCACTTGGATACAACACGTCGATTCACTGGCCAAAAAAATGCGAGCGCTAAATTCATATCCTGGATTATTAAGGTTGATCCTAGCCAGACCTTGACCTGCGCTAGTGACCGGAAGGTTGTGAGTTCAAATCCCAAGGCTACCAGAGAGCCGCTGTTGGACACTTGAGCAAGACCTTTAACCCTCAACTGCTTCACGTGTAAGTAGCTTTTGGATAAAAGCATCTTTCAAATGTAAAAACAAGTAAATGTGGGTTTTTGTCTGTGGTTTACGAGCAGGATGCTGGTAACGAATAGACCCTGTGTATCGTTTTCATTGTGTACTACTTACTGTGTCAGATTATGCATGTAATTCCTTGGCGAGATGAAAAATAAATCATAAGCAGTGGGATTAAATCTTGCATTTAATATCTGGCATTAAGACTCTCCGTTGAGTAATCTGAGTCCTCCAGACATCCAATGCAAATTTCTTATTTTTCATCAGATTACACATTTACGCCACCAGATCTTTTCTTATTCTTTTTTTTATTTTTTTTATCATCCTCCGCAATAAAAAAAAAAAAGTCTTTAGAGGTCAAAGGGAGATGTTTAAGAAGCAATTACGACAGCATTGGATTTTAATTAAATTTGATCCCCTCTAATACGAATATGTCTATATCATGGAGTACAGGGCCTGATAAGAAGACAGGAAAAAAACAGAACTCTCGCAGTTAATGTATCATCATCTGTGGGGGGTTAGCGCTGGAGTTATTAGAGTATTTCACTTCATTGCATGACCTCCTGTTCCTCGCTAGATCATGAATCCTATTCATTACCCGCTCCTTCTGCGCCCCTCGCCTTTATAATATTACTCGATTTATATTCTGAAAACGGGCTCCTGGGAAGGGAGATCAGCACGGCGAAACAGCGGGACCCCTCCCCTCAAACCCCCCTCCATAACCCAATCACAATATTTAAAGGCCAGCAAAGAGCTTTTTAATGCACATCGTAGATAACCATTTAAAGTGGATTGCTTTGGTTTAATATGACCTTAACAGACTTGCAGTCACATGTGAAGAATGAATAAGCTAATCCGAGAGAAGAGAAGAGGAGAGCGGCGAGAGAAATAATGAAATAAAGGAGAGAAGGGGGCGAATATGAGGGGTTTTCGTTACAGAGCCGGGCGGGGCAAGATGACAGGTAAGCGAGAGGAGCCTAACGTGAATCAGGAGCCCCAGAATGAAGGAGGACAGCCGATGAATAAAGATACAGGTTGTATTTCGTTCTTTTTTTTTTGCTTTCTCGTGGCTCGCTCCTTTCACTCTATATAAAGCCGATATCATGAAACAAGACAAGGGTGATACGGATGAAATATCTGCATAACGTGACAACGGTGGGGTGGAGACGTATCTCCGAGTGGGCTGAAGAGAAATGTTTTCCTTTCAGGTGAGGATGATGAATGTCAGACGGCTCACAGCAGCCGGTGTTCCGATGTCATCGTGGGCTTAATAAATACAGATCGTATTGTATTGGACTCATTCACAAATCTAATAAAAAGCAGTTGTTCGTCTCACTGTTAGATGATATTGACGAGTGAAGGTTCTCATAAGTAACGTTACGTTGAGTGTTTGGAATTTATCCAATCCAGAGTGGTTGAGGGCCCTACAGTGACACTCTGGGATTTGACCTCACACCCTTCTGGTCACCAGCAGAAAACCTTAAAGGTGTGGTTTGTAATGTTAGAAGTGGTTCTAGGTCTGTAATAATCAAAGAATATCAAAGCAACCTCAATCTGCAATATTGCCATGCAATAGATCTGGCGAATTTCTTTTTCTTTTTTTTAGGCTTCTCTTTACATTTTTCTGACCCAGAAGTTAGCTCCGCCCATTGCTAGAACAGAGCTGCTTAGCTTTGCCCCATTTCCTTAAAAGGTAACGCAAGAGGCATAAATAGTTTCAGCAGTATGATGGTAGGGGAAGGCTTGTCAGTGTTTTCATTGCAATTGCAGTTCATCTCGCAGGTAGAAGAGGGCTCCAAAAATGACAAACTGCTCCTTTAAACTTCTGTCTGTCAACTTTTTTTTTAAGCCTGAAGACTACCAGAGGTGTTTCAATCAAAACAGTGGTTAACTGATCAAATGCCACAGAGATCTCATTGGCCTGAGAGGCCGCCGTCATGATTCAGCTGAACATGAATCATATTCTATCTTCACGTTGCCATGTCAACAGTGCTTTAAACCTGGCGCTCCGCCATATTTAGATGAACTTCTGCGTCCTTGGGATCATATCCGTAGAAATGGAATCCATAACCAAATGCGTCATTTCATTTCAAACCTGGCCCGTGGGGGAAGAGCATCTTCGGCGGATGAAATAGTGGAGTCTGTGCCTGCTTCATTATAATAAAATGCATTACGTGCATACTCTTTTGAATTGACACACTTCGATACTGACGTACTCTGGAAAATGAACCCTGCGTGTAATTTATAGGGACTTTCCGAGCGCAAATATAAACTTTCTGGTTTATTTGATGCTATGTCCTGTCGTCAGGAGTCTGTGCAATCTGAATGATTGAACACGTTTTACTTAGAGGGGAATTAAAGGCATAATAAAAGCCCTGGTGGTCAGACACTGTGGTGTTTTGCGTGGCCTTGACTGATATCTGGCATTGGATTTGCCGTGTCAGAGGTCGGTCAAAAATCGTGATTAAGCGTTTAGCGCTTTGTCGATGCTGCCCTTTTGAAGAATTTAATTAGTAAATGAACCCCTGTTATGGACTAATGATCAATGTAACAATAATTCTCCGTGTCTGAGGAAGAGTGAGTGTGGGGGGGGGGGGGGCTTGTGGGCATGTGGGGGCTGCGTACTTCATGTTCGCGTATTGGATGTACATGTCATAATAAAACATAAAACATGTTGACAACACGACCAGGGATTTCATTAATGCCTGGAAATGAAAACAAGGACCAGCGATGTAATTCACCAAGGGGTTACATTATTGCTTATGATTATTAAACAGACCCATTAGAGATACTGCACATGTTAAGAAGTTAATTAATAAGTGACAGAGAGAAAGAGTCTCAAACAAGGTTTTGCTTGCTCATTAAAGTGATACTGCTGTCAATAAAAGAAACAAACCGTAATACAGCAGAGCCGTAGCTAGAACATATGGAATTCAGGGCAGACAGGGGGGCATATGGGGGCATTTAGGGCAGACAGGGTTCGAGACACTGACACACAATGGCTATTTTACAACCCAAAATGATTTGTATAAGGTTGCACTTCAAACTCCAAAATTATAGTACAAAAATACATTTACATTTACCCATTTGGCAGATGCTGTTATCCAAAACGACTTACTATTAAGCAGATGAAGGTAAGGGGCCTTGCTCAAGGGCCCATCAGCGAGCAGCTTGGCGATGCTGGGATTTGAACTCACAACCTTCCAAACAGGAACAACTGTTTATAGCTGTTATAACGTAAGTGAGAACAGGAACTAACTTGTTTTGCCGATGTTCCACACCATTAAATGTATAAACGGATCAAAATTACCATGTGTCTTTCTTTAATAAATAAAAATGTGTAATTCTTGGCAAATTACTGTGGTATAAGCGGAATAAAACACTTCGGGACATGCCCTTATTAGAAAATAAAAAGTCCGGGGTGATAACGGCCGCATCACCACCTTGATTATTTATACACCTTCTTGACTCGTTGTTGATTATTTTCCTATAATTGCATTCCCCGTCGTGTTTTATTCTTTACTTATGACGTCAGGAGACCTACATTCTTAGAAAAATTAACCCTGCAAGGGTTCCTCAAGGGTTCTTTGGATAGTTAAGAATTCTTAGCTTTCTAAAAAGGTTCTTCTTGGAACTCTTTCTGATATTGAAACACTCAGTTGGAAACACTTTAAAGGTTCCCTAAGAGAGACAACCGAAGAACTCTCAAGAGTTCTAGATTTAACCTTTATTTAGTTGAATCTGTCTACTAAGCCTACAATTGAGATACAGATTTGATGTGATGACAAGATGTAAAAACAAATTCTGTCTGTGTTATTTTCAAAATACAAGGCTTAAATACAAACACAGAATTAAAAAATTGTTGTTAATCTTTCATAACAATGTATTTAGAGGGGACACAATATGCAACATGGGGGGTGGGCTGTCCCAAAGCCCTCCTTAGTTACAGCCCTGTCATATAGTCAGGCTAAGTTGTAGAGAAACTATCTGTAAAATTTCGGTTCTGAATTAAAAAACGTGAAGTACTACACTCTTAGAAATGGCTTCCTCAAGGATTCTTTGGATAGTTAAGGGTTTAGCTTCCTTAGAGCGTCCTTCCTGGAACCCTGAAAGGACAACACTCTGTTTTAGGGCTCCTTATAGAACTTTTAAGAATTCCTCCAGAGGGACCAACTAAAGAACCCTTTATGGTGGTAGATTTAACCTTTTTTTGAAGAGTGAAGAGAGAGTCAGTTTGAAAGAAGAGTCTCGAAAGAGAAGATGGAAATAATGGCAGGGAAGGTCTTCGAGAGAAAAACATTTCAAGGTCTTCGAGAGAAAAACATTTCACAACCTCAAAGTTTGAAAGGAACATTAGAAATAACAGATGCATATGTATTAACTTCACAAGAGAAGTGAAAAAAGTAAAAAGTAGTGCTTACATTTTCCCTCGTTTTGGAACATTGCATGTGCAACGTGGCTTTGCGCAGAGCCTGATTGGATGTTGGGCCAGTGGGCCGGTGCTTATTGGGATTGATATCCCCAAGCGCTGCTCATACTCTCGGTATAAATCATCAGCTGCGAGCGCCAAGTTGATGTGCAAACTCCCTGATAGAAGTTGAGCGCCCTAAATGCTGAAAACAATTATTTGGCCATTTAACACTAGTGTCTCTGTGCAAATGAGACGGGGGAAGCAGGAACGGTGACAAATAACGGCGATTGCTGACAAAACCACTGCCGTTCACACATTCCTGAGATTAGCACCATTTGTATCAGTTTAGGCACCAGAGGGGCTAAAGTGTGTGATAAAGGAGATCTGAATGTGCAGCATGGACGACTCAGGAGAAGGGAAGGAGGGGGGCTGAGGAGGGGTTTTGCGGGTGTGTAGCAAGCGCCGGGGGCGAAGGTGAGCCTGAATCGACAGAATACCGGCGGCGTGATGCGCTTCCTCTCACCAGGCCTTAAATAATGTCCGAAGGCCCAAGTTATTAACCTCTTAAAAGCGCGCGGAGGCAAGGAGAAGGGCGCTCAACCTCGGTCACGGTGTGAGGATAGATAACGGTACGGTAATAGAGGTGTACACGAGAGTGCCGCGCCTTTCCCCTACCCTGGGATGAGAGGCGGATGAAGGGAACAAATAAAGGAAGAAAAATAGCAAGTAATCAATGATGAAGAGAGAGACAGAGAGTGACAAAAGAGAGAGAGAGAGATCCGGCATCAAAGGAGGTAGAGACAGGGAGGGAGGGAGAAAGGAGGGAGGGGGTTTGTGTTTCTCCCTCACTTTCCGATCGAGACTGCTATGATGTGTTTTTCAGAGGGAGGCGATGGAGGATGCTGGTTCACGTAGGGTTCAGCCATTAGCCAGGCCCCGGAGCCAGCTGGGGGCCCTAAGCGGCCTGATCAGAGCGAGCCGCGGCCTGCGCAGGCCCCAACGATTTTCACATCAAGGCGCCTGATGTACGGCCACGCCAGCCGCCAATCGCTCTGCCGCATCGATCCGCCATTAAATGAGCCTTCCCCTGCTTTGTAGCATGAGCAATAATTAAAAAAGCAGTGCATCGATTCACGCTAATATTATGAGAGATCAGGACGGACACATACTTACCAAACAGAGGGGATCGGTCGACGAGTGTTATCCGGACGAGGACACAGATATACGAGCGCCATACGGATGGATGTATAGTCGTGTGAAAACTCATCAGTGTGCTTAATATTATTGCGTACCTCTTACGCCGACAGGCAGGGATCCACAGAGATGTCGATCATTTCTATTAAAACAGCCGGTCAATACTCGAACTCTGGGCCTTGCATGTGTTGCATGGCAATTATAATACAAAAGACTATGATAAAGATTCCTCAGGGAGACGGGCTACATTTATTTATTTGTGCGTTTTGCATTTGGTCAAACGAACCGCATTCACAGAGGAGAGCTGCATTTTTCGTTGAATATGCAAACACCAAGCATAATTCTTCCTCTTCCTTCTCTCCTCTAGAGCCATGAATGAACTTCCCCACAGCTCTTACGGACGCACGCTGAGGTGCTTTGCGTGGGTCAGGCTAGTCATTCGAACCGCCTCACACGTGCAAACGCTGGGCTAACTAAAAAGTCATCCGTGTCATTTACGATTAGTCATTTAAATAGAATGAAATCAGGTAAACCATAATTATGCATGCACATATATACAGTTTGCGTTTGTGTGAATGTGTGTAGTATAAGGGGGACTGTGAAAATTTATGAGCATCGAGTTTAGCTGCTTTCATAGTAGTCCGTATTTTCTCCAAATTCATGTCGTTATAAAGAATTTAAAACAAAGAAATAAATTGGAGGAAAAAAATATCTAATTTACACAATCAGACGTTTGTTGTCTGACACTTGTTTCTTTAGTTTTGAGCTGGAACTACGAGGCTAATGTATCTCACATATAATGGGAGTCTATCTCACCCAAAATCTTTTCCACACATTGTATACATGCCTAAATCTTTATATATATTTACGTGCTTCATACGACATTGTTAAGCTCTGTAATCTCAATTCTTTTCGTAAAATATATATTTTTTAATTCAACTGGATTCAAACTGGATGTGGTTTGAGGAATTTGGGTGAGACAGACTTTACATTACTTAGCTACGTTAGCCTTGTAGCTCCAGTGCACAGCTAAAGATGCAAACATGTCTTGGCTGATCGACTACATTTAGGGTAAGGGGAAAATTGTGTGAATTAGATTTCTCGCCGAACTATTCGTTGAGGTCCCTCTGTCTATAATAGTGAGATCAGTGAATACTTTTTGCAGCACAAACCGGGTTCAGGTTAAAAAGTTGATTTAGTGTTTACAGCTCAGTGCAGCTGCTTTCCTTGCGTTGAGCTTGGTATAAATTGGAAAAATGAGGAGCGTGCGGCGAATTACGCTGAGTTTCAAATACCGACATGTGCGCAACACTGAATGGTTTCAAAAGCAGATTTGTTTAGGTTTATTTTTCACTTTAAACGATGAATGACCTTTGATCTTTTGATGGAACAAAGCAGCTGTGTCGGGTCCGTTAATAACAGAGACGGCGTTTTTCTTGATCAAGCTCCTGGCATTAAATAGAAGGAGACAGTCTCGAAATATTCATCAGTTTCAGAGTGATGTCGGCACTCGCGGGCACCCGATTGCACGATAAAGAGATGTAACGTTTGTCCGCAAACTCACAATCTGTTCAATCAAGTTTTCCACGGATTTCTACGAAGCCCGGTATGCAACAGTCCAGTTTTAGTGCACTTCCTCCCCCGGTGCCTTTGGAGTGAAAGATGTCCTCGATGTGTCATTCACAGAGAGCTGTTGCGTAGATAAATTCTCATCTCTCCTCGGGCGTGAGAGCATCCCGGCGTTTGATGAATCCCACGATGTCCATTAGAAAGGAAACTTTGGAACTAGTTGGCAACGTGCACTCGGGAGTGCGATATGAGATCTCATTAAAAGCGGGGATTTGATGTTAGGGAACGCCGGTGAGGGGGTCCTAACGCCGGTTAACGCGGCTCCGGTGGCCACTGTGTGCGTGAGGCCAAGTTTCTCATAGAGTCCTTCAGGTCCGACCCAGGAGCGCTTTACACCCCCCCTGTAATGCTCGGCATATGGCCTATGAGTGTCGACAGGCATGAAATTACATCAAGGGCGTTTTTGATAACCGTCGATACTCTCTCAAAGACGCTCTGCCTTATTGACGCCTCACTCAGTGCCTTTGTGAATGTGTGTGTGTGTGTGTGTGTGTGTGCGCATGTGTTAAGCAGGGAGGTGGCGGTTGTCTGGGGAGCCAAGGCGCCTCTTATGGCTGTGTGAGGGGAGCCGCTGAGAGCGAGATGGATATTGATATCAGTAAATTGATATTGATATGGATTTGAATTGGTATGGATCAGTGGCGTAATAAAGAACTCCTCAAACGGGACTCACTTCATCAAGGAAGTTTGTGATGCTTTCGTGTTCGTGATGTGTGTGTGTGTTGTGTGTTCGTGTCCGTAATGTGTGTGCGTTACACTCTCCTCTCTGATATTAGGACTCTGATGTATTTTCTTTTTTTATTGAAATGTGCCAATCATAGCGCCAGTATAATTAATGCATTGTTAATGTATTATTACAATGGTTATAATATAGTAAGTAGGTTGTACTAAAGCTGTAATATAGCGCATTAAGTATGTAGTTGTTATTAATTTGTTATATATTTATATCTAATGCTTAGTAGTCCTATTTTTAACATCACATAATGCATTGTATTACTATATTGCATAATTACTACATGCTTAACGCTCAATATTACAACTTTAGTACTTATATTTAATCACATTTAAATCATGTATTAACACACACACACAAACAAAAATCATGCATGATTACAATTACCATATTCTAATATAGTATTATAATATAGTAATGTAGTAATATATTACATTTTACATACGTAGGACTACCTATTGCTCTATATTACAACTTGTTGTATTGCTATATTTCTCTATAAGCACTTAAATATTTTTCATGCATTTATTTTTTTTAAACATTGATTTTTATTACTCAGTCGTTTTGCAAAAAAAACGTGCACTGCATCCAAAAACATCTCAGGAACTTAAAGAAGAATATATCATTTCAGGAATGTAATTTGTTGTCTGTGTTTTAGCCAAAATATGAACATTGCCGACAGAATGGTGTAACAGATATGATGATAATATGATGGAATATATTGTATTTAGCATACAGTAAATCCATCTGTGTGTGCCATTACTGTGACTCTGAAGTTCTCCAAAAGCACCTAAAGTGAAGGACAGAACTGATCATAGGGGAACGAACTCACAACGATGTTGAAAGGCAGACAAGTGGATGCATATGATTACTGAATCTGGAGTAATGTAGTGCCATCTAGTGACTACACAAAAGTGTCCACTCGCTCACTTCAGAAGTTACTCAGAACCATAAGCTCCACTGTGCATGGCTATAATTTATGGTCTAGTTTTCATATTAGCAGGTGACTTACAAATTTTTTAGAGATTAATAATAATAGTAATGCATTTACCCGTTTATACTTTAATCATTAATCACAACACTGTTGTCCTTTGAATCATGCTATAAAAAGAATAATAATAATACAACACATTATTCTCAGGGAGAAAAAAAAAGTCTTGAAAACTACTGAAGGCCAAAAAAGATCCTCTTAATAATTAACTTAACATTTAAACATTTAGCGTTTTTTTCCATGCAAATTGAATGCAGTGATACACCAATAACATATTAATACAATTTAATATTGGGATATTCCAAAAACTGTAATATTGAGATATTGGTTATGATATTATTCACACAAGTAGATACAAGTAGCTGTCTTTACAAAGTAAGAATAATATTGTCAGAATATGCACAGTTTGTATCGTAAGTTGATTACATCATTATATTAAAATGTCAGTTTTAGCATATCAGTGAGATAAAAACTGCATTCACAAAAAGGCAAATCTGCTTTTTTTTTTTTTTTTTTTAAAGAAAGGCCCCCATCTCCATTAACTCAATGCTTATTGTATTTTATGGCGGTTCTGCATCTGCAGTTGAACTGGAGCCCGTTCTGCAGTCAGCAGATGACTCTCTGATAATTGGGTGAGAGGCCAGGGCCAGCTATGAAGAACCGGCGAGACGAAGCCCAGCCACGTCTCAGGTCAAATATAATTGGATTAGCGGTCATACAAATTAAGAAGGGAGTCTCAATTAAAGCTTTCAGAGAAAATGCGCGGCATGGATTCAGAGCCTCTTAGATTCGGCCATAAAAAGGGTTCGAACGGAAATGCAATCTTAATGTTCCTCTGCCACGAGACATCAGCGTGCCGCTGACTGAGCCATGAACTCCTGATGAAGAGGAATACTTTTATTGATTCGCCGATGACGGCAGACAAAAGCCATATCTGGGTTTTACTGAAAGTGAGAATGGATTTGGAAATGACTTTACAGAAAGAATCTTTATTATTATCGTTATAATAACTTGTGGTCGTACATTTTTGCATAAAATTTTTTAACATTATATTTAAATGTATTTATTTGGCAGATGCTTTTATTCAAAGTGACTTATGGCTGAGCAGTTCAGGGTTAACACCATAAACTCCCGGGTTATTATTTAGTTGTTTATTTTAAAGCATATTATTCAGTAACTACAATAAAACTAATAGGAAAGGTGTGTAATTACGAGAGTAGGCCTACTCTGAACCCACAGACAGCTCCTGGGAGTTTAAGGCTGGGGTTATACTTGCTGTTAACTTCATATACGTATACGCAAGATGGCCGCTGTACATATTCTACGTTCATTTGGCACGTCGAATTGTGCACGTCCCAAAAAATTTACGCAATGCATGCGTGTGGTGTAGTACCAGCGTAAACAGCGGGGGGCAGTATAGTGAAGCAACGTGCCGATCGGTAGAACGAGAGAAATAAACTCTCCATTGTGGGGATGAGACGGTTTAATGGCCTGATACACCGTCTACGTTGGCGCCGATACCGCTGTTTCTGCCGTTTTTCTTAAAATACACATTATCATAACCTCCTCAACTCCCGTCATCTTGATTGTTTACCTCGTTGTGCCAAATCAGGAAGTGGCCGAAGAAGATATTCCGGTGCTGGCGATGTTTCAGTTCTGACCTGCCCCCTAGTGGACAGAGTTTTTAATCCTCCAGATGTACAGACGGAACGGAAGCGAGTATATGATCAATGACGCTCCCGTAGCTGTGGCGTCCGCACGCATACACGTAATCACGCAGCAAGTATAACCCCGGCCTAAGGGGTTAAGGGCTTTGCCAAAGAGCCAGGAAACGTCTCTCTGGGATTTAAACTCACAACCTTCCAGTCACTAGTGCAGAACCTTAACCACTGAGTTACTACTGTCCCTGACAGAAAGTGTGATACACCCCTAAAAAACGCTTCATAAAACTGAACAACATCTTACGTCTTAGATTTTGAGATTCATCAGGCCGAGCACTTGATGCGCAGTTAAACGCAAAGCAAATGAAAATGTTCGTACTCTGTTTCCACCGAACCTCTCCTGGGGGTCAGCAATTTGTCAAGACAAACACTGCTTCTCTTTGCTCGGCAAACAGTGGATAATTACATCTTAATTCACACGTCACTCTGCATTTCTGCATACATTTATTGCAGACGTTTGATTGCAGACTCTCCGAATATGTGACTCATTCAGCCAGATCTCATGAACAATGTACATTTTTGGCAAGGCTCAGATTCTGGAGCGCTGCCTGATTCTCGCAGTATCGTTTTCTCTGTCTGTGTAGCTGTGTGTGTGTGTGTGTGTGTGTGTGTGTGTGTGTGTGTGTACGCATGTGCCTTCGATTAAAAACTGGACTGTACCTGAGTTTGGCCTTTTTGGTTTTACTGGGTCAAGTCATATTTGTTCAAACTCAGCGTCCTTTAATGATGTCACATTTAGCAAAAAAAAATTGTTTTTGCCTTCCTCATTGCTATACACACACCCTGTAGTGGCGAGACCTCCCCAAACCTCCACCCCACCTCCCCAAACCTCCACCCCTAAACCTCCACCTCCCCAAACCTCCACACACTGAATGTTTCTGCTTTAACACTAAACCCAAAAC
>JAOUQW010000021.1:12409166-12420635 GCA_028565825.1 Olivaichthys viedmensis
AAATCTCAAACATTTACTGATCAATTTAGTCAAGTTATAAGGAAGCTGAAAAAATAAATTCCTAGCTGGCTAAGCTGCTCTACCAGTTTGACCAGCTCGGTCTGTGTTTTGGCAGCTGGTAGCTGGTCAGACCAAGCTGGATTTTTCATATACAGTAAAATATAAAAGGCGTCAGCAGGCCTGCTATATCAGATAATTCAACAATTAACTAAAATTTGTCTTATTTTTGTTGATTGTTAATGTTAGCTAACCAAGTGAGCTATGCCAAAGTGATGCAGCCTTGACTAGGTAGCTAGCTAGGTTCATATGTTTACTAATGGGAATTCATTACTGGGTGGCTAGTTAGCAAACATGCCGTTACATATTAGCTTAAGCATTAGCATATAATAGCACTTAGCTATTTAGGTCATAGGCACTTGTAACAGAACATATGCTAACAGATTCTATGCTTCCTGACACATTTGCTAGCTTATAAACACAGCTAGCGCCTGAACGGTAGGTTTTCAAACGCTTTGCGCATTACTTTGTGTCAGTGATCCAAAATAAATGTTGTGAAATTATTTTTTTTTACTTTTAATAAACAAGTACTAATGATTTAATGACTGGGGGGGGAGTACCATTACAGTGACAAATGTATTGAAGTCATGTAACAAGGGTAGTTGTAATTTGTTACTTTCCACCTCTGGAAAACAGGGACAACAATTTCTAACATGTCTCACTTTTTTCCCCCCCTCCACAGCCACAAAAAACAACGAATAAACAAATGATCCGATTCCAGTTGCGAGTTTATCTTGTGTCTTTATACCTCCTCTCTTCTTATCGCAGCCATACAAATCTCCCCACCGCAGCCACCATCATTTTTCACTCGCGTAGCTATCAAGTGCCTTTGCTCCCTGCATATTGAAGTACCTTCAGGATCAATACAGTGGCTATGCCTATGGAAGGCAAAATAAACCATAACTCAGTAATGGCCAAAAACCTGCCTTCTGTTATATGGGACTCCTTTCAGCGACATTATAACAATAACCACACATCTGGTTCACATATCATTTTGAAATGCGCCAGACTGCTTATTCGAGAGGAAATCACTTCGCGCCGGAGAGCATTAATTCACCATCTGACACGCGTGGGCCCACCATACGTCCTTCTCTAGTTTAATATATAAAGCTGAATCAAACGTAAGTCAAACGTTTCACTTTTGGATTAAAACTTTTTTTTTCTCCCAATATATTCCCCTCAGCTCAAGGTGCCTTTAAACTACAGCGCTGCCCTCACTCA
Source organism: Olivaichthys viedmensis (assembly GCA_028565825.1). NCBI lineage: Eukaryota > Metazoa > Chordata > Actinopteri > Siluriformes > Diplomystidae > Olivaichthys > Olivaichthys viedmensis. The sequence continues at coordinate 12,410,445 of JAOUQW010000021.1, forward strand.
GAGCACTCTAAAGCAGCTTCGCCAAGTTTCAAACGACGTGATCTGACACCTCAGAAAAGTGGGGAAAAAATCAATTTCAACCAATCAGCAGGAAAAGATGAATTATATTCCTCCATAAGGAACAAGGCACGAAATAATAGAATCCCCCCCCACACACTCACACACCCAAGTCCCACAATAAAAAGGTTGAGCAAAGGATAACAAACAAGTGGTCAAGATTTGCTGCCTTTCACCATCCCTCTTAAGTGGTAATAGGATAACCCCGGACACGTCGTAGGCTCTATCAGGCCGGCCCTCACACTCGACCCCTGGGTGAGACAGGAAAGGGCCGCTTTGTTTGCCTCAATCGGGCCCGGCGTGCCTCTCTCCGTAATGAAGTGACCCGGAGTAATGGAAAGCCCTCGGCCTCCGCTCGGATGATTTTCGCCCGGATAAGAGCAGCGGATCCTGATTCAGAGTCACAGTTCATTTCATTTTTCGCCTCTGATGAGATCTCGCGCCGCCATCTGATAAAATTGAACAGCCATTACCGGCGCTGGCTCTGGGCTCCTAACCGAAATCCTATACCCCTCCACTTTCGTCAGCAGTTTTTGAATTCTCCCGTCACTAGGGGTCGAGCCGGATGATAGGAATAATCTGCTGCGACCGAGATTGACACTTCATTTCAGAAATCAATATTTACAATTTACTCCTTTCAAAGTTCATTCTGGGGAGAAGATTCCATATTATCCCTCCCCAAATAAGCTGATCATATCGGGCGCCGGCCGCCGGAATGAGTTTTCCCAAAACGTGAATTTTTTGGTGAAAAAAATCAATGTCGGCATTGTGCGCCTTAATCTGGTCCTCTGATGACAGTAAATCTTTATCTTTTTATGGGCTAACGGCGGCGGGGGCCGCTGACACCATTTCCTCCCAGAACAAAAGCCCTCTGCCCGCTTTCGGACGCGTCGAGATACATAGAGGCCTAATGCGGCTGGACACGACTCCGACGGGTCATTAATCAGATACGGTGACAGCCACCTCTTTCCCTGGGGGTCCTAGGGAGCAGAGAGGGAGGAACGCGGCGAAGGGAGCGAGGGGATGAGAAGGAAGGCTGCTCGAGGTTTGAAGTGAAGCACATCTGAAATGGAGACCCAGGACTCCACCTCTGCTGAAGCTCCATTAAAAGGCCTTCTCATTTTGGTTTAATTTCCAGCTGATTGGCAACATCTAAAACTCATCTGTACAAATTGGCCCCGCTGGTTAAGTGGTACCCAATCGAGGGTGGTCCCTATCGTTTGTGTCCTCTCTAATTCCATGCTGTCATTCATGTTCGTTTGGACATAACATGGGCTGATTGTTCTCTAATTTGAATCCCTCTTGTTTAGCAGCAGTACCTCACTACCCTGCTAAAGGGCAGCGTGTGTTCCTCATCCATGCCTATTTAAAGCCATTACAGGAGAAGACAAGTGTTCCTCAACCAATCAAGACATGAAATCATGCAAAGGGGACTCAATTAGCGCTCATCTCGAAGTGCGTTCATCTGCCCTATGATGTTGCGTGAGCAGCAGTTTGAAAAGATGAAGTGGCTTCATGTGTCTCGGAGGAAACACGTGTTTTAGCCTTCACCCTCCCAGGTTGGTCCACCTGAACTTCGGATAAATTTGAACGAGTGAGGACGGTATGGTTAGATTTCATTAAGCGATGAGAAAAGATATGAACATTAACCCCACCCCTAACCCTAATCTTAACATTCGTAACGTGAATTGAGATGTGCGAATTGTTACATATTTGCCAGTGTGGGACCGTATTGGTGCTATAGGGAAGAACTAGCTAGTGGGCGGGAATTGGCTACGACTAAATTGGGAGAAAATTGGGTAAAGGGTGCTAACATGCAAGATTAATTTCATTGCATTTCATATTTGAGTTATAGGAAAAGCTGCAGCCGTGTGTTAGCTCAACACCTCGGCCTAACTTTAACCATTCATAACTTTCTATATAAGTTGGTTTGTGTAACTTCATACCAATTTGCAATTGTGCAACCATGTTGGCAGAGTGTGTCCTCTCATAGAGGGTGTAAGCCCTCCTACTTCTGTTACATATAATCATTTTTTATTGTCCCAAAATGTAACAAAAAGCAGCCAATTGCTTTTTTTGTAGTATTAAAGGAGCAGTCTCGCTATGTACTTCGCCGGGGTAAAGCAAAAGTCACACAATTATGGATAGTCCTAATGTCATGTGATTTCGGAGGGAACGCTTAGTGGTAACGTTAATCAGCTATCTAATTTTGTTGTGCATCAAGTGGCATTAAGAAAATAGCAACTTATATATAATAGCTATTTAATAATTAATAATTAGCAGTTCTGCTATTTTGTTTTTCACAAACCGAAGAGACCACAGCCCGCCTTCTCATTTTCCATTGGCTCAAAAAATCCGAGGTTCAAATACATCGTTCATGCGAGTTTGCATTTTCTCCAGGCGAATTTTGTAATGTTAAACATGGCTAAAACAATTAGCTTGCTAAAACTAACCAGCAAGCACAGGAAGGCCTGTATCAGGCTCTGGGCAGTGTTTCAACAAACAGGACTGGCAACATTTATGAATTCTACACCATTATAAAACGCTTCAAGATCACGCTTTAAATACGAATTGATTTCCAGAGAAATATTATTCAAAATGGTTTATTTAGTGTCGCCTCAGCGTAAAAAGTAGCAATGTTGGCCCATGAGATCGGCTGCCACATCTCACAGTTTGGCTACGGAAATATCCAAGCATGCATTAAAGCAGATCGCAAGGCCGAAGCCCTTCAAGACACGGCCTGATGTCGTTAGATAAGAAATAAGAAATGTGAGGCCCCTGCTCGAACATAAGCCTTAACCTGATTTGGAAGAGGTGTCTCTGGTTGGGGGAAACAAACGTTATCCAATTTCCAGCGTTCCCCGGAATTGAGGTGATGTTCCAAATCACCTTATGGGAACCAATAATTCGGTTTCGATTGATCAGCGTTTGAGGAAGAGGTTCGGCGTTCAGGTCTGTCACATGCCTGAGGTTCAGTATGTAATTGTACAATAGCTGAGGCTGAGAAGAACCACGAGATAAAAGAGTCAAATAATATGAATGCATGTTTTGTTTTTTGTTTTTCTAAAGGTTCTCACATTGGCGTGGAGCACCCCGGGAGTCGGGCACTTTCTCTCCGCGCGAGGCCGGACCCGCTGCATCATGGTCGCGCTTCCTCCATGGGCCCCGGCGGAGAAAATAAAACACTGCACTTTTCCTTATTGACTGGGCGAAAATGAAATAATCTATGATGCATGAACAAGCCCTAAATGAAATAATAATATCCTTAGCGGTGAAAAACGGATTGCTGGTACAGTAATTGAGCAGATTTATTTTACCTCCACGCAGAGAGAGAGAGAGAGAGAGAGAGAGAAAGAGAAAGAGAGAGAAAGAAAGAGAGAGAGAGCCTGCTGAAAAGAGCCCCAGCTATTTTATGTAATCTCATATTGGGGGAATTATTGGCTGGTAATCCATTGTTAAACATCATTTAGAGTGATGGATGGGAAAGCGTCAGGCTTTTCCCCACATAATCAATTCATATCTCATTAGCTCGTATTATTTATGATTCTCATAATGGTCCCTGCAGGGCTCGGAGAGACGGAGAGAGACGGAGAGACGGAGGGAGGGGGCGACGACGACCGGAGGTCTCAGCTGCTGCTGAAATGAAATGAGACATACTGTAGCTTATGAGTTCATAACTGCCTATATAAAACCGCTTTCCCCAGCACTATTGATTTGCTTCAGCCCATTTCGGAGATGAATAGAGAGGCACGAGCCGTAATTGGACGAGCTGGTCTTCGCTCACACACGGAAGGGTAATGACCATGTGTGTGTGTGTACGAGGGGGAGTGGGAAAAAATACGATAAAGCAATATGGAGGAAAAAAACATTCGATTACTCTGCAGAATAGGGGGGGGTGTTAACAGAATATGTAAATATAGAATAGATAAGGCTGGTCTTAATGCACGCATGCCGAGAGCTTTACACTCTGAAAACAACACACAGTGTGTCTAGTTAAGGAGAACCCATTTTGTGTGACTTTTACAGTGTGTTATCAGATTTAATGCAGGCAGTGTGGTCAGACTCTTAGCTTATTATTCAATTATTCAGCTTAAAGCATGTTTTTTGGTAACTACAGTAAAAATAATAAAACATCACAATATGTAGTTGCAAGAGTGATACGACATAAAATGTGTGAGAATAGTCATAAAACGAAAAGCGTGTTGTTAATTTCACAAATTAGTTTTGAGAGTGTACTGAAAAAAACAAAAATGTAATTCCCATATGTTGCAAAAATGTATTTGGAAATACACTTTGCTTTACAACATATGATTATAATTACACGACCTTTTAACACCTCTGTTTTCAGAGAGTACATGGATTCTTCAGTGTCTAAAAATGTGAATGGTTTCCTTCAGGAAAGCAAAGCATAGCGTAGAGGAAATTGGTTTCGGGAGCAGTGACCTATCGGTAATCATCGTCTTATGGTCAGCTGGACTTTCAGCTTAGTCGTGAGTGTCTATTGGCTGAGAGAGAAGAGATTCTTGGGGTTTGGATCCGTATCCGCTTCATCTTCATAACGTGATTTGAGAGACAATATGGTGTCGTGATTGTCAATAGCTATTCTTATGTTCTTACGTCTTCGTTTGTATGAGATCAGACGAAATCGCTCTCGCTTGTCGATCAGATTGACTGACGGCCTAAATATCTAAATGTCTATATATTTAGGTCAAGAGTAGAAATATAAGAGAACAGGGTTCTCATAGCTTTACTGGCCTCTGAAACATTTTGGAGGAATGTCGTGGAGTCAAGGAGTAATCAAAAATCTCAAACACAAAGCTAGACGTTTACAGGTCTAACTTTCCTCCGGACAAACTAAAGTACACTTTGCTTTATTTAGGCTGTCTCTGCGTCTGTTTAGATCTTTCAGTGGAGAAATAAGAAAAAAATACACACATCCAAATATATGCAAATATCCTTTTGAGAGAAAAAAAGGTAACACTTCATTGTAGGGGGTTACATATTCTACATTAAGTCATAGCTAATAAATAGCGAGTACAGCAGTTATTTGGCAACATTAGCAGCTTATTAGTGCTTTATTTAATGTTCTCATATTCTTATCTGATATTGTAGGGTTTACCTGCGTCTCCTTAATAACTACTGTTTCTGGAAAGGTGCACTTTAATTATTGATTAGTAAAATGATTATAACTCTTTAATAGTGCTCTCAATCAGCTGTCTCAGTACAAGACTTCATCATGGTTGCCAAGTCATAAGAAATCAGAAAGCCAGCACTGTATACCATTGCTGTCATTTTTACGGCAAGATTTTTCAACGTCCCCTATAACGAATTTACAATAAATGACAGTAATACTGTGATGCATTCTGGGAATGGTTTAGTCATTTCCAGCAAATTACTGGAAATCAGCCTTTTTCTGAAGAATTGTGGGATGGATTGTTAACGGTTTTCGTCTCGTTTGCGTTGGTGCCGAGTTTTGTAGTGATGGTATGAGCTACAGTGAAATATAATTCTATAGGCTGGATTAAAGACTTTCTGATACTGTATTGTGAGAGCAATGTATAGGCTAATGTGAGCTAATGTCAAGATAAGTTAGCTAATCTGTTGCACGAGCTGTTGACGTGTTCACCGAAATGTAATCCAGAATCTTATTCTTTATTGTTCACTGGTACATGAGATACGTTTGTCTTTAGTTAGTGCGCACTTTTAAACTGAGGATGCTAGTGAGAACATTTTAGGTAGTCAGCAGGGTTGCCAGGTCCGTGGTTTTTACTTTGGTAGGACTTGCTGCCGTGGGTTGGGGTTTTGCATACATTAAAATAATAAGATCAGTGTTCTAAAAAGTCAGATAGGTAACAGTAAAAAAAATTGGCAATGGTAGTTATGATTTTGTCTTTTCTGGAAAAAAAAGAAAAAGAAAGATGCTTGCTGGTTCGTTTTAGCAAGGTGTATTTGGATTCATCGGTTTAAGTGACGACAGACATACTGCAGACACTAAACTTATTTTATTTTATTGTATGTTTTTTTTTTTTATATTATCTAGATGTGTTTTCCATTGTTTTATTTAATGATAAATAACAAAAGGGAAAATCTGCTACGTTCAGTAAGTTTTGGTACGTTTGTTTTATTAAAACATTGGGGTAAAAAAGATTTTCCTAGATTTTACAATAAAAAGCTGTATTATTTTTTACAGTACTGGCAACTCCAGTTGCAAAATGTGATTGATTCTAAGTTATTACTGTAAAGATTATTACAGTAAGATGCATTTACAATAATAACTGAATGACTACTGCATAAAAACAGTTCAGTACTGTATTAATTACAGCATTATTGTAGTATTTCTTGAACTGTAAATTTACAGCATTTTGCTGTACAGTACAGTTTTACAGTTGTAGCTTGTAATTATTACAGTATTATTACAGCCAACTTAATTGCCAGTAATTTACTGTGAAATCTACCGGAATCTTTTTTTACAGTGAGCTTGTCTAAAAAGTTTGAGTGGGTAAGGATTGTGGCTAGTGTTTACAGCTTTTCTTACGTTTTTACATCTTCATTTGTATGAAATCAGTAAAAAAATATTGTATATTACATTAAAGGGTCACATTGAGTACATTTCCAGAATCAGTAGTTATAAAGAAGAAGCAGGTAACACCTACAATATAATGTAAGAATACGAGAGCACTAAATAAAGCACTAATATACTGTATCTATATCTGAAGTGTTACCAAAAAAAAATGCAAATAAAACATATTTACAATAACTACTATTCCACTGACTTATTTATCAACCAAAGAAACCAAAGAGGAATATTTAGATGCGAAGTCTGGAGTCTTGGAGAACACGCGGCTTAGCTTAGCCAAAAATGCCACCTGCTGGACACATGAAAGTGAACGTCCATGATTCTGAGTTAGCTGTGATGTTCGTGATCATCCACATGAATAAAGTGTTTTCTATATTCCATAATTTTTCTGCTAATGAGCTTAGACTTCAGAGCACTGTACTGATAAACGTCCGTGGATGATGATGTAGATTTTTTAAATTTAGACTAATGATGATTTCAGTCTCTCACAAGATGGCAAATACTTTTTTTTTTTTTAATCCAGCACTTCTAGAATCTGAGGATATAAAATAACTTACTGTACGTATCTCTCCCTTAATACATAATCACCTTTATGAGACAGATAAGTAAGAGTGGAATTTGATCATATTTCTGTAAGGTAATAATATTTTGTGAGAGAAAAAAAGAAAGAAAGAAAAGCAGCCGTTGGATGCAGAATATACACATTTCATTTTTGACCCATATACAGTACTGTGTAAAAGTCAGAGAGCACCCTTTTGTTCATTCAGTGCTTATTGTTAATGATTTGGTGGTAAAAAATAATGATGATGAAAATGTTACAGTACATTCATTTCCATTTTCAGTCAAACAGTCGTGCAGTAACACATTATTACCTTTTTGGTATCAGACAATAATCCTGTAAATGTGAATTTAATCTACAATTAACACAAGCCTCCAACACTAAGTCTAATATTTTTATCACTTATTTATGCAAATTAGCTTCACTCGCATGAAACAGCTGGAACGTACTGGTTTGATGAAAGTAATTGAATGGAATTAGCGTCAGCGTGAAACAAAAGTTCAATATTACACATGAAATATTTACAGATTTCATACTGTACATTGTGTTGAAGACTTTTTGTGTGATTTTTCTGTTAAAAACATTTTCCCATCATTATTGTTTACCACCAAATAATTAACAATAAATACTGATATGGCCATTTGATTGGAAACTGAATAAACAAAAGGGTGCTTTCTGACTTATTTTTATTTCTTTGTAAAGCACCCTGAATTGCCTTGTGTATGAAGTTGTGCTACATAAATAAACTTGCCTTTTGCACAATATTGTACACACACAGCTTATTTAAGATATGAAATGAAAACATAAATTATTACAGAAGTTATTTTTTGCAATTATTTTATTCTATAAAACTCACAACCAAACAATCTATGTTAAGATAAAAACAAATATACACAAATTGCCTGTTAATGTTACATAAAAAGGCTAAAGAGAATAAAATGATTTCAGTCTCATGGTGAAACTTGTTAAATGAGGACTGACTTTTGCTGGCTTTGTCCGACAAGGGAAAAGAATAAGGGCAGTAGATCAATGAGTAGCAAATGTTGGACAAGTCAAAATATTACACCATAAGGGTAGCTTCTGGTGTCTTACTACCTTCTTGTACTATGTAATAAGGGAGAATGTGGTTTGGGACGCAGCCAATTATGCGGGTCCTTGTTCTGAACATCCTGCCCTCTAGTGGTCAATCCAAATATGGCAGCACTTTGTTCATTTGCTTCTCCAGGTGAGTTTTGATTGATATAAAATCACCAATTCAGAGCTCAGTCGTCTTTTTTTAATCTCAGTTTTTAACACACCGCTTCCAAGCAATCAAATACCTTGAATACCTAGTTCAGGAATATTCAGAGCTGTAAAACAGCCATATGGGGATTCCTGTTGACTGGATTGGAAAACACGAATATATATATATATATATAAAAAAAAGGACTGCACTAATGCAAGTCCACTAATGCATTATAACTGTGTGTTTTGTTATAATGCTGAATATCAGACATTTACAATGTCCTGGAAAAGTCAGTTCAAGTCTTTTAATTAAATAAAATAAAATAAAACCGAGGCCCCAAGTGAGTGTGTGTGCTCAGTTAATTAATGGCCATGGCTACAGGCCATACAATTTGACCCATGAGGGTAATAAAGATTAAATGCAAGTTCCTGCAATGTTAATAAAAAAAACAAATAAAAAAGAAAAAGTAAAATAATTTTGCAACCACCAGAAAAAGTTAAAAGGCCATTTGTTCTGTGAAAATAAATATAGCAACAATAAAAAGGAATTACACAATGTTTATCTAACTGATTATAGGGTGGATAAAAACAGACAGACAATGTTTGGTTAAAAATCAGTCTGATGTCACTGAAACAGGAAACACCCGGGGAGAGATGTAAAAGCCAGAAAAAAGTGTTTTTGTCCAGAAGATAAGCTCCAAAATGTTCACTTCAGAACAGAAGTATGAAAATTTGCATACCCACATTTTAAAATAACGTGTTAAAATAATTTGCATGCAAATTTACATACTTTTATACCATAGTGCATGATGTGCAATTGTTTAGAGCTGAACTTCTTATTCTTAGAGACTGCGAATGCACATGACCAGTAAATCCAGTGTACTGGCAGTAAATAAGCATCCTGTCTCCGTCTCTGTTCCATTAGTCCAGGATAATGTTGACTGATGCGAGTGCGTCCACGGTCCAGCTCGGGTACAGCTCACGGGAGGGGAACAGCCTCCTCATGAAGCTGCGCACAAACTCAGGGAAGCGCTGCTCGATGATGCTCTGACGCACCGACCGCATCAGAGTCAGCTGCACAGAACACAGTGATTACTGGAGACGGTGAAACCGATATACTGTGTAATAGAGCTGAATTTTAAAAGCTAACTTGGTTAAACCACAAGCATGAGCTCATTTATCTAATGCTGGGTGAAGACTAGGGGTGAAGTACAGTATGATAAAGTCATGGTATGATAACCACAAACCAATTTTTTTTACGTGTTCAGTACATCAGCCACTTGAATTAAATGAGCCACTTTTGTGCAGTCATTATGAACAATTCTTTTGTACTCGTGTCTGCCGCTGAACGTCCCAGACAGAACACAAATGCACTAGCTAATGCTCTAGGACTAGGCCCTCTCAAAAAACTTTATATTATGAGACACGAAGTCGTAATTTGGAGAAACATTTATATAATAACGACGAGATGCTAAGTAATAATTTGGAGAAACCTTCATCATAATTATGAGATCCTAAGTAATAATTAGGAGAAACTAGCATAAGATACCAAGTCATAATTTGGAGAAACTTTTACCATAATAACGAGATACTCAGTAATAATATGGAGAAACTTTCTTAGAGTAACGAGATACTAAGAAATTTGGAAAAACTCCCATAACGATATACCAAGTAATAATTAGGATAAACTCTCATAATAACGAGATATTAACTAACTTGGAGAAACTCTTATAATAACAACGAGAAACTAAGTAATAATTTGGAAAAACTTCCT
>JAOUQW010000021.1:12432266-12475947 GCA_028565825.1 Olivaichthys viedmensis
CTCCTCTTGTTTCCCACGGTCAGGAAAAAAACTCCACATTGACAAAACACACACACACACACACACACACACACACACACTGGGGCCTGCTGTAGCCTCATTGTTTCCATTATTTATTCATTATTGGCTATAAGTAATGCCTGTAGTCCTTTGTTAGTTCAAGACATTTGTGCAAATTTGTGCAAATAAACGCAGATACATGACGAGCTACGTATCTAACACCAAGTTTTGTTGGCCGCTTTGCGCCGTGTCATATCAAGGCCTACCAAATGCTTTGCACGTCACTTATCAGAAAGTTAAAACACCTCCCCACCCCAGTGTGAGCATTTATATAAATATCTGCACATGTAGTGAAAAGTCTTCGAGTGAGCCCTTAAAATCTCGATTTTCGTTTATAAAATAGCCAAATAAGACCCTGTTAAAAATGTAATACACAAATTAAGTTGGAACTATATTATCATTCGGATTCAAGATTCTGCGCTCCGGTTTATAGATAACAGTAGTGCGTCACAGTGTCAGAAAGCACATCAGCAAGTCTGCCTGAGACACCGAACAACTCCACAAAGCCGTTTGAGGCGAGTGTGTGATGATTGAGACATATAGTTTGCACAATGCTAACCTGGTAGCCATAAACATCCCTTATTTGTTAGCGACATTAGATTTCTAGCTCCAGTGCTAAGCTAAACAAGCAAACTGTAGACTGTGTCGACTGTGTGCATCTTTTTTTCTTTTTTTTTTACTGGGATAAAACCCTGTCAGGTTTCTGCTTTTAACTGGTGTGAAGCGCTAATGCCGACGACTGGCTTACTTTTAATCTCATCAGCTCACATTAACAAAATAATGCTATGGGACGCTGATACTCCATTATATCCTACTAAGGGAGTTGCATAGGCTCCCGCAGTATTGGGTTCTGGATCGAACAGCTGGTCCTGGCCAAGAAGACATGTTTTTACACTTTAGCATACGCTCTGACAGAAATGCTGACATTACACTCTTCGAAAAAAATGTTCTTCAAGGGTTCTTCAAAGGGACTGTAAGGGTTCTTAGCTTCCTAAAGAGGTTCTTCCTCAAAACCTTCTTTGATAGGGAAACACTCTGTTGTAGGGTTTTACATAGAACCTTTAAGGGTTCCTCCAGAGGGACAACTAGATTTGAGCTTTTATTCCAAGCGTGTTCTTCTCATCCCTTTTTCAGGTCTTATTATACGTTTCTAAGTGAGACGGCTCTCTACAGGAGTGATTTATTGATCCAGTTTTTATTTATAAGAGTGCTTTTTGTGAAATATGCTTATTTTACTTCTATTGTGCAGCTGTCCAATTTCCAATTGTGTCAGACCTACACTCTTAAGGGCAAATCGAGAGCCCTTTGGTTCTTCAGTTGTCCCTCTGTGCTATGTGTTTCCCTATCAGACAAAGTTCCAAGTCGAACCCTTTTAGGAAGCTAAGAACCCGTAACTACCCAAAGAACCCTTGAAAGGTCATTTTTTCTAAGAGCACTCAGTCGTAATATAACTTTGGCACTTTACTTTTGCTGTTTATTAGACTGCACTGTTTTGTATATTATGTTGTAGTGTTTTATTATAAGAACAGACTGCCTATATAAATTCTATAATTAATTAGCCTATATAAATTCAATAATTAATTTGCCTATATAAATTCTATAATTAATTAGCCTGCCTGTATAAATTCTATAATTAATTAGCCTATATAAATTCTATAATTAAATTAGCCTATATAAATTATATAATTAATTAGCCTGCCTGTATAAATTCTATCATTAATTAACCTATATAAATTCTATAACTAATTAGCCTATATAAATAAATTATATAATTAATTATCCTATATAAATTATAGAACTAATTAGCCTATAGAAATAAATTATATAATTAATTAGCCTATAAAAATTATATAACTAATTAGCCTATATAAATTATACAATGAATTAGCCAATATAAATTATATAACTAATTAGCCAATATAAATTATATAACTAATTAGCCTATATAAATTATACGACGCGTCTGAAATTTTGGTCTCGATAAGCATAAAGGGCATTTGGAACAACTAAAAAGCGACAACCTTAAAATTCGGAAAGAAAATGACTTCTGGAAGCACCTTAGCGTTTACTCAAGAACTTAAATGTAACATTAAAACATTAAAACCAAACAGAATCCATTTTTATGCTCACACATTACGGGTGCATAATATAATTATTGCTTTGTAATACCTCCAGTGACATAATAAATATAAATTTATTCATTTATTCGATCATTGTCTGTAACTAATTATTACATTCAGGGTCACTGAGCCTGGATTTGGAGACTATCTTGAAAACATTGGGCATGAGGCGGGAGTACACACTGGATGGGACGCCCAGGCTTCACGCGCACACACACACACACACACACACACACACAGACAGTCACACTCAGGGGGCAATTTAGAGCAGCAATTTAGAGTCATGTCTTTGGTAAGTGAGAGGAAAACGGAGTCCCCAGAGAAAGCAATATGGACCTGGGGAGAACATGCAAAACTCTGGACAGTAACAACACTACCACCTGATAGACACCTATACAAAAATATTTTATGTGGACATAAATTTTGGGATATTGTTTGATGACTTTTCTGTAAAGACTACCCCTTGTTGTTGGTTGACAGAGTTCTGCACGCACTCTTTAAAGAACCCCCCCAATAGCCGGGCTTCAGGTTAGATTCAGCGGCACCAGATGCCATCTTTGACCAAGGGGCCCTCGAGGAAGCAAGGTCGGCTAATTTTAATTGGGAAGTCCAGATAGCAGAGTCACTCTCTCCTACATTCTCCTTATGTGAGCTAGTTTGTGTTTCCTAGCTAAATGAGAGCTTAGCATTATCTTCATTCCTGTGTGGCTGTGTATGTATAATTATATAGAATTAAGCTTCACATGCATCAAAAAAGACTCAGTGTCTATGCACAATATGATTCTTTACATACAATGAGCAACAGGAGAATTCCCTGCTACTTTTAACTTACTGTTGTGTTGCATCATGACACTTTGCACATTATAAAGAGATTCTGATTCTGACGTTCAGCTTTTTGTTACTTTCACAACAAGAAATATCTACTCCGCTGGGTATCAACTAAAACTGCCTTAAAGGAAAATTCTACTGATACTGTACTGAAATGAGAAAGTATAAACGCCCATATTTATTAGAGCCGAGATGAATAAAGTATGTTTTAATCCGGCACAATCGATGACGGCTACTTTGCCGTTAGAGATGCTCTCTGTTGTAGTGTAATGACAAACGGATGAGAGATGTGGCAAGGTCTCGGATACACATTTTTTTTTTCAAATACATTCAATATAATCTTTCACGGGTACGTGTACGCCTTTCACCTGTTGGGCCTACGTGACCCTGATGCCACTGAGGCTAAAAAACTGTTAACCAGCCCTTCTTTGATCGCCTTTCATACACTTACAGGTACTAAATTGTGCCTTTCAAGGTAGAACACGTGTCAACGGGGTGGTACCGTTTGTACTATTACTCTATGTATCTTTCACCTGGGAAAGTTATTGTCGTGTACCTTTAAAACTCATTTAAACACTTGATGTTAGAGACGTAATGTGGACCGTTATTCTGAAACGAGAATTTTAAAATGCAGATCCTCATTTCTCCTTTAACGTACCTTTTTTTTTCCTTTCTTTCTGTAAAAACCTTTATGAGGCAACAGCATAAGGAAGTCTGATGTCGTATAAATATTCACGCATATTCAATAACGTTCTGTAAAATGAACAGCCTACCGATGCAGGAAACAACAAAAAAAGACATCTTGCTCGTGTTTACAGCGATACGCAAGTGCAGTGGATGCAAAATGCCTAGGATTATTAAACGCGTACAGTTAATGATGGGAATAGTCGCCAAATGATATCATAAATACCTGTATTTATCTGATGCGTTACCCAAAAAAAAAAAAAAAAAAAGCAAAGGACCCAGTCTACACCCTTGGGGATCACCAGCAACGGGTGGCACTAATATGAACGAACGACGCTTATATACGTGTGATGCCGTGGCTTTTTTCCAGAAAGATTCAAACCTAACCCAAAGCTCTGCCCAACTTTTAACTTCCTCCGAAACAACCAGCCCCTGGAGAAAAGAAATTCCTGAGAAAAAAAAAAATGAATGTGAACAGTGTGTCAGACTAAAGACTGTGACAACAGGGGATGAGTTGATCGTAAAGTATTTGGGGTTTTTTTTTTTTTTGTTGTGTGTGTGCAACTTTTCCATCCTTTTTCCTGCATGCTTGTTGACTTGTTGCATTCTTTCAGGAAGACTGAAATGTGAAAGTCTGGACAACACCGCCCCTATGCAAAAGCGTTGATGAGTTGGACGGAGTGCAACCAAAAAAAAAGACGGGGAGAAAGAAAAGAAAAAGCAACCCCAGACCGGTTGGGGTGTGTGGTGTGATGATAATAGAAGGGTTTTTTAAACTTTTGCACCCCCTCCCGTAGAGATGCTCGCAGCCTCCCCAGCACCGTCCCCTTGGAGACTGCACGAGCGACACGTGATGCGGCCGCTTATCAGCTTTAGGGAGCAGCGCTGCTTCGGAACGCGCGTGGAAGTCGGAAAAAGTGCGAAAAAGTGACTTTTCCTCCTCGGCTTCGTCGTCGACGTCGACGGATTTCTTCCCTTTAAGCGTTTGGGAAGGAAAGCGATGCGACTGGCTTAGTCGCCGAACTTTGCACATCCTCTAAAAACGCCATTTTGGGCGCTCCTCTCCGGAACGAGTTTGCAGTGGGTGGTTTTTTTTGGGGTTTTTTTTTTTCTTTCCTCCCCTTCGTTCTCTCCAAAGTCCATCATCTGCTTTTCGCCATCACCGCGGACTGCAGCAGGCTGCCCGGCCCGGAGCCACTCCGACGTAAGTGCCTCCAAAAACCGAGAGACTTTTCTTCTTTTCTTTTCTTTTCTTTTTCTTTTTTTTTTTTTTTTTTTACAAACTTTTTTCTTTCTTTCTCTTTCTCTTCTTCTTTCTTTTCCTCCCCTCGCGCCTCCTCGTGTCGGCGTCTCTTCTGCTCGATGGGAACCTTTTCATGTTTGCGCGAGCGGTGGAAAGGTCGTTTTAATCGGGGGGGGGGGGTTGTTTTTATGTTTTTGTTGGGGAAACGATCGTGAAGATGATGGGTTGTGTGTTTTTTTTTTTTCTTTTTTTTTTTCTTCTTCCTCCTCTTCTTTGCTCTTCCTTCTCTTCCTGCTTTCGTTCTCTCCTCCGAAAGCGTGCAGGAATGTGCTCGCGCGCTTGAGCCTGACGTTACCTGCGTGAAGGTGACGCACCTGGCCGCGGGCGGACTGGCATGCGCCACTCGCACGGCTCCGCGACCCGCTTTTTTGGTACGAGTCGGGCGGAAAGTTCATGTTCCGTCGAGCATCTGAGTTACATCTCCGGACTTTGGTCGGAGCCGACGTGTGTGTGTGTGGGGGGGGGGCTACACGTTTCCCTACACGTTTCCCTACACGTTTCCCCTACACGGGTTTGACCTTGTCCGGACGTGTGCGCGCCTGTTTGTGTTTTCCGTATTTAAGAGTCCTGCATCATGAGTTCTGTTCATCCTCAGGACTGGCTGGTGGAGTTTTATGGGCTGGGGACGTGCTCCGGTTAGAAAGAGGAAGTCGCTGACTTTCTTCGAGCTCAGAAGTTTCGATAAGGGCGACTGCAAGAAAATTCAGGCTGTGAAGAAACGTTCCGAGTCGTTTCAGCTCGGTGGGGTTTCCAAGTTGCACGCTAGGTTTTTCTTTTTTTTTTTTTCGTGCTTTCTTTTCGTGTTCTTGGCTTCTCCTTGATTGTTCCCTTGATGGGTGCTCTGAGTGCCCTCCTCCTCCTCCTCCTCATCACCCGCCTATCATGGTTCCTCTTTCCTCCACATCCGCATGAGCCGTTCACACGATCGCATTCCGCCACGAAATCCTACACTAGAGGAGGCCTGCGGATGCACCGCCATCCGCCACCAACGCTCTGACTTGCATCCCCCCCCCCCCATCTGTAACAGCCTTTTCACCAGCGCGCACACAGGTAAAGTCGCAGAGACATGTCGGTAGCATGATCCGACTGCAACCTCGCGTCTGTAGTTGGGAATCCTTTGGGCCGTTAATAACGGATTCATTTAGTAGGGTTGTCGCGATGCCATCGTTTAGACTTGTAATACCGATACCAGGTATAGTGCCATCCTGTTTAAAACGAACACAAAAATGATTTCTACCGGTTTTGTATTTCAGTTTTTTTTTTGGTACATGTTAAGCTCACGTACGTTGCTGAAGAAACCCCCAACCCAGTGACCGACCAGAGACCTCCACGGACTACAGGGTCAGCCTGGCCTGACTTAAATTGGCCTGTAAAAAGATGTTATTGGTCTATTTTTGGTCGGCACTACCCCACCTCGGTTTTTGGCCCCTAAAAATGCGTCTTCTTGTGTTCCATATTAAGTTCGACAGCTTGTGTATGACCACAATAGTCGTCTTTTCTCCGTCTTTGAAACTTTCTGGATGATGCATTCACGACAGTTTGCACGTTTTTTAAACATCTTTGTGCTGTTTTAGATGTTTTAGATATGCTAGTGGGTTCGAAAATTGAGTTGAAAAAACCCCCCCAAAACCCCCAAGCATTTTCTACTGGGTTTCCAACATCAATCCATAATTTTAGGTTAAGATACAAGTCTCTGTGGTTTTTTACCACCACGTTTCTGTTTTGAACATCTATTTGCGATGTTCTGCACTATGAAAACTTCTTGATGGTATAAACCCTGGTCTTCTTTATTTATTTTTTGTGGGTCTTTTAATAACAGATTAATTTGGTTTCCACAATGAACTAACCAGTCTAAGGTAACCTTGTGTCGAAAATAGTGCCCTACTTCATATTCCTTACAAATGACAACATGCATTATGAGTGTTTTGTACTGGGACACTAACCTGTTGCAGTGCATTGTGGGATTTCATGAGCACACTCCATATTCTTCACTATGCTCTCAGACATGGCTACAAAACTCTTAAAATGCACTACATAGTGAATAAGGTGTGGTTTTGGATATAGGCCAGGTCTTACAGGGTTGTTGACCCTTTATGGAGGGGATGATCTGGATAAAGGAAAGTGTGTTTTGGATGATTATAAGTCCGACAGGTTAAACTAGCGGATGGGGAAGTCTTGAAAATCCAGACAGATACAGATCCAGCCCTTTGCTGCTTATCCACTTGGGTTGGATTGAAGTTTTGCCCATTTTACTTCAAAATAGGTCAATAAATATTCAATCAACTTAGAAAAATCGAAGATGATGAATTTACGGGGATATCTTGTACCTTAATAGGACGGGGAAGAGATGGGAGAAATGGGAACCTAGCCGAGGTCAGGCATCACCCACAACTGAAATACTTAATTCAGAATTAAATAAGTACTAAAATAAAATAGTGATGGTGGTAATGCTATACATATCTGTATAGATGATGATGATGTAACAAAAAACATTTCTAGATCCAGCGAGTGCCTTGATGTATGTTATAAGATTCCTAAAAACAGAGAAAGCCTTCTTTTTAAAGAGGTGAAAATAAGAGAGATGGGTATTTCTGTAATATTTTGATAAACTGGTGAAGGCTAAGGGCGATCCTCTTCACAACGTTCCCTAACTAAATAATTGAAAACCCACGAGGCAGCTGCAGTGTTATAAGGCATTTCGTGTCATATGTGTCGTCGTAAGCAGATACTGTGATGTAGTAAAAACCGAGTTCCACCCCTAATTCAGGCGTCCAAACGTGGCGAGAACCAGCCAGTATGTTTTCTAAAAAAGTAATTTCCCCCTTTTATATATTCAATACCTGATGACATCGCCTTTAGCCGCAACCGAACGTTTCCTGTGACGTCATTGATGATTCTCTCAAACTGCAGAAGAGGAAATTTTGGCAGTTTGAACCACGAGCCTGTCTCAGCATCTCTGGCTCAAGTCTGCCCCCCTGACTGTAGGCCATTTTAGAACAACCAATGCTAAAAAAAAACATTCTTTGTTTATATTTTGAGGCATTGTTTTGTTGGCCGGCTGCATTTCAGCCTCAATTCCGTGGCATTGTCTAGAACAATTCCTACCTCCTTCAGTGCTGGCGGGTCGTCCAAGTTCTAAAGCCTGTGTAATTACACTTCCACCACCATGCTTGGCTTTAAATGCTCTGACTGTTGAATGGAGTGGAAGGTTTACACCAGACATAATGGAGCCCATGTCAAACTTTTGATCGCTATGGGGTCATAAGTATCGTCCCATCGTTCTTCTAAGGACTTGTTGTTACCCGGTGGATGGCTGTACACAAATTGGTAGGACAATCACCTGTTGTGAGGATTCACTACTGTTCCAAACTGTTTCCATTCGGCTACGCAGACTCTGGCTTGGTAGAGCATCAGAGGCTTCATGGCTTCATGATTACTTTGTATACCATTCCAGTCTGGTCTGAATTTATTTATTTTTTTTTACATTTAAATATGTATTTAATGGTAAATAGTAGTCACAATTTTCCCTTTTTTCAATTTTTTCACCCCCCAAAAAAATTTCCAAGTAATTTTCAGTCACTTATTTATATAGAAATAACAAAATAAAACTCTCTTATTTTTCTCTTGTAATTTAGTAAAGTAGTTGCTGACCAAACAGTAGCTATGCAAAATGGAGCGGCCATAAAATAAAATAAAAATAAACTTTTCTACACTACTGTAAAAAAAATTTTTATAAAATAAATTCATTTTATTTTAAAAAATGGCCCAGAAATTTTTTATTTATTTGGTGTGGGTTTTTTTGGGGGGGGGATGCAATTAGTTTTTGCACAGCATGGGTAGCCCTGTCAGCGGTCCTATTTGATATGAAAAATTTATTGTTTTTAGATTTTTAGATAGATTTTCATTATCGTCTTGGTTTATGTACCGGAATGCAATTAAGTGTGTTTTATTTCTTTTCTTTTTTTTTATGGGCGTGAATATGGACAAAACACTATATTATAATTATAACTGCTCCATATCATCGCGATATGCCTCAGAATATATTGAAAACTCATTGCTAAACCCTTGATGTGATCTGGTTAGAAATTGGCCTGCATTATTTTTTGAACAAAATGATTTGTGCTTCTTGGATCGTGTGAAGGCTGTGATTCATCCAAACATTCAAAAAACCCTCATATGGAGGATCTGAGATCAGAATAATTCCAGCATGCAGTAAAATATTTAGGACTTTTCCTTTTTTGTCTTTGTTTTATTTTTTTATTTTTTTGAGGGCTCATTTGCATTTTGCAACTTTCTACAGAATATCAGTCTCACGAAAGCTCCCATCACAATAACGATTAGTCTTTTACAATAAGGAATAAGTGTAAGCCTTAGAAGTGGGGTAGATATAAACTGGTAGCCACTCATGATTACAAAAACCCGTGTACAAAATGTGTTCCTCATACAGCGGTTGGTTTAGACGCAGGAGTGGATGGAGAGCTGGAGATCGGCTGGTTACTTCCATGCCTTCCCTGCTAGTGATGGGTGATCTCTTCACTCGTTCAGAGGAGAAATAGGCATCCTGTTTCACTCGTGTGCTATTTTTAACCCGTCTATTTTAGATAAGATTATGTTCCCTTGGCCTCGTAGGCATTGCAGGCCTGGTTAGGTGTTGGGTTGGAAGACTGATTTTGACTCCACCTGTGTGGCTGAGATGAGCCGCTCTCAGAGACATGGATTAAAAGCTCACTGCATGCTAACTATACCATGATAGTCGTATTTTATTTTACCCTTCGGTACCACTAATGGAATGAAAACATAGAAATGCAATCCTAAAGAAACCTTCAAGGGCCTTGAACAAACACTGACTTTATTTGCGCGTCAGATTCGGTAAGATGGGAGAAGGATTACAGGAAATGAAGCAGTGTAAAATGTAGGAAGTTAAAAACGCAATGGTAAGCCCTTTGTGAAAAGTCAAAGCATCGGTAGTGTCGTAGTTTGAGAGCTTTAAACCCTGAGTTTCTTGCGCTTGCTGTATTTGCTCAGGGCAGAGTTTGAACGTGAGTGAGAACGAGAGAGAAATCCCACAGCAGAGCTCAAAGTTAACGACATCCAGTCACCCCAGGGACCTACTAAAGAAGAACCAGGGACAATGCAGAGTTCTCACTTGGGACGATTGCTAGACAAAATCAGTAACAATGATTTTTGGCTGCAGCCGTTTCAACACGAAACGTGCCATAGGTTACGACTGATGGTTTTCACTGGCAAGGTTATGATCGTCCTAAGGGTTTTGTCCAGATCCTGCTTATAGATCTGTCACACATCTCAAGTGGCGAAATGTAAAATATGACCCAGTGAGCGGCATTGTGACTTGCTGGATGGCTGGAATCTCCAAAATATGAAGCAAATACAACAGAATGTTCAACAAAAGCTTTTAAGTTAATGATGCAAACGACACCTTTGGTTTGCAGCCAAAGTGTAAAAATGGCGAAAATGTCCATTTCCACGCTGTTGCATTTTTTACATTTTTTAATTTTGTTTGTTTGGAAGATTAAACAGTCACATTTCAAAACTTTCCAAGTCACTTCATTCAAAATGAGAATTAGAAGTGGTGGTTAAAAAGGCAGCGTTTCCTTCGCGCTACTGCAAAAACCAGTTCAGTGTTGCCATGTTTGGCGCAATTCCTCGTTATTTGGTCTGTAAGCACTGCATCCAACCATGAACTTGTTGAAGGCATGTCAACATGCGCGAGAGGGAATTTTTCACGCATACGTTTTGTCCCGACATGACTCTGATGTACGTGTAAACGTTTTATGCCAGTGGACGAATGAGCAAACTTCCGCTATGAAAATGAATCAGTGACGCTTTTTTTAAATTTATTTTTAATTTTTTTATTACCTTGTAGTTTTTCAGTGGCATAATTAAAAAGCAAAATATAAGAATTAATGCAGTGGTACACCAAATCAATAATAATAATAAATTTAAAAAATCAGCACTTCAGTTTTCTGTTTCGTTTTTTGACCGAGTGCGTCCTGAATTTCAGTTTCAGCCAAGACTTTTCATTTCGGTGCGTCACCATTTTAAGAAGGCTTACTTACTTTTTATCCATTTTATAGCCATTTGAACAAACAATACCTCCGACAATTCGAGTAAGGGTACTTATTATGCTAACATTTAACATCAGCGTGCTTGCTAGCTAGCCTGCTATGCACGTCACGACTGACATCAGTCTAAAAGTTTGTGCTTGCTGTCGACTGTATTACTTATTCTTTTACTAACAAAAAAGTGCGGGATCAAAAAAGGTTACGGTAGTTCCGGGACGAATAAAATTGCTCTCCAGGACAATTTTCGGCAAAGTTCCTGAAAACAGTTGCTTTGCCAGGGAGCTTTGCAGGGGCCTCCCTCGCTTCCCTTCCTCCCCCCTCCGATTCCTCCAGCCTGAGCTCGGCTGCTGACTAAACGGTTTTTGTCAGCTGGCAGCGACTCGCGGTGTGTGGATCTGCAATGGTTTTTAGGTCTCGAGCACAGAGAGAGGATGCTGAAGACACATCACACAGTTAGCTAGTGGAAGTGTGTTAAATGGTGAGCTTTCCATTCAGCTGGGTCTTTAAATTTGCGTATGGGAGAATTAAAAAATTGTCCGGTGTATGAATCAATAGACGATACAGGATGATGAAAGAGTAAAGGGAATTGATGCCTGGATTTGGAATGAATTGTAAGCGTGTTCCAGTCTCTCCATGACCATATTTGGCTGACGTCATCTTGCTGCTTCTCTACAGAATATTCACATCACAGTAATAGGTTGATGGAAACGCATCACGATTTCCATTTGCTTTCACTGACATTTTGGAAATGTTCTTTAAAAATTTTTTTTTAAAAACATTTACCCAATGTGCCTCTAATCATCCAAAAATGATTTTGCTAGTGAATAAACACTCGGCCACTTGGTGTTGTGCGAATGACTTTATATAAAGTGGTTCCGACGCCTACTCCATCACGTACAGGCTTTTCCAGTTACGATCGAAGGCCTCAAAATGATTGCTCACAGTTTTGTTGTGACAAATCTCGAGTATTGTGTGGGCACCCTGACAAATCACAGGCGCTAACTCGGATGAGAAACCACAAGTGTTTTCTACCTGAAAGTATATGGTTGTGTTCATAATAATTAATTGGCATTCGTTTTGCCAATTGTGTAAGCCCGCATTTAGGATTAGTGAGGAATAGAGTGAAAAAGGGGAGAGAAAAAAAGAAAAAAGGGAGAGCCTGCAGCAACACGGCAAAACCTGTTCCTCCTGAAACGGCGGTCTGTGATCTCGAGGCCTCCAACTAGTTCACTAAACAAAACAGACAAACTCTAATACAAAGACGTACAGCGCTTCTGCGTCCATGCTCTCATCAACGTTAGCGTCAGTCTCGTCACAAGGCTCATTCACTCATAATTGCTGGATGACACGGATGGGCGTGGACGGGAGAAGGGCTTTTAGAGTAGAGTCATGGATGTGGAAATAGTAGGCCCGTATTACAGGGTTAAGCAAAGTTCCTGCTCAAGTCATATTGCATTTAGATGGGGTTATCGAATCAACTCTATTGGACAGTGAATCATTCAGTGAGTGCATGTTTTTTTGGGGGGGTTTTTTGGTGAAGAGAAATATAAGAGTGAAGAGAAGCTTCACAGAGCAGCTTGGCCAGATCCTCTTCCGAGTCTCCGAGCGAGATGGGCGATGGGAAACAGATGTTTCTCCACTTCGGCGTCTTCCAGCGAGGAGTCTGCCATTTCAATGGATGCAATTAAAAGGCTTTTATTATTAGATTGTCTTAATTATTTTTTTTCTTTTCAAAAGGTCAGTGCATTTAAAGACTTGGGCTATGTTTAGTCCATATTGCTTGCTAATTTTAAAGCTTCTCAGTTTTCTGAGCCAAGAATACACTGATGTTAGGGGCTCTTGCTTCTATTTAACACAAGGTTTAACACCATAACAATATTAAAATTGTAGGTTCACGAGCTCAAGAGTAACGCCTTGGTAGCTTTGTCAAAATGGTTGGACTTGACGAGTTTTCTTTGCAAAGGTGTCTATGTTTAAAAGTACCCCTGCACTCATAAACGTGATTCTTAAATGGTTAACTCTTATATGTAGGTTGGTGTTTGGGGGCAGAGATTTGTTACCACACATTTAGCTAAACTTCAATTATTATTTTTTTCAATTAAAACTGATTTATTTAGTTCTTTTGGAAAAGGAAAAAAATAAAAACTGAATCAGCTTGAAAATATCAAGTCCGACACTGAAGGATGACGTGGTCACCGGGAACTTTTCGCCACAGAACTTGTGTGCTTAGCTAGCCAGCTAACTTCGCTAATGTTTGTGAAGAAACAAAAGTGCTTATTATGCTATATTTGGTCAAATTTGGTTACTGTTAAATAAATCGCTGAGGATATAGCGATGCAAATCGAGACTCGGATACTAAAATCCCACGTGTGGCGCATGTCAGCTAGTTTATTCGTAGTTAACTAGCCAGCTAGCAAACTTTGCTAACGTTGGTGCTGGATAAAATCGTGGTTCCGGTCTATTTTGACCGGTTTGCCGAGTGTTAAATATTTCCTTGAGAATATGATGATGTAAATCAAGACTCTGATCCTGAAATCTCACTCGTGTTTACCTGTGAGAAATACCGGCTAGTTTACCAGCATCTAACTAGCCGGCTAGCTATTTGGGATAGCTAGTTCCCAGTTTATATATTTATAGATCTTGACCTTTTTATTTTTATTTTTGGCATTAATGGGTTAAAATGTCACGTTCAGTGTTTTTCAAATTCATTTGGAACAGGCTTGTCCTGTCCTGTGTGACTCTAATTTTAATAATTTAATATGCTATTTGCATATTTCCATCCGATCCAACTGCATCTCTATGTGCCTTATGATTTTTACTTTATTTTTTCCCCTTGCGAAGTTCAGTCTTACGCCAGTGTAATGAGTTCAGAAGCATGTAGTAACACCTGTATTTAGGTATTTGTTTATGCCCATGCTTTAGTGAAGGCTTGTTTGCACTGCAGTACATGCCCTTCTCTAATTTGTAATGCTAATACATGAAATTCTGATGTACACAATCGATATGCACTTCTTTTCAAAGAGGTGCAAAAATAATTACACATAATGAACAAGCACGCTAACCAAAGAATGGCAATATGCAGCCCTCATCCCCAGGGGTTCATTTGAGCCCGGCATCTCTTTTAGCAGCCTTTTGCTAAATGCCCCAGGGCTACGGAGACAATGGACCAAGCACAGCGAGGTGAAAAAGTAGACCGCTTCCGTTTCTAGCAATACGATACAGAAGAGTCTGCGTGCAGCTGGAGAACGAGAACTTCTCCATCCTTTCCTGGTTGTCCTCCTTTGTTGCATCAGTATCTGCAGCCAAAGATCGAGAAAAAAAAAGGAAAAGTCTATCGCCCATCAGTGGTTCTGAGAAGTGGATAACATTTTTTTTTTTATTGTGACCCAGAGCCATGGGAAAAGCAGGTGTGAGCCACTTAATCACACCGTAACCACATAGAGCAACAGATTAAGTAGCAGCTACCAATTTCCACTTGCCTTCACAGCATCGGAGCCGAAAGGACGACACTTGATCTAATAATTAGAGTAGATCTAATGACGCCTACGCCCTTTGGTCAACATCTCCGATGCTCTTTTGATCCCAAAAGAATTTAACAGTTCATCTGTACTGTGCATCACATCGTATCTGCTGTGGTTTACTTGAAGATCAAGCAGAAGTTATCTGGACTTCTCTTTTGTTTTGTTTTTTTAATTGTAAAACTTGCTCATGATGGAGGAGAAGGCAAAGTTCACCGCAGGCTCCTTTTCTGGCCCCGGTTCATCTCAGGGTTGCAGTAAATATTAACTCCCTTATCACAGGGCATAGGACATGCTCAGCTAGTCTACACGGCTGGAAGCGCATTTTATTATTGCCACCATGAGGATTGAAAAAGTAACCTCCTAATTCATATTAGGGTTGATGGAATTGATTTCACTGTGCAAAAACTATTCGAATTTTCATAAATTCACATTGTGGGATGTGGGCCGAACCCAAGTCTTTTCTAACACACATTTCCTAAACCGTCGCTTGATGTGGAAAAAGGGCTACGAATACAGAATACATGCCTGTCATTTATTTTCACTTTTTTTTTTTTATGTATTCATTATAAATTTTAATATAAAAATGAACAATGTCCTAAAACGTGTCCTAAAAGCGACATTATATACAAGTAGTTCATTTCTAACAAGCACTTGCTAGAAACACACTGTTTCATTTAGTGCACTACATGGTTCTACAATGGCATTACAGTGGCCTGTGTAGTGAGCATATATAGTGAATAAAAAGCCATCTAGCATTTGGCCTTTCAAGATGTTTGGCGGATGTTTACGTGGATCCCCGTTCGCCTAAGAAATGTAAAATCGAGCTAAATATCAGTGACAGAAAAATATTACTGTAGGGGAATAAATAAATAACAGATTTTCTTATCGCATGGTCTCGCGCCATTGCTAATGTTCATACTGTATGTGGAAGTATTTAAAATGATCGACTCGTTAATATTAGAACGCATTCAAATGCTAAAAAAAGAGTTCAGCCCTTAATCTATATACGACCACTTGTGTGTTTGGTGTGTGGAAAACGTAGCATCAGTGTCCTGAACTGCAAATATCCTCTTCACCTTTCGACCTCTTGTGGCCCGGCATAGCAGCGTAACCCTGCACGCGCAACCGAGGTCAAGCCGCGCTATTGCACACACACACTAACAGTAGAGCTATGAGAATGAGCCGACGGGTTCTTCAGCTATTCAGTGTTCGACTAGTTAAAAGGCACAGATGCAGTCCTCTAACCTTGATGGGTAATTAAGGGTGACTTGATCACTTCTGAACGTCTGGACAATGGTGCAGTTCCTATTAGGATGGAGCCGGTTTCTTAGAACGAGCATCCCATTGTGTGTAAAGTGCAAACGTTCTTTTGAAGAGCTATTAGGCTGGTTACAAGGGCATAAGTAATGCACATTATCACAACGCACATTTTTATTCATCTTGTCTAGCTCCGTGTTGATTAACTGTCTAAAGCAATGTGTCTTGAATAAATTGCTCTGGAGAATAAAGTCCCTAAATCTCATCAGCACATTCGAGAGGCCAAAGTGCAAAAGATTAGGAACGCTTGAAGCGCGCCACTTTAAAGATTTCCTACGGACTCTGGCCTCACAGAGCGGCTATGAGAAGCTGCCGCCATCTATCAGTGCTTCGACTCCCCTAGATATGAGCGTCCGCACGAGGTTGCCTTTTATTTCACATGATAATGTAAGGGAATGCTCGGAATTTTCCACTCCTAGTGCACACTATAGAGGCCGCACTGCCGACTTTTACACTAAATAAGCTCCCCTCTTTTACAGCACACACTTTTATAGTAATAGAGAATTGACATAGTGGCGCTCCTATTCCTGTAGGCTTTCGTACAGCGTGTGTGTGTGTGTGTATGGGCTAAAGATCTCTCGCTGGTTCCAGACATTCGTTTGGTTACACACACTCCTATAATCCATGCAGAGTCACCTGATCGCTCCGGCTGGGTTGGTCACGCAACGTCTGTGGGGCTGTCTCCAATGGTGGCAAGTGGGCGGAGCTCCTTTGGGAGTCATGGAATCAGTGGTTGGTTGGTTCTGCGGTAGTTTCTGATCGGCAACGTGGCAGTGTACTTTGATCGATAGCCAGCTCAGCTGCCGAGCTGTGAGGCAGAAAGTCTGGCTCTATACTTCACACCATATTGTTGTATTTTAATTTTTTTGTAGATTATGTATTTAAATGTATTTGCTTCGATACTGTGACAAACAGTCGTGCCAATAAAGTGAACTTCAAGAAAGTTCCCCTAAATGTGTAATTTTATACCTTGAATAACAAATTGTTTAATATGTTTTTAATGGCCAGGGAACTACTAAAAGGCATAGGTACATCTTTTACACCTAGGCCTGCGAATCTATGAATATTTATGATATGCAGATTAGAAATGCAGCTATGTTTCTCCCGCCATCCCAAATACAGTAGCTAGCCGGCTAATTAACGGCTAGTAAACTAGCTCTCGATTGTCGCAGGTCAACATGAGCAGGATTTCAGTATTGGAGTCTTTGATTTTAATCGTCATATTCTCCGAAATGTATTTAAAGTAGCCAAACTTGAACAAAAGTATGTCTTGTATGGTATACAATATATTTTGCCATCACTAACATTAGCTACGGCTAGTTAGCTGCTAGCAAACAAGCTTTCTTATGTCACAGGTAGACAGGAGTGGGATTTGAGTGTCTGACTGATTTTCTTTGTCATATTTCCAGCAATTTATTAAACAGTAGCCTGTGAAAATGTACTATGAAACAAAATAACAAAATAATTATCACTTACATTAGCTAAGTTTGCTAGTTGACTAGCTTAGCACGCAGGTTCTGGGGCTAAAAGTTACCAGGTACCACAGCATTCTCTTTGGTGAGCTCACAAATTGAGCATGTTCAGAGCCGTGTTCACAAATTTGACCCAAACACCAATCTATAAAACCAGAAGTCAACGATTTACTCATGGTTTTGAGTTCAGGGGTACGTTGAAGTCTTGCTTGAGACGAGCGCTGACGTAGATGCTCTAGGTGATGTACTGCAGACGGCCATGTTCAGTTTATAATTGCACTCGTCTGGTAACTTATTTGATTTACAGGACAGTTTAACAAGTTACTGTTGCACTTTAAAATGGTAATAGTAAGCGTCTCTGTGTACTTCATACGAGAGTCTGAAATGCAAAGTTATATTTATAACTCTTCCTGTGTGTATGAAAGACAGCGGCTAAACGTGATTGACGGAACGTTTACCTCAGAAGATAAAGATAAAGCACAGTGCAGGGTGTGATCGAGAGGCGGGGGAAGGGAGCGAGAAGTGAAATAAGAGAGACAGACAGACATACAGATTGACAGAGTGTGTGTGTGTGTGTGCATGCATGCATGCATGCAGGCGAGTAGGAGGCTGTGAGCGCTCCAGTAGAAGGAGAGCAGAAACACGCACACCGCTGCCAAACACACTTTTTTTGACCTACTTCAGCTCGCTGCCACCCTGCTGTATTGTCTGGCTCCAGACAGTGGCCGTCTGTGATGCTCTCTCTCTTTCTCTCAGCCTTAAGAAACCGTGTGTGATGGGATATATGCTCAAAAAGAGAGCGATCCAGGGGTAATAATGATAAAATAATGAGCAGATAATGGTGTATGGGATAAGTGTGCACCGGGCCCGTGTTTTTAAATAGCCTGGAATGTGCAGTGCTGGGAATGGGTAGGAGTTCAGTGGCCGTTATGGTGGAGCGCGAGGTTCTGCTCAGAACAACAGCTGTGTGTAACAGCGTCTCCGTGTGAGTGTGTGTGTGTGTGTGTGTGTGAGACTCAGGTGTGTGCTGTGCTGTGGTTGTCTTTCATTTGGGTTTTGGTTATCTTTGCTCAGCTGGTAAATTAAGGAGGAGCCGACCAGACAATTTAAGCTGATTGAAAGACGCTTATCCTCCTGTGAGGCTGATACTCAAAAGATTAAAGGATGCTGACCGTCACTTCCAGCTCCAGAAGACGACCCCCCAATTTTCCCTTTAACCTGGAGCTGCCAGCGATGCTGCCTGAACCAACATGTCTGCCGTATGCAAAAGAAAGCCAAAGGTCACGTCAGGGCCACCTGTTAGAAATGACAGCTGAGTGCCGTTTCTCTTCACTCTGCTCCCCCGCCTCTCGCTCTTCCTCCTCTCCCCTGCTGTTTTCTGTTAACCCCTTAGGGATACTTGTCCACCCAGTATGCAAACACTTCTTGCTCATATTTACTCGTGCTCTGCTTCTCTGCTTGGTTTTGGTTTTCCTTTTTTCCTTTTGCTGCTACTCTTTTCTTTTGCAATATTGGTCAAAAATGATTGCGCTGAAGTGCTCCAGGTAACCAGGCAGTTCTAAACGAGTTCGGTGTTTTTTCCCCAAACCGCGGTTTGTGTATCGGGCCGCTCTGATTAATGCAACGGCGCAGTCGGGCCCACGGCTTGTTTGTGTAGCAGAGGGACGCAGAACACTGGGTCACACATTTTGCTCAATGAGGGGTTCAGTGCTGCTCATGCAGGAGGCTGTGAAGTGCAGGAAGCGAGACCAGGACGAAGGGGGAAGAGAACTTAACAAAGTGATGACGGAGAAGATGCAAGAGGAGAGGTTAAAGGCAAAGGGCAAAATTGCAGAAATGTACCACAATACTTTTTCACAGTGTTTAATCGTGTTGTAGGTTTTCTCAAGTTTGCCAACGAGTAGTGTCAGATTAGAGAAGCTTTACATTTTTAAAGCCCCCCGGCTGCCAGCGAGACGAATTGCGAATGCCACGAAAACGTTTTACAAGCCTTCTCGTTCTCCCAACCGACCCCACTGAAACTACATATGCCTCGTGGGTTACCTTTTAAGGAAAGGGGGGCAGATGTCAGTGTGTCTGTGGGAGCAGCTCTGTTTCAGTTGGGGTGGCGCCTATTTCCAGGCTGGAAAAACGTAAACAGAAGCCTGAAATTAAGAAACTAGAGAGATCTATTGCATGGAAATAATGCAAATAGCAGTTTATCTAACACAGGAAATAAAAGCCTATGAAAAACTATGGTTCATTGATTTTTGATTTTTTTAAACAAAGAACAGGGGGGGGAATATCTAACCTTTTGGTAAAAGGCAAAAGTGGGTTGACATCCAATCAGCTGTGTGTTACTATGCAGATTTAATCAGATAGTGGGACACCTCTGATTGGTTAAATTGGTCTAAATGTTTTTCTATGAAACAAGCAGTTGCTCTGTGTTCTGAAAGTGACAACGATACCCAAAGTGCTTAAAGAAAAGTGTATCTTGATGGATTTCTTGGCGATAATTAAAGCATATTGTCATACCACCCACCCCTAAGAAGATGGGTGGAAGAACGGAGAAGGTATTAAAGAGAAGGAGAGATAAGGTGAGGAGATTAGAGGGACGAGCTGTCAAACCAGTTCAGCTGGAATCCCCTTCCAAGGTTCTTTCTGTGAATCCTTCTCTGCATGTCATGCAGCAGCCCCCACCTCTAGTGAGCCTCCACCCCCACAATCCCCCCCCTGACTTTCCCCAGCTCCACTGCACTGAAACTGATCCAGGAGCCGTATGGCCTGTGGAGCCAGCAGAACGTGATAGCTGGTCGTGCCAACACTTGCCCGTGCCACTCACCCTGGGATGCAGGAGCAGGTGATCTTGAGACTACTCATACTTTTTTCTTTCCTTGTGCAAGAGCTTAATGCTATCCAGAAGTGTGTAAACAAGTTGTGAAAGGTTTTCTAGGTTTTTTTTTTTTTTTTTCCTTTTCTTTTGGCAGACCATGCCATACTCCAACAGGTGCTTTGCCCCATATGTTGCACCACTGCTTGTTGGTTATCGTTACGGGAAACAGAATTGGATTTCGTTTTATTCTTCTTGTCAGGTGTGGGGTTGGGACTGACATCTTTTGCTCATTCCTAATCCCCTAATCCTGTCCATCTGCCTTCGTCCATGCCTCTCTTCCCCTCCGTCCATCCTTACCTTATTGCCTTTTAAATTTTAAACACCAAATCCCAATGTGATTCTGTGATACAGCCAGTAATGAAGGTACATCTGAGTACCCTTGGCATTGGCTGCCTCTTTGGCAACCCACCTGGCTTTGATGTGTTGTGCGATGGCAGGAAGTGTCAGTTTACCATCTTAGCGAGCAGAATAAGAGCACTGCCGCTCTCCTGTTACCGTCACACAAAACACTGGTGCGCTTAGATGATGTCACTCTCCATCTTGTCTTTTTAAATTGGTCGCTGCAGAAGAAAAAGATGGTACCCTTTAGCCAGTATCCAGTAACTCGACAGGTACCTCTGTCATTAGCCATTATTAACTTGACAAGACTCACTTTATCACTTCGAAAATGCTTTTTTGGCAAATGGAGGGTGGCTGTTACCAGGGGATAGTTGGATAGAAGTTTACCACGGGCCACCAGATCTTACACTCAGCATCGGTGTTGGACCAATATCAGCTTGAAGCGTTGGATTGGTGTTGGATTGGATGTGCCATGTTTTCCAAGCCACTGCTGTATTTTTCATCGATACCATAAAAATTGACTTGACGGTTGACTTTTTATGCCAAGTCCTGTTGCTCAGCTAGGATCGTTATTTCCATTGCAGCTCATACTCACGCACACACCTTTTTAACAGATTCTGCAATTATGAAGTAAAAAAAACGTCCATTATCGGATATTGACCTATACTCCGAGCTCTGTTTTTAGTATTGTATCAAAAATAAAAAAATTAAAACAATTTTTAATTGGTGGATTGGTGCATGCCTACAAATTACACCAAGCTTACTGATTAGCATTTTTGCAACATCTTTGTATTCCGATCCTTGGGCTCAGATGCATGATTTCTTTGCAGGTGTGTTGGTAATTAATGGAATTTCTGCTGCATTATGAACAGAGGCTGCCCATGTGGCACTTTGACCCACTGACGTGTTTAGCCCTAATCTCCGAGCGGTTAAAAATGCCAGAAACATTGGACACTACTGACTGAAGTGTTGTTGTTTTTTGTTGCCTTGCGTTTTCAAACTAATAGAAACTGCAGGCACTGCTTTGGATCCCTGGGCAACGTACAGCAAAAAAGGTCAGTTGTCAAAACTGTTGTTTAATCAGTAAGTGAAGGTACAGAGGGTGATGTTCAAGAGGTGTTGCTCAATCTCCCGGTGGTGTGTGTGTGTGTGTGTGTGTGTGTGTGTGTGTGTGTGTGTGTGTGTGTGTGTTCATGCACTTTTGGCAGCTATGCATTCCAGACCACTCCCTGCTCTGCACAGCTCTCAGCACGGTAAGCAAAGCTTCAGGCTGTTTGAACGGCATACAGTGTGTCTGATGGAGGATCATACATGGATCTCGCACCAGCAGCATGATCAGATGAGTCTGTGCGAGTTGGTTATGTTAAAACATCACACATTCCTGTTGTTTCAGAAGGACGCTGTTTCGGGGAGTCGAGGTGTGAATGATGTGGGGTGGGGGTGGCGTGCGAGATAAAGGACGATGGCAGGGGAAAGATCATAGCAGCACAGTGATGGAGGAGGGTGGGGGGTGTTTTAGAGGAAAGGAAGGAGGAGAATGGCTCAGGCATTCCGCAGGCCTTCCCAGCCACCACACCAAACAGGAAATGCATGAGTTCCCTACTCTACCGGGGAAGAGAGAGGGGGAGAGAGAGAGACTTTCCATTCTTTTGTGTTGTTGGAAAACATTTAGTTGAAAATGAAAGAGGCCGAGTGAAGCGATGCAGGTATTGTATGTGACATGGGGAAGTTTCTCCAGCTCCCAGGAGAAAGAATCCTTCACTACCTGTCTTGCTGACTCACAGATGTGGGAGTGTATACGTAGTAGTCAAACCGTCTTCCCCAGCACTGTATCCGTCCAAACTTCATCCACTCTCTCTTTTGCAAAACAAAAAAGCTATGGCTCTCCTCATTTTTCATTTCTTTTGATAAAGTAGCCTGGTTCCTCCCCCATCACTCCCATTTCTCTTTCCAGATTCCCCCACACTAGTCCATCCTGCCTAATCACATTTTCTGCACTGTACTTCCCTGCATCTGTTGCACTTGGCTGTGTTGGCTAATTAATTACTACTTTTGTTACTGCTAGAACCACTGTTTTAGCACATGGATGGCTAAAGAGAGCCCATTAATCCTCGAGTAATCTGTGGATTTGCAGTGTATTGCTATCTCAGCAGCTGCCGATGGTATGCCTCAGGGTTACGCACAGGGTCCGTTCCTGAGACGGGCTGAATCCAGGTTTTCCTCTTACTCGGAAATGTTTTCATAAAGGAGTTGTTAGTTGATCGGTTGTAGAGTCACGTTACTGATTGCCCACGCAGCAACATGTGCGTTTATGTGGAGTCATGGATGCGGGTGGGGCAGCGGCACCGAGCATGGTGTGCGCGTGAAAAATAGACATGGTCGATTTTGAATGTTTCTTTTTCTTTTATTCTGAAGCGAGGATGATCGTTGGCAGGGAGGGGACTCTGAGATAATCATAGCCTTCTGTAGCATGTGCACACACAGGAGCAGAGAGAAAGCGCAACAGCAATCTTCCCTCGACTGCTCTCTAAGCCACTTCCTGCTTTTGACTCTCAGCCCAACACCCCCCCCCCTCGTACTGTTCCTCTCTCCAGCCTGTGAGCCGATTTCACTCAGCGAGCAGCAGACGGCCCGGCCCCTCCATGTATTTGCGTCTCCTACATCTCTTTTCCTGCCTTACATCCAGTCGTCTCTCATGTGACCATTTCTGTCTCTCTTACTGTCGCTCTTGTGCACTCTCCTTCCTCAGCCTCTATTTCTCTCCCCCTCTGTCTCTTTCCTCTGCTCTTGTTTAGGAGTGCTTCATCTCTCTCTAACGCCTCTCCCTCAATGGCCCCACCCTCTTCTTTCTGGGATGGGCCCCCCTCTTTCTCTCTCTCTGGCTGTTAGTATCAGTCTCCCGCAGCTGCTGCAGACCAAAAGCGCTCCTGTGCTTTCACTCTCTTTCGTTCCGCTTCTAGACGTCATAGTGGAGGCTGCTCGTAGCTGCTCAAGATGCTTTGATGCAGTACATTTTTCTTTTTAAGCTTCATAGCATTTTTTTTTTTTTTTTTACTACTTCCTCAAATCTCAGAAATGAAACTAAAAGAACTTTGGCAGATGAAGTGCGTCGAGTTAGAAAAGCAGAGCTGACAAAGTTAGCACATTCAGGTTCATTTTATAATGATCGATCTACAGTGCTTAAGGCCTTGGAATATTTTCTGAATCAAAATTCCAGTTTCTAGTGCTGGTTAGGCTCCTGTGCTGTGATCAATCAAGAGGTTTTGGACGGTTCTTTGCAGCACAGCCCACGAGACTAATCTATTCTCCACAGCAACATAACGGCAAGATGAATCTTCAGGAAATTAAACATTACTAAGCACCAGACGCTTGTTCTGGTTAGTCAAATCGCTTCAACTGACCCGTCTGCTGACTGATATAACATAATAAAGAGTAATGGCTCATGGTGCAACTACTCCCAGATTTTGGACTTTTCAAGTCCGTTTTCTTTTTCTTTTTTCATTAAATATCAGTGCTGTTTGAGTTAAATAAGACAAGTCAATGCACACTCTGGTTTCTCTGGCAACTATTTATTTGAAAGAGCTGCTGAGATGTTAGAAATATGCTAGCACGTTTCTGTATTATTGCAGTTGACTAGGTAATGTTTTAGCCGCAAGCAGCAAGTGTGTCCAAGCACTCTTTGCAGTTACTGCCATAGGGGGCTCTAATTTATTTATGCCCACAAACGTTTGCACTCTGTTTTACCATGTTACATTGAATAAGTGTTTTGAAGTTTGATCATTTAAAAGTTTGAATAAAAGTTTTAACTTGATCAGACAAAGCGTTCCTGACTTTTTGCTAATGAATTCAAAATGACTAATTCAAAATCGCCTGTACAATTTAGAAAACGTTTGCAAACGTATTCAACCTTGACAAAATTAGTCGTTTGCCAATTTCTTTCTTTTCATTTTTTTAAACTAAGAAAGAGATATTTTGATTAAATCCCATGAATTGACACAATTTTAATTACGACACCTACAACGTAATACTGTTCGTCTTATATGGGAATATTGTTAGGATGTGCAACTACTACTACTTTTTTTTTTTTAAATCTCGGATATGCTTCGAATAAATTTAAAAAATATTTCTTCATTGCCAATTCCCCCATTGTGTAGGTTTTTTTAGACAATCCAAGGTTAAGGGCCCTTGTTTTTTTTGTGACAGTTGTTCCTCAAACTATACCAGGACATGACCTTGGGTCACCTGATGTACTTACCTATTTTTAATGACCACCTCATTTTTAAACTGGCCATTTCATTGCCCCATCCAGCCGCCAATATCTCCATAACAATTTAAAACGCAGGCAAATAACTTGATATCTGTGATATCCAGGTTCTTACCTGCACAAAGCATTGGAAGCTCACCATTTACAAAGTGACAGGATTATAAACAAAGTGAAAAATCATAAAGACAGAAGCTTGCTAATAGTGCCAACAGCTGTAGTTTAGTCCAAAAAAAAAAAGGAGCTTCCATTTTCCAGTTCTGCAATAATTTCCAAATTCACATGAGGCAAATATTGTAATAATTCTCATGCGTCTCTACACCAATGTTAAGCAAAGACACTTGTCAACTTTAATGTCCTTCAAACGTCATGGTAACAGAGTTCACATTGCCACTTCACCAAGTTCTCTGCTGGGTTCTTTCTGTCAGTGTTCTAGTTTTTGAAACTAACAACACTACCAATATGTTGTTAATTATAGGGCAAATTCTGCATACAACTTAAATCCATTGTCCTCCCACATTGTCTTCCTCTGCTTTATGGATGCTCAGCGTAGTAGCCATAGTGCGATTTGGCAGCAAGAATGCGAACACGCATGCATGACATGTGCTATAAGAGGAAGTTGAGAGATAAAGCCCTTCCTGAGGTGTATAGCTGCTGAATTGAGCAAGTGCCTCTCAGGGGCTCTACTAACACTTCTGTCTTTTTAAACCATCACTCTGCAATGTGTTAAGGAGATAATAAAATCGAGGGTGAAATCAACACAATCAGCAGGAATGAGGTGCAAATGATTAACAAAAGCCCAAGGGCCCAACTCTAAAGATAAAACTTGACGTAGTTTGGCCTTAACCATATGGCGTGGCAGTCGTACATCATGGTCAGAAGGAATATTGTTCTTCACGAAGGGTACAAAGGAAATATTGAAGCAATTTCAAGTCATTTGTTCAACAGTATGTCAGAATCAACCCAGATGCCATTTGTCACGCCAGATTCTTCTAACAGCCTAAAAAAACTTCCAACATCAATTCTTTACTCTGTTTGAGCTGCAACCCTCTGTTACGCTCATTTGTACTCTTCCTACTCTAATCCCACTATCCGGTGTCGACCAGAGGAAGATGGCGTCCACTTTTGCCTCCCTGTTCCTCTCAAGGTTTCTTTTTAATGTTCTAATGTCCACTGTCGCCTTTGACTGGCTTATGAGCGGTCCTGGATTTTTGCAAAGCTGCTTTCTCTTAGGTTATACTTGCTGTTAACTACGTGTATGCATACGCAAGATGGCTGCAGTACGTATCCTGCATTCAATCGGCACGTCGATTGTGCTCGTCCCAAAAAAAATGTATGGAAGTGATGCAAGTAGTCACGAAATCCGAACACAAGTGGTCGTCACATTCAAGACGAATGAAAAAGCCCGGTTTAAACGGCTTTGCGTCTCGACTGACCACTTGTGATCCGATCACTCGAGACACGTGTGCAAAAAAAATAAAAAAGGGTTTCTAAAAGGTTCTTTGGATAGTTAAGGGTTCTTCACTTTCTAGGGGTTCTACTCGGAACCATCTCTGAAAAGGCAGAAACCCGAAAAAACCCTTAAGGGTGCTAGATGATGCTTTTTGTCCTGCATGTAATAAAATAAAATTGAAATTTGCAACGTTTTGGAGGTTCTGCAGCACTCACGTACATATCTAGAAGAAACTTGCACTCTAAATAAACAAGCCAAATTAACCGCTGAACTTTTTTGGATATACAAAAAGTCTCCTCTGGGCAGAGAGGTCAGAGGTCATTTTGTAATGCCAGTGTTATGGCATTAAGAGGGTCACAATGCATCCTAGGTCATGAAGGAGGCATCACCAGCTGTAATGGGTGCGCTTACTTTTTCCAACCCTTCTTGTTTTTAATCCACTCCCTAGCTTGGGCGGTCTATAGATGAGCGTCTGCTCAGCCTATATGTTTAATCATGTTCATTTAGATCACGATGATTATTTTTCTAGTTTATGTACTCGTGTGCATAAAACGACTTGTCCTTTGCAGACATGGAGAGTGCCTTAACTGAAAAGAGGTGTGTTGAAGATGGCAAAGCCTCTCAGCAGCGAGAGGAGCTTTCCACAGAGCCTCTTCAGCCGATTGAAGGTAGGACTTCACAGTGGAAAACCATACACACTCAAAACCCAAGTTTTACTTTCAGTCGCATAATCAAATGTGAGGAAGTACTTTAATTTTACATCCATAACTTCTGCAGAGAAGCCACAGAGTGAACCAGACCATGCTGGAGTGTTGGAGAAGGAAAATGGAACTGAAGAGACGGAAGGAGCTGAGCAGGAGGAAGAAGATGGAGAAGAGTCCTGTGCCAACTCCACGATGCATACTGTAACGAACACTGGTCAAATGAATGGGGGTGCAGTCGCGACTCCTTCAAATGCATCCCCAAAAACGCCCAGCAAATCACCATCTGCTAATCGCACCGGCAGGAGGAACCAGGTACTTTTGACTCGCATTACCATTAATCTTAATGTTGGATGTGCAAGTGCAAGTGCGGCAGGTCCTGATGCAGCAAAATGTCTCCAAAACATTGTCCACTGCACCGCACTCTTATTTTTACACCAGCAATAGGCCACTGTTCATTTCCTGTGTAGGTTTACGGCTAGAGCTGTGATTCCGGCGAAAGAGCGACAAGTGACATTTGAATCAAAATTTCTTATAGAAATTAGTTATAGTTCCAGTATTTTCTCGGGGCCAATCCTGTGGTCTGGGTTATCCAATTTCCTTCACAGTTCTGTGCTCTCTTCACTGCAAGTGCAGACCATGTCTTCAACTGTGAAGAGAGGAGAACTTTGGGAACTTGGGCTTGAGAGACGAAGTGTAGGCATCATTGAAAAGAAGAGCGCAGACGATGAGTTGGTTGGTGCAAAAAATGGCGAGGTGGTGGGCCCAAAAGGGAGAGATGGGAACATGCGGTCAGTTAGCTAGAAGAGAGGTGGAAGTTCAGTTATTTCGTAACCCCGCGTAGTTCCGAGTCAGCAGCGTTTGCTTAGCAAAAATGAAAGAAGAACTTTTCCTGGGTTTTATTACAATACAAAAAATGGATTTTGAAACAAAAAGAGTGATTGTTCATCGATTATACAGTAGCCTGTCCACAACGACTTGCCGATTTTTCTAGTTACATTTCTTTCTTTCTTTTTTTTTTTTTTTTTTTGTCTTTGATTTCGAGCAATTTTGTTTGGTGAAGCCTCAAAAACTATTTAGACTTTGGGACGTTTAGAATTGTAAAAATTTGTCTTGTAGCGGTGTATCCATCAGCCTTGTACAAAGAGCTACTATTATTAGTTTATTATTTATTTGGGGATTCACTTCACTAAAGGGAATTGCGTATTTCTATGTTAAACACTTACATTTTAATTAACTTGCACATCAAACAAATGGCAGGGGTGAAAAGAAAAATAATTCAGTAAGGGATAACAATTCATAATAACAGACATACAGTGGCACATATGTTTCCTTGGCATTAAATCATCCCGGAGGTGCTTGTTCAGGAGAACAGCAAATGGTGCCCCTCTCAATCCCCCCTTTGTCAGTGGCCATGCGCGTCTTGCGCCTCCAATGAAAACCCTGAAACACTCCTCTGTGGAGAAAAAAAACAGGTGTTTCAACCCCCACCGGCCTCCATTCATCAGCGCAGAGTGTGTTTCCATGCGTTTAGCTGCCTGTCCCACATGTTATTGATGCTCTCAGCCAGCTGGAGCTGCTGCCTTCCTGAAGACACATGCAGAGGCCACTTGTGGCGTGCGAGATCTTCCACGAGGACCCAAAAAAACACAGCGGCTTTATCAGTACGGGCCACTCAAGCTCACACCGCCTGCACGCAGTGTGCGTTTCACCTATTGAATTTCACCCCAGAAGTTAAACTTTCCCTGGACACTTGGGTTGAAGAGGAACCTTCTTTAGACACATTCTAGAGATTTTAGCACATCAGGAGCATACTTCGAGAAACACTGACCAAGTGCATATTTCACTGAAAACAATTAGAAAGAGCCTGTAAACAAACAGTGGCATCACACTGCATAGTAACAAGTAGCTGATTGGATAAAAGCCTGTTAAATAGTTTAGTTTGTTAAAATATTGAATTTAAAGCATTCGTAGTCTTTTAAATGTGGCAACAATTGCACTACTATTTTGCTCATGCTAATTTTTCTTCAGGTTTTGTAATGTTATGGGTTTATTTTTTTTTATATATATAATTTTTGATTATTATGCCGGATCACCTTACGAGTTTGAGTTTATTTTCCACATAATAAGCTTCCATGGAGCAAACTTCGAGCTCCAATGAAAGATTTTCATATCGCATATATTTAAAGATGTGAACATGCATGAACACTCAATTTCACTTGAATATATATATGGAGAGATATGTAGTCTGCTAGTCTCTTCATTCAAGTTTAGTCATTCGAGTGGTTTTAGCTCTGAATGGCGTAATACAGAGAGCGACTGTGCTGCCGTATTGATCACCTGTTGCTGTCAGTCTGATAGGATGCTTGTCTCAGTGGCCTCCTGTCGCTTACGCAACAGCAGGTTTCTAGTGTTACTCGGGTTGTTGTGTCTGAATGGTCCATCTCTAAGACTTCTCTCTTTGTCACAGGAAGTGAAAGAGCGCTCGTCCTTCGTCTGCCCACTGTGTGACAAGAACTGCCAGACCCAGCATAATTTCACTATGCATATAAGACAGGTACAGAATAAAAGCCGGCATGACTCAGTGTTCAAACCAGTGCTTTTTGGTGATGACGCATCGCAAATCAAACGGGCTGTAACCGAGTCTGAAATGGACTCGTGCCTGGTCGGTTGCAAACACTTGAGATTGAGTTTCTTGGTACTGTGTAAAAAAAAAATTGTTCTGGCAGCAGACAATGTTGATTTTACCACAGACATGCTGTCTCTTTTCAATAATGTATTATATGTGGATTGAAAATTTTTATAATTTTATCAAGTGAAATAAAGAAACGACACCTGTTGAAGCATGACGTGACGTTGCAAAACCTTTCTCTTTTGTCCTGGTTTGTCTTCAGCATAACACAGATGGCGGGGGGAATGACCACTCGTGCAGCATCTGTGGGAAAGCGCTGAGCTCGGCCAGCTCTCTGGACCGCCACATGCTGGTGCACAGCGGAGAGAGACCCTATAAATGTTCCGTGTGCGGCCAGACGTTCACCACCAATGGAAACATGCACAGGTACCACGCGCGTCCAGGTGCAGCGCTGCTCCTCAAGGGATTTTCCTGCTTCTGGACTTTTACTCTGGCCGGTTTTAGTGTCGTCCTGTTGCACACACTGTCCCTGGAAATTTCACACTGGAGATTTTGGTCTGTTTTCAAAGCGTATTGACGTGAGAATAGTTCTTGCCTAGCTAACAACATTATCAGAACATTCAGTCTAGTATTCGACGGGTTCTATAAAGGTTAGGTTATAACATTACAAAAATAATGTCCCCTGCAGTGTTCTGGAAATGTGTGATTGTTATAATGGTTCTTAGGACATTGTTCACACACCATTTACAAATGGACTAAAACTAATGGGTGCCGTCGACTACATGCTAGCCCTTCAAAGGAAAACCAGTGTGTGTGTGTGTGTTTGAGGTGTTTAACCTTTTATCACAATTTACAATATTTTCATGTTATGATGTTAAACTACTATTTGCTTATTTGTACCTTTTATCGTTAGGCAGAGTAGCGTTTAACCAAAAAGGAGCTTTAGCAGGCATTGCTAGCTAACTAAAGCTAGCTACGACGTTACAAAAAGTACCCGTCATGCTAGTTTAGCTAGGTAAATATAGTCAAGGGAACGACTTCTGGCAATCCACAAGCACAAATATCCCAAAAATGTTAATTTAATTACATTTAATTAATTACATTTGTTCACACACAATTTACAATTAGACAAAAACTAATAAGGGCGCAAATTTGGACTGTTGACTGCATGCTAACCCTTCAAGTACTTAAATTCTTATAAACACTGTAGCTAGGCTAATAGACACTAAGAATAAGCTAACTTATGACTGAGGCTAACAATTTAGCTAGCACATAGCTGTTTTAGCTAGCACAAAGTCTTTAAATGGAAAGGCGGAGAGCATTTAACCAAAAAGGAAGTTTAGCAGGCTTTGCTAGCTAACTCATGCTAGCTGCGACGTTACAAACCGTACCTGTGAGGTAATGCTAGTTTAGCTAGGGAAGCACAAATCTCCCTTCCTTTAAAACTGTAAATACATTTTTAGGTACGAGACAAGCTATTTAATTACATTTGTACATTTCGTGGAACTCTCTGCGTTTAGTCTTACGGAATGATACTGCCTCCAAAGTTGGCTAAAATAAGGTAACTTGGAAGACAGCTGTCCTTATGCTGAGACAGCCTTCTTCTCAGGAGTGTGCAAACCCGACCCAAAATGCTGCCTACATTGGTAGCTGTCTCCTAAATAGCACACAGTGGTAGTGATTTGATATTTTGAAATGTCCCTGATAACAAT
This sequence comes from Olivaichthys viedmensis, assembly GCA_028565825.1. Taxonomy (NCBI): domain Eukaryota; kingdom Metazoa; phylum Chordata; class Actinopteri; order Siluriformes; family Diplomystidae; genus Olivaichthys; species Olivaichthys viedmensis. The sequence goes on from JAOUQW010000021.1 coordinate 12,463,625, forward strand.
ATTGTCATCATGTGTTTAAATATTACAGAATATTTCTATAACCGCACATGTTTAATGTCAATATGATCACAGGCGAAGAATCCCACCTCTGTTGTTAATATTAGAAACAAAGATGGCTACCGAGTTTGCTAAAAGGCATCAAATTTAAAATATTTCTCAGCAAAGGATCAGGTCGTCGTCGTCGTCCCCCCACAAGGCCTTCCTCCAATTTCATATCTGTACATAGATTAGCACTTTTATACAACTTCTTTCATTTTACAGATTAGAAGCATTTAAAGCTGCCTCGTAATGTTCACTTTTTCCTCTTTTGCCTTAAATATTGTTGTATGGAGATACAAACTTAAACAGATGTGAGATGCACAGTAACTGACATCATTGGAAATGTCAGACAAGGAGCCAGTAAATAGAAGCGAAAAAGATAATGACCCTAAAACTTTACACGGATGAAATCATGCTAACGGAGCCAAAGTATCACGAGCATGTGGTTTGCTGTCCCTTTTAATAATTGCGAGTTCAGCTGACTGAGTGGTGGAGGAGCAAAAGGTCTGGGCTGCTGATGTGTAAACTCCATTTAGTTCCCCTGCTGTGAGTTGCATCAAGGCCTTAAGATAGAGATGTATGCATAAGCTTCTGTGTGTGTGTGTGTGTGTGTGTGTGTGTGTGTGAGAGAGAGAGAGAGATAATTCTGTTTGCTTGTTGCACTTCAGCGTGTGTTTATGCCCCGTTTTTCGTTTGTGGTGGCGCGTCGATGAGATGAGCATAGAGGCCCTCCTTGTGCAGTTGAGACATGCAGGCATTCCAGATGGGGGTGGGAGAAGAAAAGGAGTCTGAGTGTGTGTGTGTGTGTGTGTATGCGAGCGAACGGGGCGAGAAAAGAGAAGGAAGGGGGGTGGGGTTAGTAAAGAGATGTGCTGAGTATATCGTTTGGATGCTTAGGTCATGCCGAGGCCATTTATTGCCCAGATGTGAAAAGGAAGTGCTGTGAAGCAAAGCGGGTCTTCGTCCATTGCGATTGATGACCTCACTGCTCGAATCAACACTGATTATTCTCCTGTAATTGCAAAACACATGGCTGCTAGAAGCAAAACTTTTGACAACATAACATCCCTTTTGTCGTGCTCCACAGCATCCTCTGGCTTTAGAGTCCAGGCATTGCAGGAGGAAAGATATGCAGTTCTGCATCGAGTCACATGAAACCCAGGAACACTTTTAGCTGTCCATTTTGGCGTATGCTCATTGTTTGCGTAAGTGTGTTTGTTAGCTTTCTTTGGTGACGACTTTGCGAGCGAAGCCAGAGAGCTGTGATGTGAGATGGAACAGGATTCAGGCTGCCGGGGTTGGGTCCACATATGGGTGGCCCCTCGCTCCATCTCTCTGCTATTAATATCCATCCCCGACTGCAGAATGTAAAACAAGCTTCTGAGCACTGCGCCTGATGACATTTATCCTCGCTCTCCCAGTCAAGCATGTGTGCTCTCACAGAGGTAGACATGCATTAGGCCTGTCAGATGTCGCCCAAAATGCCATTTGAATTTCCACTCCATAAAACGGTCCATGTGTCCGATCCTGTTGTTATCCTGGTTCGAAACCGCTACATATGCACACGTGAATATCGAGGTTTTTTTGTTCAATTCATCGGTTGTATTTTCACATATTAATATGGTTCTATGCTTCTGTTGCAAACTCTGAACGTTTTGCAAGATTGCAAGATGGTGGAATCGTCTTCGTGGGTGAACCTGCTGACGCTTTTTAAAATACTCCCATGCACAGTGCCTGCCATTCGAATAGTCGAATGAATAACGCTATTATGGAGTTTCAGATTCTTAAAGAGATAATATTCTATTAGTACTCGTTTTCTGTCGTGACCCTGCAAGTGCATTAACAGCAAGGATATTAGATCGGCATCATATTAAAATCCTCAGCATCCAGTATAACACGGTTCTCATGCATTTGACAGTTTGTGTGTTTTAAACTAATTGGAACGAATGTACGTGCCTTATTTTCAAATGACATTCTAGTAACGCACTTCATGCGCTTCGAGTCCTGTGCACTTCATTGCACACAGTTCCTGAAATGATGCACAGATCTCGCTTTGCACATAACCTTATTTGCATTCAGAAACAGTGTAATCCAACACACGACCAAGTCAGGTCCTTTAGTAACGCACTGTTTAACCAACAGCTACAGCTTCACATCAGGAGCCTTATATTTGGTGGAACCTGAAAGGTGGGTTTGTTCCTTTGAGCCACTGTAGGGAGGGGGCAGCACACGTTCCAGCATGTCGTAATGTGACTCTCCCTCTACTCACTACAGTCTGACCCCTCGGAGAGAAAGCCCTCTGCTGTCAACATGAAGCTTGTGCATTTCCTTCAGCCCACTCAGCTTACTGAACTCCACACTCATCTCATTGGCCAGAGACATGGAGCTTCTTAAAACTGAGACAACATTAAAAAAATTTAAAAAGACAATGCAATTAAATTAAAATTGCTTTAAAGATTTTATCATTGCATGAGATCAAACGCAGGGCCGCAAAAAACAATTAAATACTATGCTCATCTAACTGGACACTTTCCTCAAAACTAGAAACATCTGTCAATGAGTAACAAACTTGAATTGCCTGCTGTAACATTGCTAGCACATAGACTGCACGTTATGCAATTGTACTGTCTTGTCAAAGTATTTTATTTTTTTTCTCTCCATCAGAATCTGAGCAGAAATTCTTGGTGTATTCAGCTTTATTTGCCTAGGACAAGATCTTAATCTGTCTGTTCATGGAAACAAACACTGCATTCTGAACAACACGAAGAATCAGAAAAATAATGACAGCCTTCATTTTGAAAGTTTTAAAATGTTGTAGTTGAATACAGGTCTTGGTTTAACTGCACAAAGATGATTGGTTACCAAAAAGTCAGGCTTTGCTTGCTCCGGCCTAATCATCAGTGTCGTCATTGGTGTAAAAAGGTGCAAAAGACACATTTTTATCATTGTTGGCGGATGACAGTCATTGCTGATTTTGATAAGAGACTTTAATTTCATGCTTTTCAATTTATGTAGGCACATGAAAATTCATGACAAGGACCCAAACAGTGTCCCTGCCTCACGTCCCATTTCCCCAAGCAAGCGCCGAAAACACCCCAAGAGGAAACTAAGTACAGAGGATGATGGGGAGAGAACCAATGAACCACCCAATAAAAAGGTGTGATTCCACAAACTCTCATTTTTTATTCGGGGTGGCTTTGATCCTACTTTTTTATTTTACATTTTTTAAATTTATTATTATCACAAAATAGGAAAGGATTACTTTACTTCATTAGTGAGGACAAAATTAGTATTTAAAAATGGTCTACTTCATTAATATATCAATTTAATGTACATTTTAATAGTCAATTTTTTGTGTTTAGGTATTTCCAGTGCACAAATCAGGAGAGCAAAGCCCTGCCAAGCGTGAAGAAGACCTGTTGCACTGTCCAATCTGCTTTAAGACCTTCATCTGTAAATATGGTTTGGAGTCACACATGGAGACGCATCCTGACACTGCCCTAAGGTAGGTACAAAAATCGTACATAGATAGATGTGCATTTAACTAGAAAAGTTATATGGTTTACTTATTTTTTCTTTTTCTTGAAACACGATAAGGTTTTGTTTAACAAGATTATTTTTCTTGTGCTAGGTGTAACCTGTGTTGCATCACCTTCCGTAACCATCGAGGTCTTCTTCGTCATAATTCTGTTATTCATAAGCAGCTGCCCACAGATCCCAACGGACGACCCTTTATCCAGAACAACCCCTCCATACCCCTGGGCTTCAGTGACCTGTCCTTCATTGACTTTTCCTGCCACAAGTTCCCCCAAATCGCACAGGTATTAGACTTGTATTCAATTATATACTTGGACTGGAAACCAGAGAGATTTGAATGTTGTGTTTACTTGTCTTGGTGCATTGGCATTTGAAAAATAAGTTGAAATTTTGTTTTTGCAGGTCTGGTGTGAGACAAACTTGCGACGTTGCACCAGCAAATTCCATAGGTTTGTTTGTGAAGTTTGCAACAAGGCCTTTCCTCTTCAAGTGTCTCTGAATCTGCACGCAACCTCTCACAAAGATAGCACAGACAACGGTGCTGAACCCCAGAAACAGGAAAATGACACTATTTCACATACATCCAAAGACAGCTCTGTTTATGTAGATTCCAAAGAGATAGCCGAATCAACACCACAGGAGGCCACCAATGCTGTAAATGGGAAGAAAGATTTCATGGAGTCTCTTGGTCTTCAGCTTTCTTCACTGGCCAAGCCTGAGCGGTCTCAGGAAGAGATACAGCAAGAAATCTTAGACAGCATTAGTTTTATTCGCGTTGAGCCCTCTGCAACAAATCTACCTCAAGAGACCAATAGTGGCCTTGGTCTCTGTGTTCTAGACCCTGTCTCTCTTCAAGGCTTGAACAAGAGCAATGGTCTCAGCCTTCTTTCGTTGCAGCCACTTCAGGGTGGTTTGATTGTCCGGCCTGTCAGTCAAACAGGATTGGAACTTGCTGACATCCAGCAGATCCTAAAGATGGCTGCCTCTATGCCATCTCAGGTGACTTTCCCGCTGCTTCCAAAAGCTCCTGGAAGTCCTCTGCAGGCAGAGCCCAAACAGATTACTCCTCTCAAACCCAAGCCACTGGTGACTCCACGATCCAGCATGGGAACCTCCACACCACCTCCACCGGTCATGAACGCCCAGCAAGCCTCTTCGGGTTGCATCAGCCCCGGCTTGCCACCCCCTGCAGCCCAACTTCTTACTTCCAAGCAGTCTTCAAACTCCCCATCTTCCTCAACCTCTTCCTCTCCTACAAACTGGGAGAACAGCCATCTGGTGGGGGATGGCACAGGCGCAACAATTATGACATATCCATCTACTGGGGATATCAAGCAGGAAGAAGTTCGGGATAAAGATAAAGATATAAGAACCTTAGGTGGCAAAAAGATCCCAAAGACCGAGCACCCTTGTCGGTTTTGTACACAAGTGTTCTCCTTCCCAGGAGGCCTCCAGGCTCATATGCGGGCTCATCACTATGGCGCTTCTCCGTACAAGTGTAGCATCTGCACCTATGCTGCTCCGGACAACGCCACATTAATGCGCCATTTACGAACACACAGCGGTGAACGCCCGTATGTCTGTCGCCTCTGTCACTACCCTTTCACCGTCAAGGCCAACTGTGAGCGTCATTTGCGCAAAAAACACATGAAAAACACTCGAAAAGAGATTGAGAAAAACATTGAGTTCATTACCCCATCCTCAAGTGCAAGTGGTTTAGTTGGTGGTACTACACTGGACCTTGTGGATTCGGCGGGTATTGGTAACACATGCTGTCGCTACTGTGGAGAGGACTTGAAGACCTACAGGGCTCTACAGATTCATCTAAGAACTCACAACGGCTGCCAGAGGAAACCATTTGAATGTCGTCAATGCGGAGCAGCTTTTCTTGCCAAAAGGAATTGTATTCATCACTTGCTTAAGCAACACTCAGAAGTCCAAGAGAGGGAAATTGAAGACCATATAAACACTCTTGTTCCTGTCACAGCTCCCTCTTCTGTCCAGACCAACTCTCCTGCTCAGCCTCAGTCTAGTAAACAAGACCTTAGTACTTTCTCTGAAGCTGCTGATCAAGACCAGCCCTTGGATTTCTCCAGCAAGGCTTTGAAAACTATTAGTTCTGATATAAAACCAGAAGCTTCTGCTTCCTCTGTACTGTCAAATGACTATTCCATGGAGCCTATCGACCTCTCTATTCGTAAGGATCCAGAAGGCAAGAAAATAAAAACAGAACAAGTTGAAACGACATCTTTGTATCGCCAGGAGGTCAAGAAAGAGCTACTTTCCCCAAGCACAGGCAAGTCTTTAGCAAAGGTCTTTGGTGGCCATGCATCTCTCCCAGCATCTATCCCTAGCCTTGTCTCTTCTCTCACAAGTGATATGGCCAAGCCCCTTACACGCCTGAAGCCACTGCTGCCCAAACCAGTTGCTGCCGCCAACAATTCAGAGATGCTACCTCTGGCCTCTATTGCCCAGATCATCTCCTCCGTGTCTGCTGCCCCAGTGCTTCTCAAAACAGGAATAAACTCTGAGAAAAGCGATGGGGCGATGGGTGGTGAAACGCTAATTGACAAAAAGTGTTCCAATGGCACTGTTAGACTTGAGTCTTCTTTCAGTGTTTTTTCCCTTGATACATCGAAGAGGAGAGGTAAGAAGAGGACATTCAAGGAAGAGATATGTGATCCTACAGAGGCAATTGTCAGTGGGATTGACTTGGAGTCTAGTGGAGAGTTTCCAAGTGTGGAGAAAATGCTGGCCACTACTGATGCAAATAAATTCAGTCCCTACTTGCAGCCGAGGGTGGAGTCAGAAAAGGAGAAACAGTCTGCCAGCGAAGAAGAGAAGGAAGAAAAAGAGGACAAACAGAAGGTTCGACCACAGAGCAAGGGGAAGAAGAATGCCTACTCAAACTCTGTACAGAAGATGAAGTGTCCCTATTGTCCTCGGGTGTTCCCTTGGACCAGTTCTTTACAGAGGCACATGTTAACACATACAGGTTAGTGGTGCTTTGGTGCGATTCCTTGCCACAATAGAAGTTGAGGTAACCCCATCATAAATTAGTGTATTGACCATTCTATTGGATGATGTCTGTAGCATGGAAATGTAAACATGTATGTTGTATTGATGTTTCTCTTAGGCCAGAAGCCATTCCCTTGTCCTCAGTGTGATGCATTCTTCTCCACGAAGTCCAACTGTGAGCGCCACCTTCTCCGTAAGCATGGCGTATCCAATCGCAACACACTGCAGGGCACTGGGTCACACCCTAAACCCAAGGCTGATGAGGGGTCACAGGGAAGTACGGGTATGACCTGCCACAACCCTTAAGATCCTTGACATAAAAACTTATGTATATATGTCATTCATTTAAAAAGATTGTACGAGCTGACCCTTGAGCTTTTTTGTGGTGCAAGTTTAACTCCACCTTAATTTATTTTGTAGAGGGTCTTTCTGATGTTGAGCCTGCCGTAGCTGCGGATGCTGTTGGTCCCAAACAGGAGGTGGAAACCCCAGCCACTGACAAGGTCTTGACAGAGGAGCCCAAAAACATAGCCGTAGACCAACCAGAGTGCAAGAAAGATTTAGAAAGCTCACAAACCGTTGAGTACAGTCACATGAACACTGACATCAGCGACAGTGATGATGATTCTCAGAGCAACAAGAGCCTTGATATGAACTTTGCCAGCAAGCTCATTGACTTTAAACTCTCAGGACCTGAGCAGCAGCAGCCTGAGGCTACAGAACCTACAGTGGAACCAGAGAGTCCTGCATCAGAGGAATTTCCTCACACATGCAGTACTTGCAAAAAGACCTTCCGCCATGCAGCCACTCTCCTCCGTCATCAGAAGATTCATTTGCAGGACGGTCAGCTGGAAGATGGAGGCAGGAAAGGGAGGCATCAGCCTGCAGTGTCCAGTCAACCTCTCGCCACTAGCACCTCCCCCAAAGAGGAGGTTGAGCAGGAGACGGAAGCGTCTGAGAAAGAGGAGAACGGCAGCATCGTGGAAAGCGGCGCTGAGGAAGAGGAGAAGGAGGAACATAGAGAGGAGAGAAATGAAGAGGAAGAGGGTTGCTCCTCAGAGCTTAGAGGTTTGGATGAGGAGAACGAGTCGGCAGGGGGTAGAACTGACAAGAGGAAGAAGATCTGCAGCGTGTGCAGCAAACGTTTTTGGAGCCTGCAAGACTTAACCAGACACATGCGTTCACATACTGGTAAGAGTTCTTCAGTTTAAAAATATAATGTGAATTTGAATGGCGTGAGTTTGGGCATTTGAGGACTTTTTCTTTTTTTTTCTTTTTTTTTAGGAGAAAGGCCTTATCAGTGCCAAACATGTGACCGGACGTTCACTCTGAAGCACAGCCTGGTGAGGCATCAGCGTATCCACCAGAAAACACCAGGCGACAGAGAAGCAGATGAGACAGACGGAGCAAGAGACGATAGTGCTGCAGATGGAGAAGATCTTCGGTGTTCCTCTGGGAGTGAGAGCGAGGCTGCACCTGCTGAGAATGGGACTTCTAAGACAGAGGAGAGTAATGGACAAGCAGCAGAGGAATCCATAGAAACGCACCAAATGGTGGACGATACTGGGGTCAAAGAAGATGACGTTTCCACAGCAGAGGCTTCCAAAGAACCTCAAACGAAGGAGCTTGATCAAGCGGAACCTAAAGCAGCAGAAATAGCGGGCGACTCGGAACCCAAAGAGGTGGCGGATCCAAGTCTTACGGATAACCAGGGAGCTTCAGACAAGCCTGTTGTCTAAGGAGACAAATCAGACGACATAACTCCATGGACCCTGTGCCATACTACCATGATCTTACACAAACACTAAAAGACGGCGCAGAGTCTGGCATCGTCATGCAGCCTTTGTAATGCGTGCAAAAATGCAGAACTGGAAACTTTAGTAATTTTTCTCTCGATGCCTTAATGATTCTTTCCCCCTTCCCCCAGAGATTTGGATCCACTGCACAGTTTCATTTTTAATCAAATGTATATGATTGTGTTTTTTAATTAATCATATAATCCTTATATCAAAATAAATTAGGATGTTTTGTATGATAAGCCGATGATTTATATTAGCACCATTATATGTATTATTCTTAAGTAAAAATTCCACTTTGTTTTTAGTCCTCTCGATGAGTTTTGCTCAAGTGCCTGAGAGCATTTCTCTCTGAATTTATACGATTAAGCTTCTTTAGGTTTTGGAGGTGTTGCTGTTTTTTCTCTCAATGGCGTAGTGTACTTTTGCTTATCAGTTCGGGTGATCATTGGTCAATCTTTTATTGGCAATATTTGCCAGTTTTTGTACATTTGCTTCTCTATTGGACCTCATTGATGAATGATGCTCTCCGGCCTTGCGGTGTGATGAACATAGCTGGCGGTTGAGACAGCTCCCCCTGGTGGTTTGGGGTGTAAAGCCTGAAAATTAAGACTGTGGGTGAAAGCTTGTACTGCCATACTCGTCACACTTGCAGTATACTCGGTTAGGAAATTGGCAGATGTGCGAACCTTTCCGAACGTGATCACGCATCTATATGATCCACATGTTTTGCATTACCTGATGCACTTATAAAATTCAGAGCGTGGACATTTTTGGTCCACTTTCCATCGCAGACACTGCATTTCAGCAGTTTAGCGGTACAGTTCAAATCAAGTCTTTTTTTCCACACAGCTTTTTTTCCACCGCACATCGCATTTAATCCCAATGTGAATCCAAGTCCATTGCTATGTTTCAGCGCAGTGATTTTTGCGCTGCGGGTTTTATACTTGAAATCGCCCTGCTGTTTGCCTCACCTTATACAACAACGCTGTTCACACTGCCGCCTACTTTTTCATATTCGCCTCTTAGTACCTCTGCAGTTAGCAAATCTAACCTCATAACCTCTAATCAGCTGACCTGATGTCACTCAGACGTTCAACAATGGAATGCTGCATCTCAGAGCCAAAAACTATGCAATAGGCATGTGCTGATAATCGGTTATACGACAGATCGCGATCTTCAGTAGGCACGATATTTAGTATTTGGGCACTTCAAAAAATCGTTGCTGACGCTGTTACATTCAGGAGTCAGCAGTGTTTTTCAGCAACCTTTGTGCCCCCCAAAATAAAGGCCGTCCCGACACCATGATAACCCTTTAACCATCCCAAGGCCAAACTGTTCTTTTTTTTCCCCTCTTTTTTTAAAAAGTTTGCACCAGCTGGGATGTAACGAACAGTGTTTACCCAAGAAAACACAGTGAATAGAGAAGTCACTATTTGCGCTAAAACAAATCAATTATTTTTTTTCTACTATGGTGTGTTTGTGAGAAATGAGAAATGTGTGCGCTTGCTTGTATAGTGTGTATGCGCCGTTCTATCAACGATAAGGAGAACACACTGAATATTTTATGTATTTATTATCGAGTGTGGAGAGAGAGAGAGAGAGAGAGAGAGAGAGAGAGAGAGAGAGAGAGAGTGAGTGTGTGCTCGGAGCGAACGTTGGACTCCCATACGAGCTCCGAGGAGAATCGAAAAACAATGACTGTAGCGCTGAACAATCTTGAAGTTCTTTATATTATCACTTATTTTATGGTTATGATTATGATGCCTTAAGCTATTTGCCATAGATTGTTTTATTAATTTGTATTTTTGTTTGCATTAATTCAGTTCATTCAGCCCCCACCAATACATATGTGCATTAACTAAATATATAATTGTTCCTGAAGCTCAAAGTTTCAGTCGAGTTTGAATTAGTGGTAGAGTAGTGATCTTGAATTTTTTATTTTTTATTTTTATTTTTTATTTTTTATTTTTTTGCATGTCTAATTCATTGGGTGGTTACCAGTTCTTCTCTTTCTCAGGGGCTTTGTTTTTTTTAGTTATGCATACATCTGTTTTGTGAAAAATTCTCATTTCTACAGCAAGCAGAAGCAATCACTACAGTTACAGCATATGCATATGAATGTGAATTCCTTCAGGAAACCCACCGCCTTCGTCTTCGCCTCAATGTTCTTTTTTCATAATCCTCATCATCATCCTTGTCTTCTGTAATTCTGCATGTTTTAACCTTTTCATGTTGATCACTGTCGAACAACCGATTTGTTTAAGGGATTGCACAAGTTTCTCATGTTCAGTTTTAGAAAGGTGTTGGGTTTTTTTTTTTTCTGTACCCCAGTACTCAACCCTGTTTTTCTGATTAAATCATTCAAGCAATAAATATACACTAAGAAAGAGTGAGAAATTTAACAGAGCACAGTTTTTTGTTTCATCCTCATTAATGAGTATAAGTTAAGTCAAGTAGATTTGTATTGTCTACTTGTTCTATAGTGTATACACGATAGAATGGAGCTTCCACGATCATAGTGCAACACATCACGACACACTACACAGAAGAGCAGATATTTAGGATGAACTAGATGGAATTGTTTAGGTGTTGAGGAAACTGACTCCGCTGTCCTGTTATAAGAGTTAAGATTTTAGATCTACACTCATTGACCTTTTTATCAGGTCCACCTTCCATATAGGTCACTTAGTCAATGTATAATTACTGACTGTAGCTCATCTGTTGATGTGCACAAATGTATTAGCCCCCCTCTACCCTGACCATCAATGGAAAGAGACCAGCACTGACCACATATTATTCGGGTGGTGGTCCATTCTCGGCACAGCAGTGACGCTGACATGGGCGTGTGTGTGATGCTGGTACAATGGCCAGTGAATGTAGGTATAAGCCGGGTGTACATGTGCCGATTAAATGGGCTGCGTTGCTGTTGTGTTTCTATAATGGCTTTGTGGCAGAATGTAAATCAAGATCCACACTTCTACATAACAGCATCATTTTATCCTATTTATGCTAATAAAGGAATTATTTTTATTTATTTTTATAATTCTTTACTACAGCTGTCCATAGAGCTCCACTAAGCCCAAATCATTTACAAAGAAGTAATCTCTTGGACCAAAAAAAAAAAGTACAATAAATAGTTCTCGTATGAATAAAAAAACAATATTGGTACCTGCTGAAAAACCGTAGTAACCATTAGAGGTTTCTGTTCGTTCCTGCTGGTTTGGGTAGTAATGGTATTGTGTTTTTATCACATGGATTAACACCACAATGTAAAATGTCCTAAATGGTGACCTGTGACTGATTCTGGACACATCTGAGTCTTGAAAGCATTCACATGTGTCCTCCAGGAGTCTGGTGGCCTCTGATGGTGACCTCTGATGGTGGCCTCTGATGGTGGACTCTGATGGTGACCTCTGATAGTGACCTCTGATGGTGATGGTGATGGTGACCTCTGATGGTGGTCTCTGATGGTGATGGTGGCCTCTGATGGTGATGGTGACCTCTGATGGTGACCTCTAATGGTGACCTCTGATGGTGGTCTCTGATGGTGGTCTCTGATGGTGGCCTCTGATGGTGATGGTGGTCTCTGATGGTGGTCTCTGATGGTGATGGTGACCTCTGATGGTGGTCTCTGATGGTGATGGTGACCTCTGATGGTGATGGTGACCTCTGATGGTGATGGTGGTCTCTGATGGGGGCCTCTGATAGTGACCTCTGATGGTGATGGTGGCCTCTGATGGTGGTCTCTGATGGTGATGGTGACCTCTAATGGTGGTCTCTGATGGTGACCTCTGATGGTGATGGGGGCCTCTGATAGTGACCTCTGATGGTGATGGTGGTCTCTGATGGTGACCTCTGATGGTGATGGTGACCTCTGATGGTGGTCTCTGATGGTGATGGTGACCTCTGATGGTGATGGTGACCTCTGAT
>JAOUQW010000021.1:12498725-12520737 GCA_028565825.1 Olivaichthys viedmensis
GTCACTGCATAATTCCAGATGTGTTATTTCATAGTGTTCATGTCTTCATTATTATTCTAAACTAGTAGAAAATAGTACAAATGAAGAAAACTCTTCTATGAGCAGGTGTGTCCAAACTTTTGACTGGTCGTGTGTATTTTTATTATTATTATTATTATTATTATTATTATTATTATTATTATTATAGAATGTCTGGTAAAAAAAAATATCTAAGTGGCTAGTAAAATTTGGGCCTCCTATAGACACTGTGGCAGCTGGACCAGAAAGCTAATGTTCCGCTGTGATCCATTCATCCTTACCTCTACCAGATGATATTTGACACCAAGTCCCACTGGTATGACCTTCCTGCTGTTAAATGATGAGCCAGAGGGGCCATTAAGCCCTTTTCTTCAGATTATCCTTTTACAAACACAACAGCCCCAGGTGACTTGCTCTGCAGTAATGTTCCTGTCTTGTATCCATAACAGAAGCATTCATTTGGTCACAGCATTCAAGCTTTTCTGGCTGAAAATTCTGCGTCTGCCAAGTTCGAAATTCTGGGTAGCCGGTCTTAGTGAAGTCAATAGCAGAAGCTAAATTGCTGCTGGGGATCCTGCTGTCTATCGGAAACCGAACTCAAGGCCAGCAGAGATGACACAAGTGGGCGTATGCAGGCGTTTTGTTTGTGTACCAACATAAAAAGCCTCAGTGCTATCCACTTCACAAGCATTCCCTTTCAAACCCACGTCCTCGTCTGGGGGAAAAATTGCAGTTTTTGAACAGCAGGCTCAGATTCGTGTTCGCAGAGCCAGCTCTGGTCTTCCTGCGCAGTACTCTTGAGTGGGCTTTAAGTCCGTCTCTCAGAGACCGGTATATACGCAGCGCCGCTGAAGGAGAGTTAGCCAGGAGAAGCGTCTGACTAATTCTCTCTCCGACCCTGGAGACTGGAACCATAACTACCGCTTACACTCCGCTTCTGCCTCTCAGAACAAAGAGAATGGATCTCTCCCTTAGTCTTTAGCAGGCAGTCTGTTTTGGATGCATTTGTAATTATGCTTTCTGCAGTCTAATGGTCTTGCTTTAATATTAGTGAGATTGATGACTGAATTCTAGCCCAGTGAGAGGCAGTGGTTATATAACCTTTGTTGTTGTGGTTTTGTTGTGATCACAGTCTATTCTGCACAGCTTGATCAGTGCCATGTTTTGGTCTGATTAATGCTTTGCCGCTTTGCCTCTGGTGTGGGTATTAATTACGCCATTAGTTTCTTTTCTCCTTGATCAGCACCCACTTATTTCTTCCTCTGAATTGCTCCCTGTATAGGCCTACTCTTTACTTTGTCTGCCAATTTCATACTTTTCCTCGTCCACATAATACAGCTTTTCTGTCTCTTCATCAATCTATTCCTTCGGGCACATTACCCAGTCTCTTTCTTTTCCTTTTTTTTTATTTGATTTTTTATTTATTCCTCCCTCCAAAGCCAATGAAGCTTTCGTCCTCTCGTTCCTAGTTTGACGCAGAGGAGTGTTTTTATTGCTGTGATTGCATAAGGGGGCATAAAGCGTAACCCGAATAGAAAAAAATGGAGAAGGGAATCGTATCCTAGAGACACAGCAGCTCATTGGAATTGGATTTGTTAATTCTCAGGGAGGCACTCTTGTCAGATTTGGTCAGATGATTGTCCTGCAGAGCATGAGACAACCTGACCATAATTAGAATCATAATCAATAATCAGAGACACAACAAATAGTCGTTCTTTTGTTGGCAAACACTTCAGATGACAAAACTGAATGTTGTATGCAAATTGATCACATTTCGGGTACTTAAGTATAGTTCATGTACAGTCAGTAGTATTGAAACAGGGCTTGGTCTGAATTAATGTGAGTGCCTAATGAAATTGTGTTGATTATGTCAGCGTGTGTATCCATCAGTGAGATCAGAGCCACTACACGACATAACGAGCCTCTTTGAAAGTAATTACATGAACCCACTTCCCATTCCTCTACATCCCAGTGTGATAGTTCCAGTAATATTTATGGAGTTTGGATTCGAGGCAGCTTACCACCCATTGAGATAATTCCACACACATTACACACAGATTAGGTTTGTTTTCATAGGATGACTTGTATGGATGATTACAAAGGGTACAGCTTCCCAATGCTTCACGTTTCCTTCCTAGTGTGCATATCAGATATTTTTCAATATCACATATTTGTGAGTGAAAACATCACAATGTGAAAATGGCTTTACGTCATTCACCCAATTCCCAAGCAGTGCAGATCTCTTTGTGCAAGTACCTAGAAGGACAGACACGGCTTCCTCGGAGGCATGTGGCATGTCCGCTGTAGGGTGTTCTGTAGGACAGTGCGAGTCGTTGGCCTGAATGCTAATGATGTGTCACACAGACTTAATGCCTTTGAGCTCACTTAATGCCAAAAGAGTGCTCTTTTGCTTGATGGTGCTTGATATGTCCAGGACAGTTCTATTTTTGATGCAGCGAATAAAATGCTAAACAGAATGGATTCATTGAGGCAATTCGTGATTTGCAATTATAATAACGTATCATGCCATGCTGATGGGTGTACATGAAACATGTCTGTCGTCTTTGCGTGATGGTTCGTTTTTTTATCACTTCCAGAGGGTCATGGGGTGGTAACTGCGTACCCCTGTTTTCTGCTAAAGCAGTTTAAAGCTGAATGGTGAATTCAGTTATTTATAGAGGAACATTTGTTGTTGGGAATTAAATCAGGCGTAACGGGGTGTCACGAACATTATTTTAAACCCATTTCAAACCTGCTGTTATGATAAAGGTTAAGAACACAATAACAGGTTGTCAAACGGCAGACTAAATGAAAAGGTTTGTCTCTGGTAGATGCTGCATCGTTTTACCAGCGGGGGAAAAAAAAGGAAAAGATGGAATAATATGTATAATGTGTTATTTTTTTATTGTGGCCTTATTATTATAAAGTTCTGTGTGGGTGAAGATAAAATATGTCCGTATACTTGCAAGATTTCACTCTGGTTGATATTGTATGTTATATTGAATGAAGATAAATATACTCGTGGTATCCAGACGTGAGACAATTGCATTAGTAATTGCAATTAATCAGATGGAATGAATTGGTGTCACCGATAATCGCAGTAGTTTTGTTGGAAATGTTTATTTTCATGCTTCAAATGCTTCACTAATATGGCATTAATGCTGGAAGCAGTAGGCAGACAAACTGTTTGGGATTAAGCGTTTACTAGCATTCACAAGTTTTGTAAATCGTGTAATCATTCATCTAGCCAGCACGCCATCTCTTCATTCAGCCTTTCAAGCTTCCAGCTAAACCACATTCATACTGTATACTGGGACTGGTTAGCATCGCTCCATAAATGACACAGAAGTTCAGAACAATAGAAGTAAGTAGTTTTGTTTGATTACTTTATTTGATAGCTGTCAAAAACCTATTAATGTTTAATATTATATTGCTTTTTTTTTTTCTTTTTTTTTTGGCCATTCTGTGTAGAGCACATGCACAATGCAGAAGATGGAATTACTAACACCTAAACACATATTGCCACCATTAATAACAATAACGATAATTCTGTAATATCCCTAAAAGAGTTATTGGTTAAAAAATGTTTCAATGCAGAAGATCAGAGACATTGAGAAGCTTCATAGTCATTTGTCTCCATGTTGAACTATACTCAATATAGACCAAGCTCATTGTGGTATAAAATGTTGCTGGGGAAAATGGAGCAGATATATTTAGTAGATTATTGTGCCGTGTGTTTAGGTAGGTAGAGCCGGAACCGTCACTTATACTACCTGTCCCTCGGGCTGTGACATACTAGCACATATTTTGTAAAATAAATAAATAAATAACATTAAAGTGTCCGGTGTGTCCTTCCCCTAAGATGAAGAGGAATGAACTCGTTGGCCTCTCTCTCTCTCTCTCTCTCTCTCTCTCTCCAGATTGTTTAGCCTGCCATATGAGACACATTTGCTGGCAGCAGAGCGTGAAGGGGGAACCAGTATAACAGTTTACAGATCACTCCTTTTCTTTCTCCCTCCAGCGTGAAAATATAAACATGGAATTGTCAAGTTGCAGTAACGAATTATACAATGTCCGGAAAACAAACCTCACAAACTGAATCAGTCATATATATATATATTTTTTGTCAGCGTTTCACGTTAAAGTAAATGTTTACCAGCAGCTCGTATCAAACAGGTACCAGCTATATGGATTGATGGGGGTGTTTGCTAACAGATACAAGGCAACTCCCCCTGATGCAGTAAGGACAGATGGAGACACAGAGGAAGGTACACTGAAATAGCCTTCTGCGTCATAGAGAGAGTGTGTGCATGTGTGTGTGTGTGTGTGTGTGTTTGGATGATGGAGGGAGTGTCATGAAAGCAGGTAAGATTGCAGAGTGAAGGGCAGAGAAAATATACACCTTGTCTGGGTGCATGCTGAGTAGAAATAGGAATAGTATAATAATAATAATCATTTCTCTGAAGTCATCTATATAATGGCCATGCCCAAGAATCACCTGATAGAGGTGCTTAAAGACTGTAGGAAGGTGTGGAAGGTTCTGCTTGGCCGTGAGCCACCAGTGCAGCACAGTTAGAGGTCAGTCCATGGGATCATCTGGAGCTGATCCAGAAACCTGACGTGAGGTGGTTGTTATTGTTATGACTATGTTCCATACAACACAAATGTTCTTGCTGTGTGAAACCGATGTCTCTTTATCTGCACTGAGCACTCATACTGCCTCTGTTTGTGTGTTTCTAGATAAATGAGCTCATTCACATACAGATCCCCGTTATGCTGATGCCCGATGACTTCAAAGCCAACTCCAAGATCAAAGTCGACAATCACCTCTTCAACAAGTACGACTGTATTTTGAAATGATTGCAACTCGAAATCTTGTGAAGGCATGATTGTGTGGCTGGTTTAATTCTTGCACTATTCTTTTATTTAACTTCCTGTTATTTTTACTGTCCTCACTTTTTTCCTATAATGTCAGTAACTTCCAAGTGAATCTATGGCCAATAAAACTGATTTCTCTCTCTCTCTCTCTCTCTCTCTCTCTCTCTCTCTCTCTCTCTCTCTCTCTCTGTTTCTCTCTCTCTGTCTCTGTCTCTCTCTCTCTCTGTCTATCTATCTCTCTTTCTCTCTCTCTCTGACTCTCTCTCTGTCTCTCTCTCTCTCTCTGTCTCCCTCTCTCTCTCTCTGTCTCTCTCTCTTTCTCTCTCTCTCTCTGTCTCCCTCTCTCTCTCTGTCTCTCTCTGTCTCTGTCTATCTCTCTTTGTCTCTCTCTCTCTCTCTCTGTCTCCCTCTCTCTGTCTCCCTCTCTCTCTCTCTCCCTGTCTCTCTCTCTCTCTCTCTCTTTCTGTGTCTCTTTCTCTCTCTCTCTCTCGCTGTCTCTCTCTCTCTCGCTCTGTCGCTTTCTGTCTCTCTCTCTCTCTCTCTCTCTCTGTCTTTCTCTCTAAAGAGAGAATATGCCAAGCCATTTCAAGTTTAAAGAGTACTGTCCTCTTGTCTTCCGAAATCTGAGGGAGAAGTTTGCCATCGATGATCAGGAATATCAGGTGCCTGAATTGAAAAAAACAACAACCATATATTTATATATTCATATATATATATATATATAGATGTGTGTGTGTGTGTGTGTGTTTTACATATATTCTATGAAGCACTTACATTTGGATTCATTAATTTCATATAATGCTTTCTCACTTCAGAGCATGAATTCTCACAAGACGCACACATAATTTGCACATGAAAACAGTTGAATTTGATTTAAATCACAATAAAATGAATAGAACTAAATGAATCATTCATATAACGAATTCATATCACTAGAAAAATACATTGTTAAGATTTGTTTAGAGCGTCCTAGCCCTGATAGTAATACAATAGGAAATAAGTACACCATAGAGTAAGACCAATTGAACATTCATGTTTAAAAAAAAAAATAGCCCACTGTAAATTGATGCCAGAAATCAGTTTCTGTCCATCTTTGTTCAGTGGAAAGGTGTTGTCGTCATCAGCAGTCGAAATGTCAGGCTTTATCTTGGAAGAACAATAAAGGTCCTTTACATAAAATGGAAATTTTAATGGTCCAAGCACTGAGCCTTGAGGTACCACAAAGATATTTGAGCTCATAAAGAGCATTACTGCATAAAATGAAGTTCACCTTTTTACGTACAATGTCATGAAAATGAAAGCTCGGGATAAATCGGCCAATGCTGTAATTGTTTTGGCATTATTATTAAGAACTTTGGTAAATTTGTCACTCAGTTGGAATATGGCCATCAAGGTAAGGTTTCCATGGTGAGTGTTTGGTAAGTTATTGGAGTTAAGAAAGTACATGTGTTGTGTGTTGTATATGTGCTTTGCAAAAACATCGGAAAGGCAAGAGAATACTGAAATATATATATTTTAAAAAAATTAAGAATGAAAGGTCTCAGTTTATCAAGATGAGCCCAGATTGTCCAAACATGACACGAGATCGCAGTTAATGTGCAGGTGCTACTCAATTATTGAGCAAATGTCAGAAACCAGGAAAAAGTGTGGTCAGGTCATCCTGTTTCCTTGAATGTCCTCAACATTTTTCCACTACCGATGAGCTGCTGAATTTCCATTTTTAACAGCAGTGGAAAGGAATATTGTTGAAGATTGCTGAGCGCTCGCCTTCCAAATCAATAGACACGTCCTCTGTGAATATGTATATCGATCTACAGACACGTGTAGGGATATGACAGAAACAAGGGGACGCTGTTAAATCAGAAGTCAGAACTTCTGTGGATTTTAAGGGGAATAGTAGAAAAACGATCTAACCTTGTCGTACACCAAGGCTTTAGATTTATTTTAATTTGATTCCTGTTTATTAAAAATGAGCGTCTCGTCATACATTAACTAGCCATTGTCTGGAAGAGCGATATCTTTTATAAGTTGAGTCTGGCGCGAGGATGTCAGTGTGATCTGTCATGCGTCTGCCTTCATGCAGAACTCTCTGACGCGAAGCGCGCCGATCCCCAGTGACGCCCAGGGCCGCAGCGGTGCCCGCTTTCACACCTCCTACAACAAGAGATACGTCATCAAGATCATCACCAGTGAAGACGTGGCCGAGATGCACAACATCCTGAAGAAGTACCACCAGGTAAAAGGCGGTCCCAATTCAGATTCTTTTTATTCGCCAAGTAAAATGAATTTCTCTTGGTGCGGCGTCACAGAAATGAAATACAACAGTGCAATACGGTATAACAATCCAATTACAATGCAGTCCAATCCAATCCAATACAGTGTGGTGCAGATATGCAGTACGTAGTATGCCACATAAATACTGCCAGTGGTAAAACAAAGTGTGCAATGATACAATAGCTATCATATATTAATGCAATGGCCATTATATCTGAAGTATTAAATGATTACAAAATAATTGCATTGAGATTGTTATTGCTATATGCAGTACACGTGTGCCACTTGTCAGAGAGGAGGCATGTGGGAAGGGTCCATCTTTAGGAGGATTATGGCCTGGGAAAAGGAGCTGCGCAGGTTTCGGCTGGTGCGGGACTTCAAATCTCTTATTCTTGGTTTCCGCTGTGCGGGGAAACGCTGGAAGAGAGGGTGGCTGGGGTGTGAGGGGTCCTGCACCTGCTCACCCACCTTAGACCCTTCATGTTTAAATGTTGCAGTATCCCCTTGTTTAAAGGTGACGTTTTTCTCCATAGTTAATGAGTTAATGATAGTTAATAATCTCGAAAGCTAGTTTCTTCATTTCACATTTTTCTGGCCCAGAAATTCGATTCCCAAACGGAGTACAGCTGCGCAGCCCTGCCCCTTTTTTCCTAAAAAGGTAACCCACTTGGCACATGTAGTTTTGAAACCGGGCAGTGTTTTCATTTTAAAAGGGCATTTTTTTTTTTTATTGGCTGGCAGTAAAGAGCTCAAAAATGACAAACTGCTCCTTTAAAGCGGTGCCTTAATTAAATTTGATCTAGTAATCGTAGGCTAGCCAATTCTTTACAACCTAAAACAGGACATGACTATTAAATATAGTTATGTTGCAAAAGTCTGATCACTCCCCAAACCTATACGTTTCTAAGTGGAAGTGAGTAGGAGAAGTGAGTGGGAGCTGGATTGGAACAAGGCTGTCCTTGTGAAGTAGCTGAGTCACTCTTAGTACTCTGGTGAGCCGGAGGCTCATTTGACTCTTGTGTATGTGTTTTTGCAGTATATAGTGGAATGCCATGGCAACACACTGCTGCCTCAGTTCCTGGGAATGTACCGCCTCACGGTGGACGGGGATGAGACGTACATGATCGTCACGCGCAACGTGTTCAGCCCTCGTCTGTCAGTGCACAAAAAATACGACCTGAAGGTAAATGAGGGCGAGATGTCAACCTGACTTAGTGTTATAATAATAATAGCATGTATAAAATACTACAGAAAAAAAAAGAGGAAAAAATAAACTATAAATGCTGTTTTTAAATACCTTTTTCAGGGATCCACGGTGTCCAGAGAGGCCAGCGACAAAGAAAAGGTAAAATCATTTTTATTACATCGAACATTCGGAATCTTGAAATAAACCTCATTCTTGATGTAGACTTTAAACATGTGGGATAATTCACAGGACCGACTGCTTGTGTGATTTTTTTAGCTTTATGTTTCAGAATAAGCATGCACTTGCACGTTCAGTACATTGCATGTGAGTTTGTTACTGGTGTCAAAAATCCAGGACGGTTGTTTTTGGAATGTTACGTTTGGCTTCCCGTTTATTTGTTAATCCTGTATCAGTAAATTCCCAAATAAACTATGCTTGAAGAAAACACCCTGTTTGCCTCCCTCTCCATTCCTCTTCAATGGCACCAATTTGTGCTCCATTTTGGTTTAGTGTCTTAATGATTTCCTTTGTTTTATCCCTCCTCTTGCTTGACTGTGGAAATGTAAACTTTGTGTTACAGTGGTCTTATTTTGAGACCTTTCCCAAATGTACTCCAAATGCATTAAGCTGAACTCTCATTTTAAAAAGTTGAAATCTCCAACTGAAAGGACAATCAGTCAGAGATCAGGAGATTCAAATGAAATAACAGCTTAAATGAACAGAATAACTGGTAACTGGTCAGCATAATTTACAGATGATTATTTAATCAGTAAATAATGCTTACTAATAATAAGCAATGTAAACAAAAATGATTGTGGGTAGAGTGAGCTCCACAAATTCTGGGACCGTAACGCTCTGTATGCTGTGCTGTGGCTTTAAAAAGGGAATATGGTTGTTAAGATGTTAATATGCAACTTGTTGCTCCTAGTTTGGGCTTAAACAAAAATATACAGCATTAACAAAAACAATGTTACTGTCCAAATCATTTTTGAGCTTTTGAGTATGTGAATGAAGAATGCTTTTACTAAATTGTAAGACTGTACCAAAGCAAATTGAGTGACTCTAATAAACATATTTAGAATTCTGCTAAAACAGTGAAAGTGTATTTTTAGTCCACTGTTAGGGATCCAGCAAGGGGTCGATGGCTGCTTTGTGATGCCTCATGCATAATGTATATATAAGGGGCATGTGAATAATTTGCATGTGTATCTTTGTTCTCTGCTCCCGATGTGCATGTACTCCCCGTCGGCATGGTGAAACAGCCTCGTAATGCCAATTTTATTTCCGCTTATCCTTTCTGGCTGTATATGATGCTCTTTTGCAAATATCAATCTCTATATATTTGTGAATGTGTCATATACAGTATTAATTGTACAGTGAAGTATTGTATGAAATTAATGATCTCTAAATCATTTCCTGAACTCTCTGAATCACTTCCTAAACCTTTTTTTTTTTTTTTTTTTTTTTTTTTTTTTACATTGTGAACAATGGCACTAAACTGTCATTCCTCTTTTCTTTTTTTTCTCCTCCTATTAATAATGCATGTACTCTGTGTATAATACTTACCCATCATTCTTTTTAAAGATTTGTAAGGAAAAGCAACGTTTAACTCTCTGAAGCTATAAAACCTAAGGTCTTCATGAGTGAAGCTGCATGCCTCTCACCCTCTTCTCTAGCAGCCACGCCCACCTGAAGATGGGGCTCCGCCCAAATCTCGCATGAGCCAAAAGCTCCAAACCATCCGGATCGCCACACGCTTTTACTGCGCCATCAGACACGTAAGGACACACCTGCAAAGAAGTAACACACATTTGCTCTTTCCTCATTGGATCCCACGAGGGAGTGCAGACCCGAAATGAGAACTTCCCTTGGGCAGAGACTGAGCTAGGGAGGAGACAACGAATCATCAGAATCTAGAGGCAGTAATTAAATGAATAATTCGACGGATACTTCAGTCTAGCTTTTTTTTTTTTTACGATAAATCACAGATACTTGGGACTAGCTCTTATGGTCTTGTTTGCCAAATGTTAACGAGCTTTAATCCATTATTTATAACCTTTGCATTTTTATATAAAGTGTTCTCCTTTTAACAAATGATCGGTTTAACCATTAATAACTCTTACTAACTCAATATCACCAAATTTAAAGAAAATTTCCGACTATTCTGTGTGTGTGAACAGGGAAGTTTGTTGTGCTTTTGCGCCTGCAGAATCAGCTCTCGTGGATTACAGCGTGTCCATATGTAAAATAGTGGTTTGTGTATTTAGAGTCCTGTTTTAGTGTCAATTATTGTACAACGTATGTGATGTGTACCAAGGAAAGGACTCGCATGTCTATAAACGTACTCTGGTCCAGTGTCCCCTGTTAAACCCTTTGTTTTGTGCTATTCATATAATCTTCTTTACGGTAGTAGGCTGAATTATTTGTCTAATAATTATATGTCACTCTGTAACAACAAAGCCATTTTAAATGTTTTATTTTGCCTTTATAGACCGGGTTATGACTATGCAAACGTGTTTATCTTGTATTTAAATTGATCATGAAGGTATTTATATCATATTCTGAAACTGGGGATAAAACAAAAGAGACATCATAAATGACACTTTCATTGGTGTGTAATAGAATAATTAATTTGCACAAAATCAGTGCTCACACTGCCCTGCCTGAACCTAAAAAGTGCCTGCTGCTTCTGCTCTGTTTAAAATAGCTCAGTGACTGACTTTTCAGAGCTCAAAAAACAAATAAATACTCGCCACCCGAAACTTTATAAAACATTTTTCTTTATGATGAAATCTTTTCCAGGGATTTAATTTCAATGTGTAGACAGTCAAAATGTGAAAACTGTCACTGCGGTGGTTTTGCTGCATTTTTTTTTTTTAAAGAAACGGGAGCTGAACATCTAATTGGAAACTCTAAGTTAGTATACACATGACAGGCAAGTGTTATTGCATCATAAAATATAAAAGCCAACGATGTTCCAGCGTGAGAACATTGATCAGGGTAAACGTATAGGCGCTTCTATTTTCTAGTGTCTATTCATTCATTTATTTATTTATTTTTTTGGGTGGGGGTAACTTTTAAAAAAGAAAAGAAAAGTTGTTTTCTGAAAGATTCGTAATACCTTTTTCCTTTTTTTCAATGGGAACGTCAGACCAAGGAGCTCCCAACTTACAAAGACAATGACTTCATCAACGATGGCCAGAAGATCTATATAGACGAGGACAACAAGAAGATGTTCCTGGAGAAGCTAAAGAATGATGTGGAGGTTCGTGAGTAGTTTATCAGAAACATTACAACTGAACCCTACCAGCTTCTTGATTTCGTTCCTGAACACCCTGATTTGGTAGAATCATACATGTTTTTAACAGGGTTGAACCGAAAAAGCTCTGGGACTACACATACATGGGGATTATTCTTTCATACTTGAATATTGCTCAATGTTCTAGTTTTCCTCCTACCTGGTGCTGTTGGACTTCTTGTTACATATCCACTTACTACTTTTCTGCTTCAGCCGTTTCCCTTATTCTTCTTCTCGGTCATTGAATGCATTTGATTGAAAGCTAAACTGAATTTGTGTGTGCTGCTTGGGCAGTTCCTGGCCCAGCTCAAGCTAATGGACTACAGCCTGCTTGTGGGGCTCCATGACGTGGAGCGAGGAGAGCAGGAGCAGCCGGAGGAGGAGATCGATGAGAACGAGGGAGGAGAGGAGGAGGGGGCCGAGAGTGACGGAGGAGTGACCGGGTCGCCGCCCGAGAGTCCCAGCAACACACTCGACAGCAACAAGCCGCTGGGGCCCGGAGAGTTCGATCCCAGCGTGGACGTCTACGCCATCCGCAGTCACGAGAGTGAGTGTATTCACGGTTTATTTCCAGAGAAGATTGCAGACCACGCCCGACTCATCATGCACCATGAAGTACAGTGGTATACATTTAAGCGGTTTGTTAACCAACGTTGTCATGAGAGAAATAAATGTACCCTTCTTTTCAGACGCTCCCAAAAAGGAGGTGTACTTCATGGCAGTAATAGACATCCTCACACCTTACGACGCTAAGAAGAAAGCGGCACATGCGGCCAAGACGGTGAAGCATGGGGTAAGGCCTAACATCTGTTCAGTCTACAGCTTTTATATTATGGTTTACAAAAGAGCCTGAGGTTAAAACTCGTAATCACTAAATGGTGCAAAAAGCATAAATCATAAATTATTTACTTGGACATTCGAATCATGAAAGCAAAACGAACTTGATAACTATCTGGCAGAGTAAAGTAACAAAGTCAGCAGAAGTCGATTACATACTTGAACTTAGCAAATAAACTGAAGCTGAAGCTAGCTTTCTTGAAACTCAAAATCCAAACAAATACTACAGCCCCTACCTTCGGTGTTCCCTTGAAAAGGAGCTTTCTGAATTGACAAGTAACATGACTGACAGGCGAGTAGACACGCCTCCTTGTCCTGATTGGTTTGATGTTGGTGGGCCACATCATTTGGATTTTTTTTTTCTTTCTTCTCCCATTTACAAAGCACATAAATTACATATCGTCGCTGTCCAAAGAAAAACACGTATCTCCACTTTTTGCGTTTTTTACTTTTTTATCATATATAGAATGTGGGTAAAATCCACCATCTGCCCCACAGCAGTGAACATCTCAATGACCGATGACAAGCTGACACAGCACACCGTGAATTTCAGATTTATTGTGTATGATTAATGATAAGAAAAAGTGTTTTTTCGTGTTCCTGAAAAATTGGAATTTTGGAGATGCATGTTTTTCATTGGACAGCGACGACATTTAATTTTATCATAGAGAGCGCTTTATGATATGACCCCAATAAGAATTATGTTAAAAAGGGATTTTTTCCTTCTACACTCTTAGATAAAAAGGGTTCCTTAAGGGTTGTTTGGATAGTTATGGGTTTTTCCCCTTCCTAAAATGGTTCTCTGATATGATAACCCCCTGTTGTAGGGTTCTACATAGAACCCTAAAGGCTTTCTTCCAGAGGGTCAAACTGAAGAACCCTTAAGGGTTCTAGGTTTAACCTTTTTTCTAAGAATGTATGGATTTAAAAGTTATTTTGGCATATTTTTCCTGTCGTGACAGATGTAAATGTTAGCTTGCTGCTACTACAACAGACAAACATAATGATCTTCTAAGCATTGTCCACTATGGCAATTCATTATGCCTGAAAAATCTGTCTACTTTCTGGACCATGACTTATAATATCTACTGAATTACATAGACATCTCACAGACCTGTTTGTATGTATCGGCTTATTTACATGTTTATCAACGATCGGACCATAAAATGTCATTAATGTAAGTCCCAAAAATACTGAACTAATACAGAAATTTACTCTCGTAATTTATATTTATTATTTTTCTTAATAGTGTACATAAGATTTAGAAGCATGAGAAGTACGACAAATAACTACAACCAGCGTGATCATGTTAAATTTTTATAATTAACCATGAATTGGTCAATAACTGTGGGAATATGTGTCAATGAAGAGATTGTCTTGTAGATGTAGATAGCTGACCCACTATATTCCTGGACCTGCTGGTTACTTTACACTTGGCTATCTGCTTCTGAAAGACTATCCCTTATATTTTGATCACAAGCAAATACTTTTTATGTTGGTTATTTAAATTCAGGTACATAGAATTAGGTATGGGCCACAACCCCTCATTTACCACCTACCCCTTAAATCATAGAGTGGGTGTTTCCTGGTAGGTTGACAGATCAGACCTTATGTACCCTTGAAACCAATATAACTGCCAACACAGGGGATCTTATTATTATTTAGATGATGACATATTGCCAAAGCTATTTCCATTTATCTCAAGTAAATATGGTATGTAGATGTAGAATGACTGTTACCCTTCTAAGAACATAGGCCTCAAATCTCCAGGAAATCCCCCCACTCAGACCTCTTCTGACTGCGATGACCACAACACAATGCTGCATAGCATGACTGTTTCTGTATAACAGTTTTTTTTCTCTCTCTTTTTTTATTTAACCAGTTTTCTGTTACTTACCTTTGATGGGGTTGTGACAGCTTCAATAAAACAGAAACAGACATTACATATATGTAATGATCAGATTTTTGGTTTGATTTTTAAGCATTAGTGAACTAATATGATAAACTGATAATTACCATTTACCAAAATGTAAATTTACATTTCAGTTAGTATTTCATAAAAAAAATCATTGATCTGTTACACAGAGTAGTCCAAATCCTTGACTTAAGGAGTCAGTAAGGTCAGACCTCCAGATGTAAGGTCAATAGGCAAGGGATTATTCTGTCACAACTCTTGTGTGAAATTTATAGACTGCTTTTTTGCAGCGGGTTTTTACAAGTGGCTGTGAAGACATTACAGCAGACAAAGAGAAGAAGGAAGTGAGAGTGGGTAAGCAGTAAAGGATAAGCAGTGGCAGCAGTGCTATATATTCTCACTGTGCTCCTTTCTTCATGAGGGAGAGAGTGAGCGCACCCATTGATAAGTGGCTGTAAGAAGGACCGGTGATGAAGTGCTTGACCCGCTGTGTATGGCTAATCTTGTCTGTAGTGCTCTGCTCTCAATCCATGGTCAAAAGTTCTTCAGTGGGTAAGTGACAAATTTTTTCCTGAGATTATGAATTTTTTGACCCATTACAACTTAGCAAGATTTGGAACCGGCAAGATAAGGGATGTTAACACAGTAGAAATTCGAATTAATATTGGTGTAAATTAAAATTTCAATTAGAAAGTAAATAATTTAGATGTTAAATAATATTGAGTTGGAGGTTGTTAGTAAATTAGTTTGAAATATATTAGTCTCAGTGATTAACCATTTATTATAATTATATAATAATTTATAATTAAACAACTAATGATATGATTTAAATCCTGAGCAATACATTTATGTTGGCATTAACTCAGCCCTCAAACATAAAATGCTGTAGGCTTGGTATCTGATTTTTCAGATTTACATGGGTCTGGATAGGACATAGATGTCAAACCCACATAGGAAGGCGCACATTACCACAGAAACGTAATTCTAGCCGAGAGACTTATGGTAGTAAGTGCGTCACGGCAAGTACTCTGTCGCTGACTGAGGCACCACATCAAAAGTCATTGAAATGTAACTTGACACCCACAGTAGCTCATAAATCCTGAAAAAAAAGCTTGCTACAACACGATGGAATATATATTTAATCATAACATTTATTTTGTCTGTTTTTTTTTTGTTTGTAAAAAAAAAAAATCAATTTAGGCACTTTTAATTTGAGGATTAGCAACACATCCCAAATCATAAATGTGACTTGGGACAAGCCGGATAAACGAAAGAGCGACCTGTGTTACAGGACCAATTTGCAGTATAGGAGCCACTGTGACACTTCCTGGAAGGTACAGCATATCTAAGTGCACAGTAAAAATCCCATAATTCATAACCACAGTGGCAAAATACTTAAGCTTTTATGTCTGTGCTCTTATGTTCATCTGAGGCTTTGGCTGTTTTATATGATTTATCGCACCATGGGTTTTAATGAATCTGAACATGCCTTCTTGGTTCGTGTTTATTTCACTCTTTACAGAATTATACTGACATTTCAAGGTTCTACTTTGAGCTGCCTGCTTCAGATATGAAAAAGAATTATTATTTCAGACTAAGGATGAAGCTTTATTGTACCCAAGGAGACTGGGGAGAATGGAGTCCAGTAAAACACTGGAGGAATGACACAGGTAAAGATGTCTCTCCTAAGGCCAACCATACCTTTTAGTTCTATATGGACATTAGAATATATTTGCTAGACAAGTGTTGCACTTTTGGGTAATGTTGAAGTTCATTATTTAAATGCTTTATTGTACTTGATATCTATGTTTTGAACTCGCAAAGGCTAACGCTGTTACAAATGTTTTTGGGGTTTTTTCAAGGGCCCTGCGTTGCAGAAACCTCATCATTTAGCATTAAGGATTATCTGTTGATAACAATGCTGCCACTGGCAGGCTTTGTGCTTGTCTATGCAATAACACAAGAGCGGTAAGTCTCACTAACTTTTTCCAAAAAGTTTTATTTATTTATTTATTTATTTATTACACTCATATTACACTTCTGAGAGTAGTTCACAAGAGCAGGGCTATGTCTGGATCTCTCTCCACAAAGGGTAAGAAGACTTGTCCTTCCTATAATTCCAGATCCAAAGCACGCCCAAGAGAGAATTTTAAACGTTGATCAGTTTCAGGTAAGGCCAACACAGGCCATCTGGCCTAACAGCATAACAACATAACACACTCACTTCACCTACGGACACCTTTTTTTAATTGCTTTTCTCTTTCTCTTGAAGTGGTTGAGCAACTTTACACAGACATGTGAAGAGTGCAAGGTATCAGAGATTAAGGTGGACTTCGAGAGGGAGGAAGAGAAGACTGAAATGACTGAGAGTTCACTTGATGAACAACTCCCTCAATCTCAACCTACACACTTGGTTCTTGGAAAGCAAGGCTTTGGCCTTGTCACGAATAACAGCATGTATTGTATTTACTCTTCTGACACACCTGATGACAACATTGTTCCAGAGTGTTCTCACATCACACCAGGCTACATCATTATTTAAGTACTGGCTTTGCTTAGTTAAGCATGGATTAAGGAGAGAAAGAGTGAATAATTGTGCTAATATGCTACTGTGTGGTTGTCTGAGTTTGTCTACCTATTAAAGACTGTATAGATATGTTTTTAAAATTTTACCCAAAGACCTGCACATTTCATTACTGATCTACCAGGCTGCCCTACATTTGTTTTTCAAAAGCACTTTTATTCTTTGCCTGTGAGCATTTAGAGCAACCCCATTCAGTTATCTTGTGCCTGTGCGCAATACTACAGCTGGACAAAGGAGGGCACTCTTACTATTCTGACGAGTATGAGGAAGGTAGAGGTATATCAAAAGCAGCAAGGAACGCACTCCTCTCAGCATCACAGCCCACTGTAAAAGGAGGATATAGGTTAATTTGAAGGCTGATTTAAAAGATTAATGTGTAGCTGCCTGCATAATAGATGTGTAGTTTTAGTGTGATGCCATCAAAAAGCCAAGGCAGGAAGGATCTGCTTGTACCACGTGCTCCTTACTACCTTGATTGATGTGGAAGGACAGAAGGAAAATAAACACAAGCAGGAGAGGCTATTCAAACACTCATTAAGAGACACCTATAAAGTTAATGACTCTGGTATGTGTTTAAGTCTTGACAGATTGACCAGTGTTTCATTCATACTTGTTTTTGTTAGACCAGGCCTGAAGCTCATAGATATGGCTGCTTACGTAGCATGTACACAGACAAGACCTATTGTAAATACTATTTTCACTCAGTCATCACTCAGTTTCTTTTATTATGGATTTTTTTATTCATGGCATTAACAAATATGGCTTTGTTTAAAGAATTTGGGGCTTTTAATACAGTTTTTAATACCTACATAATGGGACTCAACACTTCATAAAGTGTGCATCTGTGCACAAATTCGATACATCACCTGGAAGCTTGTCTTTCACATTCATGCCTCTGAACTTAGTTTGAATTTTTACACTCGGATTTACTCAAGAGTGTAAATGCAATCACTTTTGTCTACAGGTAGAACCAAGACCAAAGGGATTATATTACTGACTACAATGAGTGGCCTTGTGAAGGCATCTGCGCCAGAGAGGAGACCTTTCTGAGCAACAGTTTTATGAAGCTGCTGTCTTACTATATGATTTTCACAAGCACTTTATGTTATATTAATATTTGTAACAAGATATTTGGAGTTTGGTGCTTTGGTGAAAATTGTGAAAGGCACTCTACAAATGCTCTATGAAAACACTATGACAAATCATGTAGCTTAAAAGGTGTTGTGAGTGCATAATTCCATAGAAAGAAAGAGTGTGTTTTAGCAGCAGGCTACACAACTCGTGAGCTAAGTGCATCTCACTTATGTTCCATACAGGCCGTGCTTTACAATCTTTCCAATTCTTATAACCACAATGTTAACCACAATGTGTAATATGCTCTCATAGGTTGATCATAGCTTGAATATTGTTTTTCCTGACAAACGTGCAACTCACTCATTCTAATTGAGCTTTTGAACTTCTCAAAACTGTAGCGTTTCTAGAAGAAAAAAATAATCATTTTAATCAATGTTTCATCTTTTTCTTCCAACCAACTGCTCCATGGTGTAAACTCCCTTTGATGCACAAACCTACAGCCTCGGGGTGGATGTGATTGAGCTGAGCTGAGCCGGAGAGGCTGTGCAGTGTTCCATTGCAAGCACCTGAGCACTAACTGAGGGGGGCATGCAAACTGTGACCGCAAAATTCTTGTGAAAACAAAGAAATTATCCTGCAGTTGGGGAATTGCACAGTGAACAAAGCAGCTGTGCTCAAATGTGGGAGAGAGGAACAAGGGTTTATTTAGGATAGCCTTGGATAATCAGAACAATTGTCTGGCTCCTACTTTTGCCTTGCCAGTTTTATGTCTCACCCAAACACCTGGTACAAACTGGATAAAATAAATATATAGTTGTGGTATTCAGGACATGTGAAAAATTGAAACTTCCAACGGGTAACTGATGAACCTCTTCTGTTCTGATTAGATTCCTTTAAATACTGCTTCCATTGCCAGTGGAAGTATTCATACACACTCCAGCGTGCATAAACGCAGCAGCAAACATTTTGCTCAATTAATAAATTAAGTATATTAAATATGGCTTACAGTCATGTTTCTTTAGCACTTCGTAATGATAATCAACACCCGCACAATTTTACACTTTATACTTGTATATAATTGTATAATTACACATTGTACTTTCGTGCCTGGCAAATGGGGATGAATCTCAGTCCTTGGTGGATTGTTCTCTTAAACATACAGTAGTATGTGTCTGTGTGTGTAAGAGAAAAGAGAGAATGAGAAAGAGAGTGTCTACTGTCCCTAAATGAGCAAAATCCAGGACGCGCACACACACACACACACACAGCAGATCAACCTCGCTGGAATGGCATGTTTTATTTATTGTAATGTTTTAGTGGGGGAAGATTCATTATCATAAAGGCCCCGAGACATTCAGCACAAAGAGCAAGCCGACTTGCACTCTCTACCCGCCGCCTAAAGAACATGCAGGTGGAGCCGCAGCCTCAGCTGCACTATGATCGAAGACTAACTGCGGCGACGTGACAGAAGTTGACAATGTCAAAGAGGCGTTGTATCTAGCACATAAACTGTCCCTGAAGCAGACACTTACAGGAGATGTAAAACACCACAATCTCTTTTCCACCAGCATTGTTTTTAGTCCCATCAACTTGTTTTTAATATGCCATGTCGAGTCTGTCAGAGGCCCCAGGCAGCAAATGGTGGATGACAAATGCTACTGTTGGCAAACCCACTGGAGGCTGACCATATTGTACTGTATGATTCCTTCACAGTCTTTTTAGTTCAAGGAAATGAGGATTTCCGTTCTTTTTTGACATCGAGCCTGCTCTTGGGTGTGAGTGTGAAGGTGTGTGTGTGGGTGTGCAATTGCTCTGAAAAAAAAGAGGATGCAGAGAAAAAGACTGAGGTGCAGGATTGTGGCATAAATATGAACTCTGCAGAGGCCTTTTCTATTCAATTATTTAAAGCAAAAGAGGCACCACTATCAACATCTTTTCTCTGAAATTCACTGCTTGGGAAGAATGGATAACATTTATACAGTCACTTCACTCCAACCGGATTATCAGCTCTCTTCATTCTCGGTGCACTTTCTCCTTTAATGCAGGCATAGTCCTTCTGAAAATCCTCAGGTCCAAATTGTACAGAAATGCTGACAAAAGCTTTCTTGCTAAATGTATATCCTGGCTGTTGTAGGAAAATATTTTCCTCATACTCATCTCTTGTCTCCCAATTCCAGAGAAGGCAGTAGCAAGAACCCCCTCCATCCTGCCACTATTTAGTTTTTTTTAAGCTTAAAAAGAGAAACCTTTGTAGGACACATCCTGCAGGCATGTCTAAACTCCTTGCACTTTGGCACTTGATTGCATAAAAAGGTGTCACTGCCAAGCACTGTGGTAATGCCTCTAATTATGTTGAACTCAAATAAATAAATTATTTGCTTTTCACCAGGTGAGGGTGACAGGTTTGCCAACAACTTGACAAATGGAAGAATCACTTGCAAATGCAACGTGTGTACATAAAGTACAGCAGCCGAAAGAGAGCAGACAAGGTGAGAGCTTGACAGCTGGAGTTTTATCCCCTCCTGTGTTAATAGTCTCACCTCTCTGTGCAGAATAATGCTCTATTTGAGGAGTATGGGGTTTGAGTTGCTGCGTGGCTGATTATGCTACGGCTGATCTGGTATTCATTAGCTGTTATTGCTTGTGACCTCACCTGCTCGTTGGGCCTGTCATGGTTACGTTTGCTACTCCATTTAAAGCAGCTCTCAGACTTTCTTGCATGGTCATGGAAGCAGACACCAGATAGACAAATTACATGAAACCAGAAATTTCAAAAGAATGCACACGTTATCGTCAGCTTAGCACATCGATCAAGGCTGCGGTTTGTCTACAGCAGGGGTCATCAATTCCAGTTCTGGAGTCCAGCACAGTTTGAGGATTTCCTGGCTCAAAGACCTGATTGAACTCACCAGTTAATTACAAGGTTTAGTAGGTGTGTTAGAGCAGGGAAAACACCAAAGTGTGCTGGACCCTGGCTCTCCAGGATTGGAATTAATGGGCTATAGCCTCAAATCCAGAGACATGGAAATCGCTGCTTTGGCTTGGCATTGAAAAGGAGGCTCAGCGTATGTGAGATTGTTGAAGTAATTATTAGTTTTTGCCACTAGCATATATGAGAAGTGGTTCTCTCGGTGGAGGAGAGGAAGCTGCAGGGCAATAGTGGGAGAGCTGGCTGAGGGTGGATATTATCTCCACTGGTTTCCAAAGGTCAGGCTTACACTGCACTGTGTGTATTCATACATAGGAGGCATGTAGGATATTGTGTTGATCTTGTATTTTTTCAAGTTATTTTACAAGATCTTTAAGATGCAACAAAATTTGAGGTAATGTGTCCAAAGGATAGATTAGTAA
This sequence comes from Olivaichthys viedmensis, assembly GCA_028565825.1. NCBI lineage: Eukaryota > Metazoa > Chordata > Actinopteri > Siluriformes > Diplomystidae > Olivaichthys > Olivaichthys viedmensis. The sequence goes on from JAOUQW010000021.1 coordinate 12,520,141, forward strand.
AGGATTTGTTATGATACAAAAAGCACACTAATTAGCTGAAATAGGCTTTATTAACTGTACATTAGTTCATTCTAGATCCCTAAAAGTTCTTTGATTTGTCTCTCTGGGGGAACCCCCCCAAAAAAACGCTACAACAGAGTGTTTCCTAGTAGAACCCCTTCAGGAAGCTAAGAATCCTTAACTATCCAAAGGAACCCTTTTTTGTGTAATTAGATCTATGTTTATCACTGGGCATTGCTTAATGAGAGGCCATTTGTGCACATTTATTAAAAAATGTGATGCTGCCAAAATGAACATGGTCCCACTTACATATGGAGAGTGCTTACCCCTCCTTTTCAATATACACACACACACACACAAAAAAAGTTGCATGCATGAGAGAATAATAATAAAAAATAAAAAAACAGGTTTGAAATGTGATCACAGAGCCTTTATGTAAATATTTATGAAATTATTTTTGATATAGGTGTAATATTTTACATTATACTATATATGTTCCTTTATACACTACACTATATTTTGCCTACACTACACACTATATCGGGGTGTGACAATACATCGCTATGACAATATATCGTAAAGAACATTTCTGTTTGT
>JAOUQW010000021.1:12523267-12534704 GCA_028565825.1 Olivaichthys viedmensis
ATTTCTTTTTTTTTTTTTTTTTTTTTTTTTTTTTTTTTTTTTTTTTTTTTTTTTTTTTTTTATTTTTTTTTTTTTATTTTTTTTTTTTTACTTTTAAAAAAAAAAAAAAAAAAAAAAAGTAATTCTGGGAGAATGATTCGCACGAGTCTTGGTCTTGCCGTCTGCGTTTCTCTTTCTCTCAAGCCTGTAACTCTGTGTGCTCCCTGAGACCTCTAGTATTATATAATAATGTAGTAATAGCTGTATGGTTTCTTTCTTCCAGAATATCGTTCTCCAAGTAACCCAAGCCTGTGCGTGTCGGACATAATCAATTTACACTGTGCGAGGGCGTGCCTTTTTTTACTCTGAATTCTTTTTAATTTTGTATTTGAATCTTTTTCTTTTCTTTTTCTTTTTTCTTTTTTCTTTTCCTTTTTAAACAAACCTTGTGAAAATGTTCTTTTCTAAAGAATGGCGCGGGTGAACCCTGAGGTGGTTTTGCTCTTCCTGTGATGTGCAGAACATCTGTGTGCAGAACATCTGTGTGCAGAACATCTGTGTGCAGAACATCTGTGATCTCGACGGTTTGCCAGCTTCAGAGTTAATCCAGCAGACGTGTCTCGATGTTGATGACTGATATTAAAGTGAGGACGTCCTCGCCCTGCAGCTTTTGAAAGAGGTATCTGGTGGTATTTGCTGGTCTTTTAAATGATTTCTTTTCTTTTTTTGGGGGGTGTGCATTATCGTCAGTGAATCTGCTTCATCAGCTACAAAAGAACGAGACTATAAGCCATGTTGTTTGATTGGGAAACATTTGAAGGCAGAGCCTAAATGCTGCAGGCCTCCACGTGGACTTGTAATCCTGTTCCATTGCCTCGTCGTGCAACTTAATATCTGTTCATAACATATGAACCTCGCTGACACTACTGTAGAGGCAAAGATCATAACCCCCCATGCAAAAACCCGTCTTTCCTGAAAGGTTGTGCTTTGTCTCGGTCTGTGATCTTGTAGAGTCACACGGGTGTCAGAGCAAAGATTTTTGAGAATCCTTCCAGTGTGGATCTAAGGATCTAAGGACGAGCCCTTTAAGAGAACGCTGTGGAAGACGCGTCGTATGACCCGACCAGCTGTCTGTCTGCACGCCATCCCCGTCATGACTGTGCACGATTCTCCCATGTGTGTGTGTGTGTGTGTGTGTGTGTGTGTGCAATGCTTCGAGGCGCCCCACCATCAGCATCGCTTAATAAAATGATGCTTAACTCAACCCGACTGTCTGTTTTTTAAAGCAACGTTATTGCATGTGTCCAAAGCCAGCCAATCAGCATCTAGATGGTGCAGAACAACAGATGCTGAGTGTGAATGAGCTCGAGCTCCAAACTAGAAGATGCTTTAAAGGCAAACTCGACCAAATATACAGCAGAACCACAAGATGCAGACATTAAAAGACAGGACGCAAGGATGCGCAATAAAAGTCCAGCAAGTGTGTCCAGCTTTGTGTGTGTGTGTGTGTGTGTGTGTGTGTGTGGTCTCTGCTAACAAAAATGCAATTGCGTAGATTTTCATACAGTTGAGTGCAAAAGTTTACACACCCTACCTTGAACCGATGAAACCAACAAGACAGTTGATGCTCGCTTTCCCGGTTCCTTCGTTATCACAAATTAAAGAAAGAAAGAAAGAAAAAACCACTCCAAAAAGTATGTATTACGGTATTAATATCGAAACGAGCGAAGGATAAATTCCGAATGGGATCGAAATGTGGACTTTAATTTGAACCTAAGCTTGCTCAGGTCTCCTTGCTGTTTGGTTTGGATCTTAAAACGCGATGGTACGAGTTGTGTTTTGTAGATGAACTGTAAAATAGAGGTACATTTTTTTTTTTTTAATTGAATTTCCCCCCCCACGCAGAAACCAGGGACGATGAAGAGCCGCACTACTGCATGCAGCTTACCTTCACGTCTTACTGCTGTGCAGTGTGGTGGAAGGTCCAGCAGAGGGCGCCTCTGAGGAGGGCAGTATGAGGCCTACGAGCCTTGTCCACCGCAACACATTAATCCTAACCCCCGCCTCAATAAAAGGCCATTTTTGCTTTAATTACGCTAATCAATTAAGTTCAGTTGACCCCATCACGTTCGGTTGGGCTATTAGGAAAGTATAATGCTCTCACTTGTTGAGCATGTCTGTGGAAAACCTCTCAGATGCTTTTGGATCAATTGAAGTCTCAAGATGAACTCCAGGGGGTTTGAACGACGTCTTTCCTACGTCACAGGGTTAATAACGCATTGCTCTATAAGACGTGTTCATAGCGTCTCTGCATTTATTCCCGGTTTGGGGCGTGTGTGTAGTGGGATGGAATAAAGAGTTGAGGTTCGGATAGTAGCGTGGCTCTTAAGGATGAGCATTAAGGGCAGTGCGCCACTACCGTGCTAAACAGCATGGCCATTATAACGTAGGTGACTTTATCTATAATACCATATCTATCCATCAAGCTCTCGGGACATGTTGGTAAATAACACAGCTGCTTATATAGGTGCCGGACCGTGATGGCGCATGAGACTGCAGCCTTGTTCTTCTTTCTTTTTTTTTATTCAATAATTATTATTCAATTATTCTATGCCCTAAATGACACGCGCGTAAAATCCTTCTGCAGAAAGCCTTTAGTCTATAGAGGTCGAGTGCAACGGCTGGAAAACTTTCGATGATTGGGAGCAGGACAGGGGTTTTTTTTGTTTTTTTTTTCCTTCTTCTTTTATTTTTATTTTATTTTAAACAATGTCCATTTAGTCGAACTTTCGTCTTTTCCTACATGCGACGTAAGGCTGTAGGCTGGTCTCACGGTCGGATTGCATGTTTATAGGCAGTTGATCTCTTCCGACAGCTGAAGTTGTGCTTAAGGAATGTAAATAAAATTTAAAAAAAAATTATTTAAAAAAAAAAAAAGGAGACTTACCAACTGGGGTCGTTATCCGGTTATTCTTACGTCTTTGTTTTAATGGTAATTAGTAATAATGTTTTATCGACGCAACGCTTTCTATTACGTCCATCCACGTCTTATTATTATTATTATTATTATTGTTATTATGGACTGCAATTTCAATTCTAAGAAAATCCTTTCCAGTTTTCCCAAAAGCATTGCAAACTTAAAATCCTATTAATTGCGTGTGAGAGAGAGAGAGTGTTCAATGTGATTCTCGCTCTACCTTTAGACGATTCTCTTCATGCTTCCATGCTCTTGGGGAAACTCATCCCAGATTCATTTATTTCTAGCTTACCCAATGGCTCTCTTTTTTCTCTCTCGCGCAAAACCTTTAATCCGACGTTCAATAGTTTAATCCGATTGAAGAAAAAAAAAAAGTTACCAAAAATGTTTTCCTGCAAAAGACAATAATATTCTTTGGCAGATATGTGATAAACAACTATATATTTAGCTAAATTCTCTCAAACAGAAAACTTTTGAAATAGGTGTCAGGCATGGACTTGGCACTGCATTCGTCTGGAGTGCCACATCCGTAAAGAAAAACATAGTGCCGGTAACGACACATCTTGTCTTTTCGAGCTTATTAATATTTGCATTGTAAAAAAAACAAAAAAAAAAACGCGGCTTTTTGTACGGGCTACAAGTGCGTCTATGCGCGCGTGCGCGTGTTCTGTGCGCGCGTGCGCGTGTTCTGTGCGCGCGCCCCGACGAAGCCTAAAGGGATTTAAAAAGCCTCGGCCTTTACACTGCACCTTTTTTTTTCTTTTTTTTTTAAAGCGCTGAATTAAAAAAGAAAAACAGGTCAAAACTCAACAACATTATTTTAGGACTTATTATAGGCAGCTCGACCAATCTTCGTGACTTTCAAACGTCATTCGAGGACTTTCTCGAATTGTCTTTTATTATTATTATTATTAATAATAATCTGCGCAAACGGCGCGCCAACTGGTTTATTAAATAAATAAATAAATATATATATATATATTTAAAAAAAAAAATTTTTTTAACTCAACCCGACTGGACGCTGGATTTTCGCGTGTTGTCGCGGACGATAACCAAATTAATAAACGGGGGATGAAGTGGAAACTTCCAAAAGTCACCAAAAAAAGGGGGTGTTGTGGTTTGGTACGGAAGCCCTCGCTGCACCTAAAGTGACGGAAAGCACCGTTTTACCGGGGGATATTCCGATTCAGCGGTTAATACGCCGTAGTATCCTTCTAATAAAGCAATAAAACGGGGAAGCAGACGATTATTTACACTCCATGGAATAATTCCCCCCCTGTCTGCGCCCTCGCTTCTGAAGTCCACATACAGCCGACATGACGTATCCTCATTAAATAAAGAAATAAATGGCTTCATGAGGCTCAGTTGAAAAGCCCACATTGAGTAATAAAAACGTAAAATGTTTATTTAGGAACAGGTTTCATATTGTACAACAGAAAATGATACACAGGCCTTGAAACTGTCGGCCAGAAGTAATTGTGAAGAAAGGTTAGGCCTCTGTGGAGCACAAAAAGACATTGAGAAGAGAAATATGCTGAGGCGTGAGAAATAATCAATCTAATTTGGTAATAACGTCCACTGATGAAAGAAAGAAAGCGGCTGTTAGAAAGTAAAAGATTCCTCAAAGTCCTGCTAGAGGCTCTTTGGGTTGTCTCACCAGGACAGAACCCTCAAAAGTGCTTTGAGGAACCTTGCGGCCAAGTTCTTGAAACATAAATGGTTCCTAAAATAAGTCATTAACAACTTCAATAAGAGTTCATCCAAGGTTCCTATTGGATCCTTTGTTTTTTTTTTGTTTTTTAGTGAGCCACTTGATGTGTGTTTAGTTTGGAGCCAACCTTCAGAAGCACAGTTTAACGCTCAACTAAAATACTTAAGAACTCGATAGACCTTAATAACTTTACTAACAAAATCAATGATCTTTTTACGGCCAGCGGTGAACCGTGCATGACTTGTGCATGACTCAACATTTCAATGTTGCTTTCTGATCAATGAAAGGAAAATCAATCTCTACACACTGATGTCCTAAGCTACGGGAAACGATTTAGTTTATACAACAGAAGATACCCGGCGTTTCCAGGTTCTTCGTCCACAAAATATACTTCATGATCTTCCTTCAGCCAATGAAAGCTTAGTAATTAACACAAACATAAGAAATCGATGCTGTGTTCCACACGTTGTGACAAAACGCACATACTTAAACATATATAATACAAAAAAAAAAAAAAGAAGAAGAAGAAGAAGGTGGTTCGATAAAGAAACTGCCGCTCTCGACACAGCTCACGGTTGCAAATTCGTACAAAGTCGCATGAGCTAACTAACAGCCACGGTAAGCGACGGGGTTAGCAGCCGTAGCTTTTCTTACGACTTCGTTCATATGAAATCCAACAGAATCACTTTCACTCATTGCAGTTCCTACGAATGTTTTGTGACAGTTTGCAGGTTGCAGCTCTTCTGAAGTGGGATCTTTGACGGCTTTCCTGTCCATAAGTCCTCATGTCACCCCAGAGAGCTGGAGCCGTTGATTGCTCCCTTGCTGGCTTTGCTGCCGAATGAGACTTGGCCGTTGGGGCCGGCTTTGGTGGAAACTCCGTTGACTGGTGAGAGATGAGGGAAGCTCGAGTGTGAGGATTTGACCGGTGCGTTGGGGCTCGGCAGAGAAGAGGACGTGGAAGGAGCAGGAGCGTGGATGGCCGGGCTGCTGAGCTTTTCGCTTCCAGAGTCGCTCTCCGTTTCCGGCTTTCGACCTGCCATCCCACAGCTCGGTGCGCTGCTCAGCTTCAGCTTTTTACAGCCGGGGCGAACCCTGTACTTCAGCGGCAGCGGCCCGCTCTGTAAAAAAACAACAAGCTAATTTGTCCGATTTGAAACAAGCCAACTCGTAAAGTTCGACACAGTTTTCTTGCGACTTTATTTGTGCGAAATCACTCTAATTTGAATTCCTACAAGGTCAGGGTGGTAAAACAGCAGCCCAACGTGTTATCTTCTGTGCGCAGTGACAGATTTACGGTGTTAGCCTAAAGGGACGCAGATAAAGCCTCATTTCGGATTCAAGTAAAACCTGAACCAAAAGCGATTTACAATCGAGGCAGAATCCAATCCAAGCTGAGCAGGTGTGTGCTGAACTCACAACCTTCCAGCTGCTAGGACACGACTCTACATACTTTCTTTTTGAATTCTTCGTAATCTTTTGTGTCTACGATACTCGGACTAAAATCTGATGTAGCAAGACGGTAATAAAAAAGCGAGTAGAACCAGAGTATAGTGAAAGAGTAAAGTATTTCTCTTACCCTCCTCCAGGTGTAAATATAGGCAATATCCATTAGTGTGTAGTAATCCTTCAGAGGCTCGTCTTCATACATGACCTCAATCTAAAAGCGCAAAAATAAGTCCGTCATGCCTTCTGCTTAAATTGTTTATCGTTTACTTTACGAGATAGTTATGTTCTATGCACATATGACTTCTAAACTATGCACCATGAACATTGCAGTGCATTATGTAAACTGACTAAAGGGTCCAATGTCGTTATCGAGGTATTAAAACAAGGCGCCATCTGAACATTCAACTGCAAGTAGTCAAAACGGTACAAAAAACCCCCCCAAAAAATAACAGTTTGTCGTGTTTATGCAGAACTCACTTGGAAGGAACACGGAATATCCATTTTACTTCGGAGAAATTTTCTGAGATGCATCACTGTCATAGCAGCAGGGCACTGCAAATATCGTTTTACATTCGCCTGTGGTGGAAATGAGAGGATTATCAATTCAATTTCATCGTTTGCAGGTACTTTATCGATCATGTTTATCCCTAAGAGGATAGACTATATCGTAAAAGTAAACTGTTAAAAACATTTTTGGGAAGTTGGAAAGCTAATTAGAGAAAGTGTTACCTCTTTTGTGGTTTCTTTGTCTTCCCCATCACCACTTTCAAATCTGAAAATAGTTTTAATATATTTTATTTATTTATTTTTTAAGAGAAGTTAAATCTGATAAATCCGATACCTGACTCTTAAACATTCTAAATATTCACCTCCGCCTGAATTACAGCATTTGCAAAAGGATCGCTAACTGGTAGGTCTGATACTGCTAAAGTTCACAAGAAGCCCACTGTTGAACTAAACCCACTTGTTCTGTTGATCAAAAAACTCGATCGAGAGGCTGATGATCTCATCGTCGGCGATAATTCTCTTGTCCTCGTCAGCCACTTCTCCCCGGTCCTCATTTGATCCATTAGCGGCTGGGGAAAAACACAATACAGCGGCTTCAATTGCATGGCACTTTCCACTTCAGTGACTCACGGTGTAACACAGAAAGACACTGTGATTCAAAAAAGGGGATTTTATTATTAAGAAACAAGAACTGCTTTTACAAGAACTGCTTTTACCGTCAACTGAGGGATGGTCTGCATAAAAATCTCTTCTTCGTTTCATTTCATCTGAGTGACAAAAAGTTAGACGGGTGCATCAGCATATCAGCAGAAAGAGCCCTTCTGTGGTGGAACAACCTCACAACGAAATATTTAAAAAGCCCCAATAATGGAAGACTGGAATAACTTGGCCAAACAGTATGTGGTGTGAAATAATACACATACATAAAAAAAAAAAAAAGTTTTGATATTTTTTTCTCTGGGTCTTCCCTCTAAGCAAGGTACTATACTTAATACACATAATACGTCAATACTTAGAATGTACTATTACTCTTCTCTGTTAGCACTTACTTTTAAACAGTCCAGGCACCAGCTTGTACACAATGTCCTGAAGGGTTTTATCCGACCTGGAATATAGAGGAAATTGAAATAATGTATGAATGTTAGCTGATTTGTACACTAAAAGGTTCGCCTGAAACGTTATTACCACACACAGTTCAATCTACAAGGGTTAACCTCCAGTTATGTGTGAAACAATCCAAGTTTCTGACCTATGACAAATGAACATTGGCTCCCTAGTAAAGAAAAAAAAAAGAAAAAGTGTCTCATGTATATAGATATGTCAAGGGAGGAGCATATAACGCATGAGCTTGCGCAATATACATTCGTTCAAAAGTTCAATTGTCGGCTTCAGGTAGAAAAAGGCTACGCGTGGTTTTAAAAAAGAGCAAGGCCTATGTAAAGCTTTTTTAAAAGAAATAATTGTACCTGATATTGAGCAGGGGTTTCGTTTTGTGAACTTGCACGTCACATATGGGACAGTATTTGCTGGTCTCTAAATACCGCACTATACACATTTTACAGACTGCGGAGAGAGAGAATAAAGATTAGTGCACACAGACACGACGCCGGAGCATGAACTCGGTTAAATGGTGTATGGGCAGGCCTGGTTAATGAGCAGAGAACCTACATGAGTGCAGACACTCGACGATGGTGGTGGCGTCGATGAAGTAGCCGCCGCATAACACGCACATCAGATGCGGATTCAGCTCCGTGATCTTGATGCGCGTGGTTCGGTGCATCGTCATGAGGCTGGCGGACCTGGCGGATAAACAACATGAAGCGCAAATTGATGTGGTGGGGGTTTTAAAAAAATTATATTTGGTTGCCTCAAGAGTCGCAGTGCGTTTTCCTTTCAAATGCTTCCAAGCTGCAGGCTAACCACGGCAAGTTTTTGCAAGGCCCAAAAGTCCCCCAAAAAGTCACTTTAAATAGAAAAGCATGAATGGGTGCACTTTCAGACATCATGATCTCGACCGTCATGGATTTTTTTCCAAGTATCCTGCCATTATTTATTTATTTATTTATTTTAATAAATAAATAAATAAATAAATAAATCAATTGAATTCACAAATTAAATCTGTTCGGCTATGAATGCTCTTGAATACGCGGATGAATAGGAATGTGGCTCAGGAATTTTTCTCATTTGAAAACTCATTATCCACTCAACAAAAAAAAAAAAGACTCCGACGTCATAACTTCAAAAAAAAAAAAAAAAAAAAAAAAATGACTCCAACTTTATTGAAAAGGTTTTTTTGGGGTTTTTTTTTTTTTTTTTTTTTAGGACCTAGTCCGACCAGGTTAGTTAAGCTTTTCACCGAATCCACAAATGATCTACTGTCGTCCTTCATAAATCGTTTTCATTGCATTTGACCAGTTGATTAGTCAGGAGAGAGAGAAAAAAAAAAAAAAAAGGAAGAAGAGAATTCTGCATTTCCCATTCGGCTGCGTTTCTAAACAGATCAAACTGTGGTCCAGATGATTTTGTGTTCCCCAAAAGCTTAGTGCTAACCAGTCGCAAAAGTTGTGGAGTCGAAACCGCAGCCGTCAATCTTGTCTGCAGAAACATTGGCTACTTTACTCTTAGTTGTGGACTCGATCGTGCATTATAGCGGTTTGAGTAGAAGAGAAGGACACTGCGAGATTCGTGCACTTTGTTGACAATCTTGCATTAAGAAAAGAACATCTTGTCCAGGAGTTCTGCTCATTAAACATGTTGGAGAAGCAGTTTTTTCTTGTTTTTTTCTTTACGTGGAATCGTATTTATGTGCGTCGTTGGTTGCACTTTGTACTTTTTTTGTGATCTGGCAGTAATAACGTTTCTATAAGCAAGGCCAACATTAGGCCTATAGGCCTGCTTCTTTTTCAAAGTGCGCAGAAAAACACCCTTTTATTGTCCCGTGCAAATGCAGTTTTTGTTATAAAGAGAAAACCAACAGCAGGCTATAGAGGTGGTTTAAAAAAAAAAAAAAGAGAGAGAAATAAATGACAAACAACAACGAAAAGTGTAATGACCATAATGAACAGTTTACCGACTGGTCGGCCTGGGATCGCGCATGCTGTAATTATCACAGGTGTTAATAACCTATAATGAGCTTTCATTGGCTGGAAATAAGTGATTCAATCATAAGCAACGTGCATCAACACGAAAGTAAACGCATTTTTTTTTAGTTATTGAGTCAAGAATCAAATCGAGATGTTGGTGTGCGTATTTTAACTTTTTTTTTTAAAAATGCCCAGGCTTTCTATTAAAGCCTCGATTAAAGACCGATGAATCGGACAGATCCTGTTACAAACGTGCCATGAAGTAGGACATGATAATAAACCATCTGCTCGGGATTGCACTTCACTTTTTCACCCTATACTCCCTATATACTCCCTATATACTCCCTATACCGGGAAGCTTCACAGCTCGTGCGGTTATAGAGTGTAAATTGAATTTCACCCGCCGATTTAACTTCTCGACTGGAACTTAAATTAGGCCTAATTCCCCGCATAACCTGGACACGTCATGAAGGGCGGCATAACCTGTTCTGAACAAGCACGGCTTGCTTATGCTGATCATTAACCCGACGTTATGGAGACGTTATGGAGACGCGTCACTCGTGAGAAGGCGTCGGATTGCCCGCGTGTGTCTCAAAACGTTGAGTTAGGAAATGTTTTAAGAGGCGAGCGCGACATGGCCCACAGCCTATATATCCGAGACAACACCTGCAGACTATGGACGAGTCGGTGGTGCGACGCCGGGGGGTTTTTTTTTTTTTGGGGTGGGGGGGGGCTCGGTCTTTCGGTGGTCTTACGATCCATCGGTACGTCGGTGACTTGCTTGGTTGCTCGGGAAGCGAAAGACCATTCGTAATGCACCGTGTTCAGGTCCATATTGGGTGTCGGGGCTTCACTACTGAGGCTCGGACCCACGACGCACACGTCATAGGCTGCATGACATGCGACATTAACGGCAGCTGAAGACCACGCGCCAGTCGGAGCGCCGCGATTTCGCTCCGTTCACCCACCCGCTGCGCGTGGATGAGGGTGGACCGCGGGCTACCGAGACGCGCTGTTGCTATGGCGACCGCTTATAGTTGGCACTGTGCCAGTCGGATCGGAGCTGCGCAGATTCACCGACCGGTCCCTCGCTTTCGTGGCGTATGACCGTTAATAAGCTTCGGCCAACGGAAGCATGCCTCACTTACTCCCCTCCGGTGCAGCATATGTTTTCAGACCGAAAGGCGCTACCTCGGCTGCCATTTTGCCACACGGTCTCGGCACGAGCGCCATTGTTTTCGCTCCTATATTTCGGTATGAGCGCGTGTCGATCATGCCCGCGCTCCCGCATGCGCCGGTGCTTACAACTCACCCCGACTATAATGGTTTCGGGAAGGATTGAGAAGAGAGGGAGAAAAAAAAGAAAAGAAGGGTAGCGCGCGTAAATGAGCGCCCCGCCTTCCGTCTCTTTCCCTCCGAAGTCGCTACCGAGTGGAAGGAAGGAAGGAAGCCCGGGAGCTCGCGCCGCTATCACGGCGTCTTTAGACAGCCACGCACGAGGCTCGCGTGATAATATCGCACGGCGGAGAGTGACGCTTGATGTTTTCCCCGTCTGTCATAAAGAAAGAGCGGTCTGGATTTCACACACACACACACACACACACAAAAATGAAAAAAAAAAAAAAATTAAAATTTTTTAAATTTAAAAAAAAAAAAAAAAAAAGAAAAGTTGTTCAATGTTCGCTCTCTTGGGCAAATTTCATATACATTACATCCAGGACTGGTTAAGGT
>JAOUQW010000021.1:12534804-12547263 GCA_028565825.1 Olivaichthys viedmensis
TCCTTCACATAAATAAAAAAAAAAAAAGAAAAAAAAAAAAAAAAAAAAAAAAAAAAAAAAAAATTTTTTAAAAAAAAAAAAAAAAAAAAAAAAAAAAAAAAAAACCTTCACAAATCAAATTGCCGCTAAATCTTAATCTCAAATCCCGTTAGGTTCTCTGGGGCTTTGGGGAAGAGAGACGAATCCGCAGGCTATCAACGCGAAAGAGATTCATGCAATAGGCTGCAATAATAATACCGTACCAGAGCGAGCATCTTTTTTTTATACACTCTTTCATTTCTAGACTCTTTCTTTCTTTCTTTATATATATATATATATATATATATATATACCATCGTCTTCCATAAAGCTGTGCTTAGCAAAATCATCAAAGGATCAAATATGTTCAGATACGCAATTTATCGAGTGTCTAATATCATCATCGCTGTAATATCTAAACTCTTGGGAAAAAAAAGAAAAAAGAAAAAGGTTCCTGGAAGATCTTTTAGGGGTTCTTTGGATTGTCTCACCAGCAGAACCCTTAAAAAGTGCCTCCAGGCAGCTTGTTGCAAAGGTTCTTGAAACGTGAATGGATCCTAAAAGAACCCTGATTTCATGATAAGGACCCTCCAAAGGTTCCTAATGAAACCTTCCTATTATAGAGTGTATAGGCTATGGCTCGCTATTGACAAACTTGATGCCAAAGTGGGGTTTTTTTTATTTTCTTCTTCTTCCGAGCTCAGGCCTTATTAACACAGCTGATGCCAATTGCTGTCATTCCCTCAGCTTTCGTCTAATGAATTTATAATCTGTTGACAAGCCTGGACCTGTTGGAAACACCTAAGAAACATAGACTTCATGTAAAGCTGTCAAGAATCCGTCAGACGTCTCATTCAAGTGAAAGCTGAGGATTCTGACAGATTACAACTATCCTGTTACAACAAACAATCTTTTCCTAAGGCAGATGAAGGATCACTGGTCTAACATAGGCTACAGTTTAAACAGAATCATGGTTATAGCCTACTGCATTGGTAGGTCCAATGCCCAATAACCTGACAACTCAGTGTATGCATTTAGGTCTATGCTTGAGCTGCCTGGTTATCAGGTATACCGATGTAGTATCTAATAAACTGGCAACCCAGTGTCCAGGCTTACACTGGTTTTAAGGTAGCACTTTCAGCCAACACTCCCCAAATCCTGGAACGTTTTACACATCGTTGAGTTAGGAGTGTAAAGGTCCTTTTTACTCACCGTTTTATTTCTGTATTGAAACTACGAATTTTTCCATATCTCGGCGTTGTGAGTCAGAACAACTCGACTCGTTACAGACAGCCACTGTTTGCTTATAGATACAATTTGACTGATATTGCTCGCGACAAATCAACTTGTGAGAATCTAAACGCTGCTCATCTCATATTTGCTGTTCAAGATGCAGTTGCACCACTTTCCCCCCCCCCAAAAAATAATAAATTGTCACCAACAGCTGATTCATGACACTGTTCTGAAATCTTTCAGGAGGCAAACAACGACAAGAATTCAGTACTTGAACAATAACAAGCCGCAGGCCGCACCGTTTCCTAATCGTGGACGCACTGGAGACCTGGTCCGAGAAGAAGGACCACCTCGTGAAGTTAAGTTCCTAACATTGGCTGGCGACGTCCGAACGCGGTGCTGACGATTTTCTCCAAATCTACACCGTCCAGACGAGCCGGTTTTATAAAATAAAATAAAAAATGATTTTTTTTTTTTTGTTGTTGTTGCCCGGAACAAATGGAAGAAAAGTGGTGCGAATGCGTGACTCATAGTCGCTCGCTGGGTTTGGTTCTTGTTTGGTCTTCTGGGTTTTTTTTTTTTCTCTCTCGAGCGACCTGTCTTACAAAGTCAACCCCAAAAAACACACGACGCGCGTGAGCCGACGTCCAGCTTGACACAAAAAACAAAAACAAAAAAAACCCACAAACAGAAACGACGCGGCGAAAGAACAAATTCTGCGGCTGCGCGCTCGCACCACCAACCGAACAACGTGACTGAATTGGAATAAATTCAGCACGTAGGCTGGCGAGGGACACGGAACCGCGCGAGCCCTCCCGCAACATTGTCATGGCGTGCAACACATCTCGCGCTCCCACTCTTGCGCGGCCGGCCGCGCACCACGTACCTGCTACTATTACGCGATAGCGTCTCGCCCAGAGTTTTTGAGGCGCACGACGAAACTTGAGAGCGGATCAGCAAGCAAGCAAAAAAGCAAAAAAGGAAAAAAGAAAAGAAGCCAGCGTTATAAGCGCCGAGCGGCCATCTTGGAGTGGAGTGCACACTGCCTGTCAGTTGCAGCGGTTCTAACGTAGCAGAGCCGCCGCGCTCGCGCTCATCGCAGCCTCCGCGGTGCGAACGCCTTTTTTCACACGGGAGACAAAAACAAAACAACCCCCCCACCCGCCCACCACACACACACACACACACACACACACACACCGATCCGACTCGTACGCTGAGGAATCCACAGACCTCGAACGATTCAAGGGTGGAAGGTAAATCCCGGGTAGGGCTCGCTCTTCTGTTGCCGTGCGGTGGTTTGGAAAAAGCGCTGGTGAAGGTGCTGCTTCCGAAACTGACACCACCGTCCCCAAAATGGCTTTAGTTCGACCGCCCCGCACGCGGTCACGTGATCTCATTCCTTACGGGCGGTCTGGGAATTAGAAAGGGGTGGGGGGTATTATCAATAGAAGACCCCCAACCACCACCACCACCACCACCTCCCACCCCAGTGGTACACGCTCTTTGTGTGAGGACTACCATCTATAACGTGAGCCTCATGCAAGACTGCGCAGCACTGGCGTCACGCTCTTACGGAAGACCACAAATCGCGAAGTTTTCGATGACAGGCTTTTGCATTTGAAAGAGCATGGCTTTATTTTGGTATGCCATGGACGCTATATAAGCAATGTGCGATATCCAGCCACATGTGCATGTCCAGGTCCTTGCAAGTATGAAGAACATACATAGAAAGGCTATGCATACACTGGAAGATTTGGGTTTTTTTTAAAGGTTTTTTTTTTTTTTTTTTCTTTCGAAATGTCTCACCGACGGAACCCTTATAAGTCCCGGCAGGAACCTTGTTTTAGAGGTTCTTGACACAGAAATGGTCTCTAAATAAACGTCCATTTCAATCAGAATCCCCCCCCTCTCCCTTAATTTCCTTAATTAAGATCCTTAAATTTTTTTTTGAGAGAAGTCACTTTGCGTGCCTGGCTGATGAACGCCTTCTTTTTAGAAACGTCCTGTTTAAAAAACTAATAAAACTAATAAAAAAACATGGTCCCAAAGTAGCCTTCTTCGAAATGTTTTTTTTCTTCTTCTTCCTCCTCCGTTCTTGGCGTGGATGTTTGTCCAGTTCGTCCCTTAACATGGACCACAGGTCGGCTATACGTTTAAATATGAGTACTGCGTCGCTGTCATTTTGAAATGACATAAGCAGCGTTGAAATGACATAAGGAGCGTTGAAATGACATAAGCAGCGTTGAAATGACATAAGCAGCAGCGTTGAAATGACATAAGGAGCGTTGAAATGACATAAGCAGCGTTGAAATGACATAAGCAGCGTTGAAATGACATAAGGAGCGTTGAAATGACATAAGCAGCGTTGAAATGACATAAGGAGCCTTGAAATGACATAAGCAGCGTTGAAATGACATAAGCAGCCTTGAAATGACATAAGCAGCGTTAAAATGACATAAGGAGCGTTATGCACTGGGCTGACGTCTACACCACGATGAGAAAATATGATACGCTCGGCTCCTTTGAGTCCCCCCTTGTTTTTGACCCCGCAAAGAAAAGCGGCTACAATTAAACAAATGAATCCCAGGATTTCCCCGTCAATCGGATCTTAAACTTTGAAGCTTGAACTAGTTATGAACGCTAGGCTACCCGACAGGACTCATTTGATCCGTGAGATTGTAGGTTTAAGGAGCCGCGCAATTGTCACGCCCGTGTCGTGTGGGGAAATGGATTTATTTTTGTAAGACCCCTGCAAGCAAATTGATTTTTGAGGGGAAAACCTGTAAGGACCGACACGTCCTTCACCGCCGCGTGGTTTCACGGGCTTCGTCCCAAACCGCGCAGCAAGTGTGTCAGAGGAGTAGGTCAGCAGATTTGTCGGCGCAAATGGAAGTGAAACTCAGAAGAGGCATAGCAGTTTAAATACTATTCAGTGCGGTAGTGTGCTGGTTTTGGATGCAGCCCCGGTCCGACGTGGCGTTTACAGCAAATAACAGGCTAATTCTATAAAAATGAATAATGATAAGTAGGCGAAATAAATATTCAAATAAAGGGAAAGCCCCTCTTTGTATGGACTTGCATGCATGCAGCATTAAAGCGCACACACCGACGTTCAAAAGTTAAACTGCGCCTTCAGCGCGCGCGTCTTTAAGGATCCCAGACGTCATAGTTTTGTCACCACTGTCACTGTTGGTTATTATTGACCAACAAGATAACCATGTTGTACCGAAGCCTCAATAATAACCTGGACATACAGTATATTGCTTAGTAGGCTGGATTTAAAATGCATTACAGCCCAATTAGCTCGGTTTGTTCCATGCAAAACATCAGTTTTCCGAGTCTTAGATTTAAGGATTGTAATTGGCATATCGTTCAGTTAGGCTACTCGCTTGTTCGTTTGGGGCAAAGCATAGATAAAAGCCCTGACACACACACACACACACACACACTTTAGTATTTTTAAATATGGAGAACATGATGGCACCTACCATGCGCGTGATCACCTGCGCCGACGCAACCGCTTTAGAATGAACCTTTTTTCTTTCTTCTTTTTTTTTGTGTGCAGCTTCCAGAAAAGAAAAGCCATAAGCGTCAATTCTAATCCAAACTAATATTCAAGACTAAAGACTATCGTAGGCAACACCAAAAAAAAAACCCCATGTAGGGTTCTTTCTTTATGTTCTAAACAATTATCTGTGGCGTCTTATCCATTCCCACAGCAAAGTCCCTAGTGTTGAAGGAATTCATTAAATGAACTTTTTGCAGCGTTTAAAAGTCCAGCTTGAGAGAAGGAAGAGAAGAAAGAAAAGAAAAATGGAAAGCATTCATTTAGACGTCAGTTTAACACCGTGAAAGTTTATTCATCCGTAGGTGTGGATCAGACGTTGCGTTAATGCAACACTTCGGATTATTTTTGTGTGTGTGCACCTCAGTACAAAGGAAAAAGGCGCTGTGTTTGCACGTCCTTGTCCATTTTTTTCCCCACACAAACCGTATCAGTGTCCTCTTTTTTTTTTTTTTTTATGGGCATTCATAATGATTGCGTTTGAATGCAAGCTCAGAGGCTTTAGGTTTTGAAACAGGGATGCGCTTAATGGGTCCGATCCCATTATTTTGGGCTGCAGTATGAACACCAGACCCCACAGTGCTCTTGCGGCAAACCAGACAGCGGTGACGTCAGCGTGTTGCCAGATTTCCTGACGCGCCTCACACTTGGAGTGCGTTTGAACCGATTCTGCATGCTGTTTTAAAAAATAAATAAAATAAAAATAAATACAACATAGCCTACTGAAATTGCATTGCTTATTCATGCGGCTTAAATGGACCGACTGCACACCTGGTTGAAATCATTTCACTTAAGTAGGCCTACTATTGATTTAAGTGTTTTTGATTAGCTCAATTTTTATTATCATTTTTCAGTTTTTTTTCTGTTTTTTTTTTTTACTTCCTCAGTTTACCGCTAAATTAAATAATAATAAAAAAAAAATATATATATATATTTTGGAGAGGTTTTTGTGTCCGTAGGCCCATTTCTAAGTGTTCGGAAGGGAGATTTCAATACAATCTGGCAACACCCGTGTTACCCGCATGACGCGCGAACAAAGAAAGCGAGCGCACTTGCGGAGATTCTTGAACGTCAATTTAAATTTTTTTTTTTTTTTTTTTTTTTTGCACAACGACACACTGATCAAATCAACTATTTACCCAAGGTTTCTATCGCGGCGTTGTGAATTGTCTAACGAGTACGGCCTTTCCCTGTAGCCTGTGGACTTGCCGCGTGAATAGACGGCCTGTCGTGCGTTTCATTCCTCGGCTTTCTGACATCACGTCCAAAAACAGAAACCCGCAGGCTTTCTCCACATAACGCAACTCATCAAAATTCGGTTTTTATTATCCGGCTGGCTTTGTTCATGTCTGTGCACGAGCCAATATGGACCCAAATCCATCCTGCATTTATATTCTACACCTAATTAAATACGCACACACTTGATGTGAACAACCCTTGTTGAACCCTTGGTCAGACTCGATCAAATTCTCTTGCGTTATTTGGAGCAGAACGATTTGTGTTTCTTCCCATCTAAAACACGCGGAAACGCTTCATATGCGATCGAGACAATCTCAGAACACCATATTCAGGTCTTTGTTAGAGGACTAATTTACATATCGCAGCGTTCCGCGGTATATTGCCACGGCTAATATCGCGATAACGATTAACAAGCGATATATTTCTGCAGCCCTTATACGATGGGGGAAATGTCGTGTTGGAAGGGAGGGTTGTTGAAATGAATTTCAAAAATAAAATAAAAATCAACATTCTAATCAAGTCTAGTCCAAGTACAAATGGAGAACACCGAATTTGTATTAGTTTGGTGCATTTGTGTGTCTTTAAGGGTCCGTGTTTTCTTTACCCACCAATGGTTTTTAGCAATCTATCGATTGATTGATTGGTTGATTGATTGATTGACTGATTGATTGATTTGTGGCCAAGGTGATAAATTGAGGTCAGGAGTTGTGCAGCTGAGTTTGCAGGTCTCAGAGACGCAAATGCCATGAAAAATCACTCACATTCCTAAGACTAGCATTAATAATACCAACACTATGGATACATTTATGGGTTAATATTTTTATTTTTTTACTTGTAATAAACGATTCATTTTTTTTCCCCCAGTTGCTGTAATGCTTTAAATGTCCTTATTGTTACTGTTGCGTCCCAAGACATCCTCACCCTTAAGTAGTGAGATTTAAGACGAGACATGGGTAAGGTTCTTCTCTTAAAATAAAATAAATAAAAAATATCGAAAGGTGGATTTTAGTTTCATTCACTGTCGCGTCACGATTTAAAAAAAATGTGCGCACTGCATCAGCGAATGCCAATTTAATGTGGACATGGGCCTATCTTTCATTAAACTGTTGCGACCCATGTCCTGCACACAGCAATCATTTTACGTAGGATTACGTTTTTCCTCGCACTTTCAATATTTGCATGATATTTTTCAGGACACTGTCGCACGAGGGGGAAAACACAAATCGGACACGGTGCATAGCAAATAAATTACAAGAATTAAATCAATTAAATAGTTTATTGTGATTATTATTATTATTACTATTATTATTATTATTATTACTATTATTATTATTATTATTATTATTATTATTATTATTATTATGGTAGTTGTTGTTGTTGTTGAACAAAAACATTTTGCGCTCATTTTATTAAATCAAATATTTTTTGAATCCCCCTCGTGATTAGGAGAATCATAATAAAAGTAGCCTATAGCTGCGATGAGTCGCTGTTCATGTCGATACCGACCGTTTTATTCAATTCTTCAATTCAAATTGTACTTGTTTTTTCTTTTCTTTCTTGGATTAAGCCCAAAGTGATGCATTGTAGGGTGAATGCTGATTATTATTTTGGGTTTTCTACCCTAATCGCAGTTGAAGAAAAAGGCCATTAATGGCTGAATATGAATATCACCGTGCTCTGAACTCATTTGTGAACATTCGGTGTTGCACAAAAGTTTCCTAAAGACAATATCCGCGTGCGGTTGATATGAATGCGTTATCGGTCGCATCTATCGTTACTTCATACATTCAGAATTTATGCTTACAGAAGAAGAAAAAAAACCAACAACGAGGCGCCACCAATTTGGAAAAGCAACAAAAACATGAGCTTAATTTGGTCTGGATTAGGCTAAACCTGCTAAACCAGCTCAATTTAATGATGCTTTAGATGTTATGTAAGGTGTTCAGGGGGTTCTACATCTTGTAGGCTATTTATAATAAATAAATAAAAAGGGTCAAACCATAAGACATGCATCACATCAGAATTTTGAAAGATCACTGCCAGTGCTAGAACATATCCTAGAACATATCCTAGAACATGTGTACAAATCCATGCAATAAAAAGCCGGTACCATAGCTGTGCTTAGATGAGCAAACGGATTGGCGAAAATGCCTTATGTATATATAAATAGGTTTCATAATTTTTTTTATTTCTCATTATATAAAGACGTTACATGTCATGGATGTCATATCTAATTTTTATATAGCGTAATGTATGCATGATTTGTTAATCCTAAAGCCTTACACTTAATTTCATACAGGACACGAGCCATGTTCATATTTATTCTGGCATGCCAACATGATCACACAGGCCGAGAAATGTCCAAGTTGTCCATGTCTTAAGCTTTAAGGTCCGTGTTTGGCCGTGACTTACAGTTAATAAACTTTCTGCTGTCAGTATGATGACTGCATCAGCCTTTTTTTGTGAAGGGATCTTCTCGTCAAAATAGTGAGAAGAACCTCGGTGATGCCCCCAGCTTAGTCAAACCTGAAGTGCTCGGAGATCAGTGTAAAGGCCTACAGGCTACACTTTAAAGAGGTCTGGTGATTGGCACAAAAGAAACGTTTTGTCCGTTTGCAGAGGACTTTTGGTTCACTGTGAATCTGGCTTGTAGGCTATTGTTTTTCTTTCTTTCTTTCTTTCTTTCTTTCCTTACTTCCTTTCCTTCCTTCTTTCCTTCCTTTCCTTCCTTCTTTCTTTCCTTCCTTTCTTTCTTTCCTTCTTTCTTTCTTCTTTCCTTCTTTCCTTCCTTCCTTTCCTTCCTTCTTTCCTTCTTTCCTTCCTTCCTTCCTTCCTTCCTTTCCTTCCTTCCTTTCCTTCCCTTCCTTCTTTTCTTTCTTTCTTTCTTCTTTCCTTCCTTCCTTTCCTTCCTTCCTTCTTTCCTTCTTTCCTTCCTTCCTTCTTTCCTTCCTTCCTTTCCTTTCCTTCCTTCCTTCCTTTCCTTCCTTCCTTCCTTCTTTCCTTCCTTCCTTCCTTCCTTTCCTTCCTTCCTTTCCTTCCTTCTTTCCTTCCTTCCTTTCCTTCCTTCCTTTCTTTCTTCCTTCCTTCCTTTCTTCTTTCCTTCCTTTCTTTCTTTCTTTCTTTTTTCCTTCTTTCTTTCTTCCTCCCTTTCTTTCTTTCTTTCCTTCCTTCCTTCCTTCCTCCCTTTCTTTCTTTCCTTCCTTCCTTCCTTCCTTCCTTTCTTTCTTTCTTTCTTTCCTTCCTTCCTTCCTTCAAAGTTAGAGGCTTGCTCAATTCCTATTCATAACAGCCCATTTTAAACGGAACAGCATACGTTCCTAATACATAAACGCTGATCCCTCAATATGCAAAAACACGCCCAGACAAACAAATGAATTCATGAATGAGATAACCACCACCATTGTGCTTTCTTTTTTTCTTTTTTTCTTGGTTGGGAAACAAAAAAAAAAAAGAAAAAAGAAAAAGAAAAGAAAAAAAGAATTCCTGAACGTCCCAAGAGATCCCGGCTTTGCATGACGAACAGCTTTGGGGGAAAACATCATTTGACTCCAGATGTAGGGCGCTTGTACAGGGAGCGGACAGATGTTCAGGATGCGGCCTTTTCCTCACGAAGGCTCTTTCGAATGCGCTTCGCGCGGCGACGCGTTCGTGCAGCTCGGCCCTGATTGGTCGCTCCTGTGGCGGCTGCGTGTGAAACCTGCGGCCGCGGAGCGCTTGCTACGTCGCCGAAGTGGCCACGTTTGATTGAGCTACAGGAAGAGCCGTGCCCAGCCGCCTATAGATACCGACTCTCAGGCATGGACATGGCTTCTCCAGAGCTAATTCGACTTGTGCTGTTGAGCGCCGGCCTTTTCTTCACCGGCCCCGAGCCGACGGCGGCGTGGGACGCGGATTTAGAGCTGTTCGACCTGGTGGAAGAAATTCCACAAACCTTCTACGAGTTCTTCTCTGTTCATCATGTAAGGCGTCGTGTTCTATTGGTGCTTTCTGTCTGTCTGTCTTGCTCTCTGTCTGTCTTGCTCTCTGTCTGTCTGTCCGTCTTGCTCTCTGTCTGTCTGTCTGTCTCGCTCTCTGTCTGTCTGTCTCGCTCTCTGTCTGTCCGTCTCGCTCTCTCGTGGCCTTGGTGATTTGTTGCCGCTTGTCTTTGAAGTCGGCAACTTTGTAGCAGCCGGCTCGCGTCTGCGTCTGCGTCTGCGTTCGTGTTTTAGTTCCTTACATTCAAAAGCAAGTCAACCGAAATTCACAAATACGTTAATACGAACGTAAACTCCCCATTATATGTGTGTCTGTGTGTTTTTATCATTTCTGTTTCTTGTTGTTAACGGTAATACGTCGGCGGAAGCGGTTTTTTTGCTCGCCCGATACAGAGCCTGAAGAGCGGCAGCAGCCTTTAAGAAACGCCGAGGCTTTAGGCCTAAGTGCCTGGACCGGGTCTTCGGCCCAAAGCAAGACCAAATATTTTTTTTTATTTTTTTTTTTATTATTATTTAGGGTTCCACATTACATGTCGGTCTCCTATTTTTGCTTAAAAAAAAAAAAAAAAAAAATTGCTCAGTAGTAGGAATATCCACAGCACACGGTCTCGGCTGTCGGTTATTAGCCTACATTTAGAATTCATGGAAATCATGGACGACTGAAATCGGTTATTAAATTGCCGAGGTTTATGTTTATGTTTATTATGCCTAAAGGTTAGGTGTGCTCGTGCACCATGTGTTAGTCTAATGCCTTTCCATGTTGTTTGCATGGGGCCACTTGTCACAGCACTTCCACAGAAATCTGTGCCAACCTAATAAACTGGCCACATGGGCCAGTGGCAGGAAAAAAAAAAAAAAACCCTCCCCACAAATATCAAGTTCACATGTTCTTGTCATGTGTTTTACGAATGACATCCTTGCAGTTCAGCGCACTGCTACAAACATCATAAAGTGTGTACAACGTTTTATATACAATATAGAATAGACAGAATGCGCTCCTAAAAAGAGACGGGGGATAGAAGAGGGTATTGCACGTGGTTCACAACATCAATAAATAACAAATGATTAAGGGAATCATTGGAAAGAATGGGAAGAATTGGGAATCTTGGGAAGAATGAAATGGTTATGGTAGGGTTAAATAACTAGTCGAAATGGTTATAGAACGTCACTGTAACGCAGAACGAGCTATGAGCTGCGTAATGTATGAAGCTGTGTTAAAGTGATATAACGCAATTCGTGTCGTGAAGTAAAAAAAAAATTGAAGTTTTGTTTACGTAGCGAGTATGAGCAGACGGAATACGGTAGCGTGCATGTGTGCGGTATGGCAATAAAGAGACGGAACCGGATTGTGGGCTCGCGGTATAAAAAGTACGAGTGAGATTAAAGGAGAGACGCTGTTCAAGCAACGTAACGATCCCTGAGACACGACGAGGATTGATGTTCGAAATCTATCTGGAAAACTACGACAATGTTTTTCTCTTAAATCTCAACCAGTCCATCTGTTTCAAGATCTTTTTATTCAGTAACGCTGTGTTCCTTCACAGGATGCCTCGTCATCTGAAATCAGAAAGGCGTACAGGAGGCTTTCTCTCATACTTCACCCTGATAAAAACAAAGACGAAAATGCCGAAACCCAGTTTCGCCAGGTAAGCCGAGTCTCCGTGCAATGTGGCGGCCGGTACGCACAGAAAGCTGCATGCCATCTCTCAGGACTTGTTGGTTATGTCAGATGTATAACCTATAAACGTGAAAGAAAATAATAATAATAATAATAATAATAATAAAAAGAGCATGCTTGGATATCTTTTTCTCTTTAAATTCCAGCTCGTTGCCATCTATGAAGTTCTTAAGGATGATGAAAGAAGACAAAGGTAGGACAGTAGTGCGTTTTGAAGAGTAGAGGTTAGGTCTGATCCTAATCCAACCAACATGGTCTCGTGATTTGTACGTTTGTAAAAGGCTGCACGAGCCAACGTTTAAGGTCAGGAAGTGGGGCGAGGTTAACGGTCGAGGTTTTTATTTCAACTTTTTTGATATGGAGTGAAACAGAATCACACTTGCTGCTGGTATGCAATCTGGCTGGCTAGAAGCCTACAAAGATCTTGATTAACTGGATTGGGGCTGAATTTCCTGAATGCAGCACAAAGATCATTGTTAAATGGTAGCGCGAGCATCACACTGAACACACTCTCTCTCTACCAGTTAATATCTTGTACAATGCGTTTGGAAACTGGGCCTGGATGGGTTTAGACTAGGGTTGGAACTAAACTGACGGTAGGTTTTCTAATTCAATTCAATTCAATTTTATTTGTACAGCGCTTTTAACAATAGACATTGTCATAAAGCAGCGTTACAGAAATCCGGATGTAGATCTAGATCCCTAATGAGCAAGCCAGAGGCGACAGTGGCAAGGAAAAACTCCCTGAG
>JAOUQW010000021.1:12566258-12576786 GCA_028565825.1 Olivaichthys viedmensis
TAAGGTTAAGGGGGTGGCCATATTTGGGGAAGGGAGGGGGGGGACCATTTTTTTCCTTTGTGCAGTTTGGTATCATCCTGCCCCCAAATATTAAAGGTGGATATGTACCGGAAGGCTGAAAGTGATGTGGATGATAATATAGTTCACTTTGAATTTACAGACTATCAATGCTATTAAAATTGTTCATTTATAAATGAGATTACGTAGCTTATTTGGAGGAAGTACATGAAGATTTGGGCTTATAGGTAATCGATACTGCGTAGATTAAATTATTTTTTGCTGAACTGCTTCTTTAAGTAAATTAACGTGACCATTAAAAGAATGTGTTTATTTCTGTTTATTCAGTACCAACAGGAAGCGAGATTGGCGAGGCAAATTAAATATATCCGATTTAATTCACCACCCAAAGTTAAAGAGGCTTAAATATTGTTGTTTTTTTCAGTGTGTGTGTATTTCACAACTCTGAAATTCTCTGTAAACTCTCAATGTATTGTGTTAGATATTGGGTGTGTTGGGCTTTTTCCATTTTCCATAAAGGTGGTTTAGGTCCAATCTGGCAAACATTTCCAGAATTTTCTCAAGATCAATCCCCTTTTTATTAGTGTAAAAACCAAATGCACCTAGGCCACATGATCTGCAACTTAAGATCTTTATGTACTAAATTTTGTATTAATGCCCGAGGCTTACTGTACCTTATAATAAGAATTTGAAGCGCTTCCTTGTAGTGTATGTTTGTCCGAGAATGCGAAAGACGATCCGAATCAGTGCCAAGGCAATTCTCCACATCGCTTAAAGCAGACTGGAGTTAAAATATTCTTCTATATTATAATTCCTATTTATAGTATACTTGATGGGTGTTAAATGGATGTAGCAACATGGTGCTGTATGTCTAATACTGGACGTGCTTATGGTAAAGGAGATGGGTGTAGTCTGGACATGTGCTGATACGTGGTTCTACAATATATTGCGATATTTGACACATGATATTGTTATCATGAACACTTCAGGAGAAGGCTGCATTTTTGCGATATGTTTGTGCACCCAAGATAAAAATTGTCCCATTCGGAAGGCATCACAAGAATCATGGTTGTTATAGTTAACTAAAAACTAAAACTACCCCCCAAAAATAAATCAATTCCTTGACTTGGAAATAAAACAATATATTTAAATTAAATTAAAAAAACAACCTAAAACTAAAAACATTGTAACATAATAATAATAATAATAATTCTGATTTGATTATTCAGAATTGATGTTCGTATTCTTTATTTAGTTTTTCTGTTACAGAAACATTGTTAGTTAAGCAACATTTTAATGTACTTAAATATCCCATGAATCAATCCACTGTGTTGCTCATCTCACATTCATGCGTAAAATGTACTTTCTTTTTACTTGTCTGTACTTGTTACCACACTAAAAATTGTTCAAATTGAATATCATATTTTATAAAATAAAAACTCAATTTATTTTTTTTATTTTTTATTTTTATAAAAACTGTAATAACACTAATAACGACAAATTTATTCTAAGGTTTCCTATTTCGGACAAATATGAAGGCAGCATCGCGTATCTTTTTTCAAAGAGCTTCGATACAAAAGATAACTGTTTTTACAAAGCTTATCTGAGATGTGAAGCTCGCATGTACTAAAACCTTTTTAAATACAAAATCGTGATAATATTGTAAATCATAATAAAATAATTTAATGAGGATTTATTATCAGCACATGCCTGGATAAGGCACCTTAATTTGACAAAGTCAAGCACTTTATGTATTTACATATTCTAGTGTTTTCTCTCCGCCTTGAGCTCAACTATGTTAAGTGTAATATCAAGTCAAACCCTAAACTGAATAGTGCATAGCATCCAGGCTTGAGAATAAGACACCGCAGGAAGCACTTTAAAACAGCTCCTTTAAATACGTTGTAGTGTGTGCAACTGTGTGTCAGATGTGTATTTACAGCCTTGTAGGCCAAATATATGTTTATGTATAAGTTAACTACAGCCAAGATTTTCTTTGTGACCTCTGAGATTTTGAAATTTCTGGACTATAAATTTCTGGACTATAAAGGCCAAATATTACTTAAAGCGTTTCTGAAACGCGACCCCAATACGTCCTGCTTTGTTTTTTACACTCCGAGTCCTTTTATCATTTGATCATTTTCATTTGCAACTCCATCAAGCTCCATTTAAACCCCACACTCCCACTATTTATGCGTTGTGAACTTTGTTGTAAATTTTGATTCTAAATAATGTTGTGATTGTGCGGCCTGTAGCTGCAGAGCAAAGTATTTGTATAGTAACAATACTTATTTACTATGTAGCTGCCTTTTCGAACTAGGCTAATTAAACAGCCAAAAACAAAGTCCCTCCAAAAAAACTGTTGACTTAAAATCTATATATACTGCACTTTGGTACGTTGTATAATATGCATTTCTATACCAGGAATTTTCATTTATTTTTTAGGATGGCTAGTGAATAGCCTAATGGTTATATAGGCAATGTTTGACCTACATAGCTGCGTATCTTACAGCCGTGCTAAGTATATATTTCGCAACTTAGCTACAATTTAAGGATTTCTGCTTGCCACCAGGTGTCATAACTGTGTTTTTGTTAAATGAGTGTTAATTATCGAATTGTGTGACCTCACTACATCCACTGGTTGTTCATAATTTTTGGATTTATGTGTAATGAAAATAAGTGTTCATCGCAAATTATAACATGTATATTGTTTCACTGTATAAATTGCATAAATGAAATATAACGCTACCATTATAATCCAGAAAATGCGGTCCTCACTGAGTAACCCCTTGCTTTGGTAAATTGTTTTAGGCCTCCAGTCACACAATAAGATAACTAAGTATTTTGAACTATTCCAGTGTCTGTAGTGATACCAGCGTGTCTAAAATACTGTCATGTTGCGACATGAAAGACAACCTTTTATAGAGACTATAGAGTGTAATACTGGTCTATATTCTCTCGTCTACTGTACCGGCTATTGTATCTGTAAAAGCCGAAAGAGAGTTCCTTGTTCATTCTAGACAAAAGTGTACTTCTGTGTTTTTGGGGGTTTTTTCCTTCAATGAACACTAATTACATTGTGTCATTCTGTCTCTGTGTGTCATTTCTCCTTGTTTAAACATGCAAGACTTATTATGACACGAATGTCGTTCACGTTATTTGTCGTACGTTTTATGTCATGCGGATATCTCTGTTTTCAGCCACGTTGTATTTCAGCCTGTTGTGGTGTTGGCACACGCTGCATTTTGAGTTGTCATAGAAATCACAAGAGAAATATTATTCAAACCCAGCATAATAACTCCAATAAAGACGTGTTTAATTCAAATGTGTATAAATCGTGTCAAATCTTCCTGCAGTCCATCGAGTCTTTGCTTTAAAGTCCTGTAAAATGGAAACGGTCCGTTCTTTTGTCCCCACCTGCTGTCCAGTTTTTACACTCGCATGTCATCCAGGGGCAGTCGTTATTTTTAGAAAGTGCATGCACATATACTTGATTGTGGAAACCTCTAATTGTTCTGGTGCTCGTCACACACTAAAAAGGATGTGCGTTATGTGTTGCGTGCTGGCGATCACATCTTGGTGAGTCGTAAAGCGTTGAGGCGCACACCTAACACCGTTGCGCCCGAGGCGTAGCGAATCTCCCGCAGCATCCCAGACCAGCAGCTTTCCTCCTCATCAAACCTGTGAGGCACAATAGATATGGAATTAGTATTATCAACCGAGTAAGATTCACACCGACGGAGACGTTGTGACAACCACAAAATGAAAAGAACAGTTCAGCCAAAAAAAGCCTTTACCCCAAACGTATTCGATCAGCCAAGACATGTCTGGTGTCTGAAGTTTGCTTCGTTAGTTTTGCACTGCAGCTACGAGGCTAATATACAAATCAAATTGGAACTATATTATCATCCGAATCACTTTGAACATTTGGGCCACACCTCCTACCTAAGTCTGATGCTGGCGTGGAGTGATGCCAAATTATGTGCTGAGGAAAGAAAGTGACGGCTGTTGCTACTGTTTTAGTAGTTCTGGGATGTCCTTTTGTCCATTTTTCATAGATAACCAGTCTGAGATCCTGAACAATTCGACACAGTTTGAGGCAGTTTGAAAGATGCTAAACTGGTAGCTATAAGCTTCTTTTACTCGATAGCAACATTAGCCTAATAGTGCCAGTGCAAAACTAAAGAAGCAAACTTCGGACACCAAACATCGACTGATTGACTACATTTGGGGTAAGGAGGATTTATGTAAATTCAATTTTTGGCCAAATTATAGATTTAAATAAATGGGTAGCGCAAGTATTGGAGGTTAGCTTGAATAGACTGTTTGAGTGATTAGCTTGAATAGACTGTTTGAGTTTGAGTAATGTGATTTAGTATTTGTAGGAAATTATTTACACATGACCGGGCATACAAAATGTAAAAATGTTTAGGTCCAAGTTAAAGTCTGAGTCTCATAAGCTCGAGTCCAAGTCAGACATAGATAAGCAAATCAAGTTATATCAAGTCAGGAAAATTGTGACTTAAGTCAGACTTGATTGACTGAAGTCCTCGAAGTACCTTGAGAACTACATTGCAGACTTCATTTACTTTTGATCTCTACAAATAACCTATAAACTATTCTCAAATTGTTTCAACATCAGTTTTCACATGAGTGAATCATGATTATCTGCATGTGAGCTGACGACTTGCCTCCAGATATCGTTCATCTCGGTGGGTTCCAGTTTCTCTGTGATGTTGTTGGGCATCATGGCGAAGCCTCCCACAGCATAGAGACAGCCGTCCAGCTCGACCAGGTTCAGGGAGCTTCTTTCTTGAGGAAACTCCACAAACTCAGACCACCTGGGACACACAACAGAACAGTTTAAGTTTTTCCTATAGAAATGTTAGGATTCGTCTGGGCCACAACACTGCACAGTCCGGTGTTTTTTCCTATTTTGACGTTTGATTAAACTCATCAAGGGCTTGATAACTAGCTGATGATTTGATCATTTAGCTGATGACGCGTTATCTCCTCTCTGACATCTCAGATAGGTACCACAGAAAAGTTAGGCTTTACAGATGAGATTAACGTTCAGTCCCTCATCAAAAATTGGGAAGATTAAGAAGAACAGGCTGTGGTCTTGGCTGTGTGAGATGGTGTGAGATGAGTGTGAGACTCACGTGTTTTTGGCGATGTCGTAAACCTCTGCTTTGCTGGTCAGGCCGTCATCAGTGACTCCCGTCACCACGTAGATTTTGTTCTTGCGGACGGCGACGCCAAACAGGGAACGAGCGGTTTTCATAGGCGCCAGCTCCTTCCACACGAACTTTGTGGGGTTGTAGACACATACTCTCCTCAGGCACTTCCTTTTATAACACAAACCCATCATGTGTGGTCATTACCCCTTTCTTTCTTTCTTTTTTTTCACACTGCTTGATGTAAACGAAAGGTGGCTAAAATAATTCTTCATGAAAAACTGCTAGTGTAACAATATCAAAAAAGTGTTCCTTTAGCTAGTTCAGAATAGAGAATAAAGACAAACGCACTTGCTCTCTGCTTTTCCACCGAGGACGTAGACGAGCCCATTATGTGAGACGGTCCCATGGCCGTAGACTGAGTACGGAAGAGGGTCTGATTCCCCCCATTTGAATGACCTATATTTAGAAAAACATGATGTTCGTATTCATCTGGAGGCTTCATGATTTCAAGCACAACTACAGTAGGCTCCAAAAATCTTATTTAATCAGTTATGAAACGCTAATTTTACTTACTACAGTATTTAAAACCGATACAAATCCATTTAAACTGTTTAAGAAATCTTCATGTGACATCAAAATCTCTGAATATCCATTAAGTTGTAATGCCAAATAATTATTCAATAATTATTATTACATGGAAACTAACAGGGTTAGTTGGTGTCTCTTAATGACTATGACTGATACTGGCTCAGTTAATACGCTACAAACTTTTCAAAACTTAGAGTATCACAGGGCTAAAGCTGTACTTATGCCAATAAAAGTTGAGCAAAGTTCTGTATATGGAGATATTTTGAGTGGTTGTATGTCACAGTTCAGTGCAAAAGTTTGTATACCCTTAGGACTAAAGGAGGAAGACAAATGAATTTAATTTATAGCAACTATATATATGGTTTGGTAGGTTTCACAGATGTTCCTTAATTATCACAAGTACCAAAAATTGTCAAATAGTGTGTGTTAGGATATTATTAGTGAAAAATCTAAATGAAAAGTTTGCACCCTTTCTGAATGTAATATAAATATTCTTTAATAACTTGCGTGTCCACTTTTGTCTTTATAACTGCCTCCAACCTCTTTTATATCCTCTGAGAAGCTTTTAGATTCTCTCACTTGTAATATTCAAACCCTCTGTAGCCCACCACCTCACCAATTCCTTCCTGACATCTCTGTTTTATCACTGCCAAATTGCTTGGCCAAACTCTTCCTGATTTGACGAAGGCAGTGTATGACACTATGCCAGGTGAGGGGTCATTGCAAAACTTTTCAAACAATTTTTCTGCTGATTTTTCCTTCTGTTTTGGATTGTTGTCTTGTTACATCCACATTTAATTTTGACCATTTTGAAATTATATTGTTTTGTAGCAAAATTGTAAAACAAAGGTGCATTTTCATTTTTTGCTTTGAAAAGCCATGGGGGGATGCAAACTTTTGCACTCGACGATATTTGACAAGAAAAATCATTTGCCGTTTTTGTATAATCAGCATAAAGACTTGGCTGTACTCACTGTCTGTCATAGATCAAGACAGAGTCTAATGCATGCTCTCCCTCTTTCAGCTCTTTTCCACCCACAATGAAGATGGAGTTGTCGGCCTCGGCGAGCCCGAACAGACAGCGGGGGTTTGGCAATGAGGGCATCCCGAGCCATTCAGAGCTCATGGGGTCAAACTGGCAGAGAGAGAACAGGAAGAACATGCAGCATACAAATGAGCTCATGCTATTTTTAAGTTGCATTCACTGAAATTAGAAATATGATGACGAGCAATGAAGTTCATAACATGATGATGGAATCAAAGCTCATCATGTAAAATATAGCCAAAATGATTCATGAGCTTTGTATAACCCTAACAGCTGTTTTGATAGCACAGTGATCCCTGATGAGCGCTAGATGAATCACTGGCATCGTGTATGGAGCAAGTGATGCGTGACATACTGCATGCATTTGTAATCCAGATAAATTTAGTGACGGTACAAAGCAAGTAGAATAAACAGCGATATGGGATAATAAGAATAATTCTGTACCTGTAGGAAGTAAGAACTGAATGGTTCCTCTGTGTTTTCCTCGTTATATATGAGACCTCCAGCCACAAAGATCTGATTCTCTTTGGTCACCAGGCTGCAGTGAGTTTTTGGTATCTCAGTAGATGAAGATGCTAAGTAGCATTCATTTTCAGCGGGGTCGTAGGCAACTGTCCCCGTGTCGCTAATCATCAATATTAGGCCCGTTAGAAACATTCCAAAGCGTGGGTTATTATTCAGGATCCCGGGAAGCATACCCTCCTCATCTTCATCCTCATCCTCATCCTCATCACCTACCGTGGCTTCTGCCTTCTTGCCTGATGACCCTTTGACCTTAGGCAGCAG
The DNA here is from genome assembly GCA_028565825.1 of Olivaichthys viedmensis. Taxonomy (NCBI): domain Eukaryota; kingdom Metazoa; phylum Chordata; class Actinopteri; order Siluriformes; family Diplomystidae; genus Olivaichthys; species Olivaichthys viedmensis. Next base: position 12,573,876 of record JAOUQW010000021.1, read on the forward strand.
ACCTTTTTGGGCATCCTTGATAAGCTGCAGCTCTTTTTTGATCTCTTCGTTGGGTTTGATCAGCCGGTGTCCTTCCACTTTCTCCTCAAAGTAAGCAGGTGGCATCAGACGAAACCGCACACAATGCAGAAGTTCTGGCAGATCCTTCAGCCTTTCCACCTGATCATACTCGAGCCACTCCATTACAGCCTCAAACACCTTCTCTTCCTTCTCCACATTGAGGGAGTCGCATGTGATAATGGCAGCCAGCTCTCCAGGGCCCAGCTGGTGGAAGTCCTGGTCCCGGATGATGAGCTCAAAGCGGTCGCAGATGTAGTCCCGAGCCTTTGCTGCCAACCTCGGGCACTCCAGCAGTAATCCAAGCCTGAAGATGGCCAGACAGTTGCTCAGCATCATTTTCTGCTCCAGGTAGGACATGCACACGCTAAAGATGGAGGGGATCTGGTACATGTTGGCTGCCATGAAAATGTCCTGGACATTCTGCTCAGTCAGGTTGATGTCGCACGTATAGATGTATTTCAGGATCATCCCCATGATGCCTGGTTCCACATCTTTCAGGACTACCTCCCGTTTTTTGCTCTCCTCCATGTCCGAGAGGAACATAGCCTTAAAGTAGGGACTGCTGGCGGCCAGCACCAGCTTGTGGCAGGGAAAGTCCTGGTCCTTGATCTTCAGTACACAGTCCACAAACTTGTCATTCTCCAGAAGTTCGCAGAGGCCGCCCTGAAGAAGCGACTGCTGGTACAGCCGTGGCTCTGTCACTGGATCCACTGACGCGGCGGCCATCTTGTCAAGGTTTCGCGGGCAGCGTTAGCGCGATATGTCAGTAGGAGGGTGTCCGGCTTCTTTCCCACCGCTGGACTGGTCGCATTAACAATGTGACCCTATGAGAGAGAAATGGAGGCTGGCGTGGTGTGGCTTCTCCTCTCAGCTGTCACCGGCTATCAGCTGTGTTTAATTTTAGAACTGAGTAAAGCCACAGGACTTACATTTGGAGGGGTTGAAATTTGAGTCACCTCTATATCCTCCCTCCCCCTTTCTCCTCCGCCATCTTGACCAGAAGGCTCTGAGCAACAGCGGACATGTTGCCACTGTAGACCATACCAAGGATAAGATGGAGAAGAAGAAAACCATTTATTTTGGGAGAAGTTGGCATAGTTAAGGAGATGAGCAGAATGGCTCTATGTATAGAACATGCTTTGAATGATCAACCACAGAGGAGAATGCTTGTGAGGAACACTAGTTTGAATATAAATCACCCACATATTAACACACACTAGTATGTGTAGCTTTCCTGCCTGATTTACACACCATGTGACTAGAAGAAAACCTTTATGGCAGGGTTCCCCAGTTCCAGTCCTGGAGAGTCCAGCACAGTTTGGTGTTTGGCACTTCTTCCTTTCTTCCTTCCTGACTTGGCCTTTACAGCAGCTGACCAATTATCAGCTCTGCTTAAACTCACACTCTGTGTAACTACATTCTTTCTTGTTCCTGCTCTCGGTTGATGATCGGGTGGTCTTTAGAGCATCTTGCCAATTAGACAACCATGTGTACTAGGTGTGTTAGCGCAGGGAAATCACCAAACTGAGTTGGACTCCGGCCCTCCAGGACTTGAATTGTGCAACCTTGTTATACACTCTAAAAAAAGGTTCCTCAAGGGTTTTTTGGATTGTTTCCGAAAGAGGTGTTACTTGGAACCCTCTCTGAAAGGAAAATCCATTGTTGTAGGGTTCTACATAAAAACCTTTAAGGGTTTCCCAGGAGGAACAAGAATTTATGGTGAAATGAATGTTGAAGACCCACTTCACTAGAGAAAGTGGGCTGAAGTTTAGATCTAGAAACCTTACAGGGCATCATAAATCTGTTATGCATTTTAACATTTAGAACAATTAATGAATTCCATTGGGCCGTGGATAAGACAACAAAACCAGTCACTACTGAACTATTTTTAGGCCTATTCACTGTCTGATATCTCCTCTGGCACTGTAGTCTGATGTAGGACAAGGTTCTCATGAGATATCATGCACATATCATGTGACAGACAAAAATGTGTCAGTTAATCTTCTCACCGAGGATCAGAAGGTTAAATTTGGATAATCATAAACGTGGATCATCTTTCCTTTTCAGTGATGGTGTATCTATGGATCGTTCAGCAAATGCTTATAGCTGTCTTTGTGTATTTCTATAAAAAAATGGCTATTGAGTAAGCCATTCTAAAAGGTAAGTAAGTTTTTTATGTCCAGACAAAATCTGCCATATATGATTACGAACACAACAACAATAGACAGAACACGCAACACATAAAGGCATTTTCATCTTTAATTGTTCAATATATTATATCTGCATAAAATATTTGGCAAGCCCATGCTCTAAACAATCCATTATAGATTTAAATAAAATGAACAAGATAAAAAAGAATGCACTTGGTTCGTGTATGTGGCAGTCTCTGGTAAAGCACAGTTGGAATTTGTACAGCAAGTGCACTTGAGGCCTATTCACAGTTAAAAAACGCCTTGTGCTTAACAAATAGGCCCGTATTGAGCAGTGGCCATGGTGACGGGAGCTGCCTGGGTTTGGTATGGAGGCTCGGAGTCAAATCGTCGCTCTCTGCTCGTCTAATCGGTTTTGGGTTTGCTCGGCTCGGGCTCCTCGAGCAGAGCCTGTTTTCGCTCGCGCTCCTTCACCAGCTGCACTCCACAGTAGGTCACTAACAGCACCGAGAGAGTGGATATGGGAAAGCCTGCGGGAGAAAACAATAGCAAATATAACGGCTTTTAGAAAAGGATCCTCATGCTCTGTTCACTACTTAGCAATGGATGTCCCATTGACTCAAGTTCAAGTTCAAGTTCAAGTAGGTTTTTATTGTCATTTCTCTATATACCACGTATACATTGAAATGAAATGTCGTTTC
>JAOUQW010000021.1:12602715-12615556 GCA_028565825.1 Olivaichthys viedmensis
TCCCATACGTGCAACTCGTCTGCTCAGTAAACTCATTTTTTTCCCCCTCTTTTTTCCCTGAGCACACACACACACAAGGGGTCACTGAACATTTTTAAAGCTTCGTAGTATCATTTAGGTTTTGACCGATACTCAAGGTTTCAGTATCGGTGTCGTAAAAGAAAGCGTGGCGGCGTCGGGCCGTCTCTACTTGTCCGTGTTCTTGCACGAATATTAGCCATTTTTGTAAATGTCCCCAGTGGTGACTGTACCACACCCTTGAACTCGTCTGCTTGTGTGACATGCATTGATTGAATACACAGGTAACGCTGTGTGTTTGCGCTCCATAGGTTCCAGTGCAGTCGTGGTTCGACGACATGACCGACACGGAGCTGCTCGACCTGCTCCCGTTCTTTGAAGGACTGAGCAGGGAAGAGGACGTGTACGGAGTTCTGCAGAACCTCAGAGGCAGGTAGCAAGCTGCACCGCCCTGCCTTAAGCGGGCACAGCGAAGAGGTCGGAGGGCAGAGGGCGGCACCCCTGCTCTCCCAGCAGCCCACTGCTCACTACACAGGACCCACCAGGGAGACCCACACAGTGACGTAACTCCACTACAGACCTTTTACCGCTCACCAGAGACCCTCATTCGGCTCTTTTCCTCTTAAGTGCTTAATAATAAACCAAAAACACCAACCTCTTCTTTTCCCTGATGAAATGAGAGAATCCAGATCTTTGGGTTGTTGCTATGCAGGCGTTCAAGGACTGTAGGGGGTTTATTTCTTTCTTTCTTTTTCCTTCTTTCTTTCCTTCTTTCCCTCGCTTACCCAACCAAGTGCCTTTTTTGAATGTCATTTTTATGGGGGGGGTGGGGGAAATAACTACGTTTTTTTGTACATGAAATATTTCCAGAGAAATCTTTTTTCCAGAATTCTACAAAAAACAAAACCAACAAAAAAACATGGAGGTGGGTCAGAAGCTTTTTTTTGTAAAAGCACTGTTACTGAGGCCAGAGGTTTTTATTTTATTTTATTATTTTATTTTAATCATAATGGGTAAATGTCTCCGTCTGTGTTGTTGTTTGCTTTTGGTTTCGCTCGTGCCATCGTATAGACATCGATCATCAATTCTTTATAGACGTGTGTATTTTTGTCTTGTAAGAGCAAAGCAATGCATCATTTCATTTTACGGCTTCTTCTGTTTTTTTTTTTTTTTTAAGCAAAGAAGAAAAAAAGAAAAGAAAAGCAGAGCACCGATCTGAGACGGCAGATTGTACCGTGCCAACGGCTTGTCGTCGGCGTGTGGGTCTACGAGTATTGACGCGTAGGTCCTGTGATGGTTACGCCACGCAATGACAATCGCGTCCGGCCGTGCCAGCGCTCATCCGGTGAATAATAGCGAGTTCGTTCGGATGAGCTGAGTTTTAGTTTGCATCTTTTTAAATTGCATTTTAAAGCTGATTTTGAACAATCTGCCTCTGGTGGCAAAACTAAGCCACCATGCCGACCCTCCTACCCCTTTAACTCAAGGGAGACGCATCCTGATCCTCAAGATGCACGACGCGTCCCTCAGGTATGTGTGTGTTCACGTTATGGCACGATGAACGCCTGGCATTATCAGTTTATAATATTTGTCACAATATTGCGTCAGAGCTGCAGTTTGTCCGAGGCTCCCATCAAACAAGTCCGACGGCTGTCTTTCCCAATCCGGGCGGCTTTTGTCTCAGGAGGACGGACGTCACCCAAAAATGCGGCGTCCTTCTTGACACATGAAAGTCTTCTGAACGTATAATAACGATAATCTGTGCGTTGAGCATCACGATATGTCCCCTTTTTTTTTTTTTTTTTGCTTTGCATTGCTTTGTTTTTTTGTTTTTAAATTGAGAACCTGATTTGTTTTTTTGAGTTTGGACTCGTTTCGGGCTGCACCCTGCCACTGCAACGGCACACCAGCACGTGTTTGAGGGCGTGCGGAGTTAATCATCCCAGCCCGGCCGTGCTCTCGGTCGTGTGGAACACTGGTAGGCTTTTGCTGAAGCACGAGTCCAGCGGAGAGCTGCTTTCGGCTCTGGGTGCTGTGTGTGTGTGTGTGTCGGCGCTGCAGCGTGAAGCCTCCCTCACCACGGTGCCTAGGAGAGGAGCAGCGGCTTATCAGGGGCCGCCGAACACGCAATAACCTCGCTATCTTTTCCTTTACACACTACACCACGACCACACCATGTCCACATTAATGTCCCGTTTCCGCTCCATTATTTATCTCTCTCTCTCGATCCTCCTCCATCTCTGTGCCATGCAAGAGAGTATTTTACTGTTTTCAATATGCTCGTCTGTCAGTATTTTGGTTTGAAAGATTCGACACCTTTTTATTATCCCGCTGCTGTCTTTTTTTTTTTTTTTTTTTTCCTGTTTGGGGCCGCGTGCAGCTCCTTGTGTGGTTTCTGCTTTTCAGATGCGGTGAAGTGCAGTGTTCTGAGAAGCCACGCAAATATAAATTCATCATAATGACAGAAACACTGCCCTTTTCACAGATGTCCTTTTCCCTCAACGGTATCGTTGAGCTTTCCTCACGTTTTAAACGAGCTGTCCGAGGCGGAGCACCTTTTTTTTTTTTTGGTGTTGGTTCAAGATGTTTGCTTGTTTTGTGTGTTTTTTTTTTTCACTAATATTTAAAGGCACAACTAGTTATGGTGTCATTACATTTATAATCGCAAAGCATTACAGCCACTTGAGGTTCTGTCTTTTTTTTTTTTTTTGATCCTTCTTTATTTGGAAAGCCATGTAGACATTTTACTGCAGCTCGAAAGCAGTGGACAAGGGGCTGCGCAGTGCCACGTTTTGCAGTACGTTTCAAGGTGATGCGATCCATGGTTTGTTGCAAATTCTCTTCCAGACTATGACATGTTATATTAAAGCACCTTTTTAAGAAAAAGACCTGACTCTTGCTTGTAAATCGACATTCATGGGAAAGTTTCAGTTTTTAAGGACCAGGTTATTTAAAAAAAAAACAAAAAAAAAACCGTATATGGTATTTGTTACGTATTTACCTTGAGCAGCTGGAATGTAGTGAATTGCAGTGCTGTTTGTGAGCTCTCCTCACTGGAAGAACTGACTGATTGGGACTTCTTTTGTTGTGATCAAAACACAGAACCTTTTTTATGTTTGCTTGAAAAGCCAATATATTCTTCTTCTTATTATTATTATTATTATATTCGAAAACTTCTACCATTTTCCCCAACCTCACAAATACCCTGCCACAGCTAATTGCCCCCACACCAGCAAATACCACCCCGCAACCGATTGCCCCACGTGCCGCATCGGTCAAGCCAACATCCAAAAGTTTGTTCACAAACTTTAATCCTCTAGTTTTTTACTGCAGGTCTCCATTATTGTCTGACCTTGGACTGTAGTGGTTTTGAAAAATCCCAAAGCTCTGTCTCCTCCTTTGGGCCACAGCAGACAACCGCCTACACTTCACTGTATGCTACAAGACCTAAATTTCAGGTGTTTGTTTTGGCCCAGAAGCTCACACAAATGCCGTAATATACATAGGCGCATGCGCCTATTTTTAGAATCAGTTATTCCCATATACCCACTTCTGAAACAGTGGAAAAAGAGCTGCAGGATTTAATAAAGCTTGGTCATTCATTAACCAACTTCTGACAACTGGAACGCCGTGGTTTCATATGGCAAAGAAATAATGGTGCGTCGTCTCGTATGACCGTGTGGGTGGTGGTTCTCATTAGGCCTTTTGTACACGTACTCAGTTTGTTCTTCTGATGTAGGTGCAGTACTTTCCTCTGCTGACATGTGATATGACCACTGAAGCTCACCAGATGACTTTTGTATCTTGATACGTGATCATTGGGCTGATGTGTAAAAGTAGCCAACAATTCAATATGGTACAATGCAATTTTTTATTAAAGTGTTAGCTTTGAGTATGAGTGACGGGTACAGAGGCCATACTGAAGCCGGTGCACCACTTTAAATCAATTTTTAAAGCCCTACCTTTTTTTTTTTTTTTTTCTTCCTCCCCAACCATGGATTATAGGAATTCTAGATTATTAGAATCTGAAAAGTCGTCCCTGCCAAGAGAGCGACGCCGTTGCCGCCAGTTTTATCCCAATGCTGCATCTATGGTGCAAAAGTTACCCCCCCCCCCCATGATAAACAGGCTTTCTTCCCTAACCTTGATCATTCTACAGGAAACATCTGGTAATGATTTGTGATATCAGTGCAAGATGACTAGAGACCATTCAGAGCAGCTCCGATGGGCTCGTTTACAACACGTCTTACCAAACTAGCACCATATGAAAGAAGTGGGACTGTCTTACAGCAAACCGATTTTATTAGCAGCAGCTTACAGTCTTGACTACAGCTGGCTTTATTTATTTTTCCTTTCACACATTCAACATATTAGATAAAAGATTAAATAGTGATGTAATAAAAGAATGAAAGTCATCTAGTAGTCTAGACACGATTTTTAAAAACATATATTTTGTTATACGTTAACCTGTCCTGTCAGTGTACTACGCTAGCTACATTGAGTTGCTTGTGTGTTGAATGGGTTTAATATCCTACAGTGTGATGCTTAAGACAGCGATTCCCAATCCAGCTTTTTGCAGTCCCCCAGCCCGTATTTTGTTCTGGTCCTGCTCCAACATGCCAGAGTCCTGTGTTTAGCTTTCTCTGCCTTTGATCGCCTGGCTATAGTTTGTACACTGGATTGGGAAGCGCTGGCCTAAGAACAAGTTTACAGATGTGGACACCCGGAGGACGGCTCGACTATTCAGCCTCCACAGCCATGACGTGAATGAAAAGTCTCGCTGAGGAGAGGAGGTCCCCGTTGTGGTTGAACAGTGGCACATGACGATATCCTGCAGAGGAAAACCAACAAGGTCAGAATGCAGAAACCAGTCAGTCCCCCGCCCCCCTCAAAGGCACAGCTAAAATCTTCTACCTAAATGTGACATTTTTTTCAGAGCTATCTGAGGATCATGCACGTGATGTTTGATTTGGAAACACTTGTGGGTCCTTTTAAGGGCAGAGGTCTGTGTGTACGTACACACACACACACACAGACACACACACACACACACAGGCAGGCAGGCGCAGAGCGAGGCAGCTAAAACAAAACCCATAAGAAATGGGGGGGAATTCATACAGGAGAGAAAAAAACGCAACAAGTCAATTAAATATTGGCATAACGAGCTTCAATTTGATACAACAATGCCACTGGTTGTTAATAGGCTTTGTATGATTGGTTAGAGCTCTAGGAGTACTGGCGATATAGTCAGAAAAGTGTCATTTATCACTCTACAGAAATTATTTTTCATTATTCCTGTTTTGCATTTCCTCCATTCTAAATTGAATTGAAAGGGGTAAAATACAGTATAGTCCAATCAGTAGAATGCATACACTAGCGTTAAAGTTAGGAGTCCCCTGCCGTCATATTTAATGAAGTCATTATTCTATTCACTAAACTCTTCTACAATGTAATATATCTAATATACACCACTCACCTAAACACCAAACAAACCGTGTAAAAAGAGCTCAAGTATTTTGGGGGAAAAGTGATTTAAGTCATTAAGAAAGTTAAATGATAAATAATATACTGGAATTATCATATAGATATATATAGATATATATATAGATCATTAAATTTTTTAAATATCCACTTCAAGATTTGATCACTGCTTTCCAATAATAAATAAATAAAGGTGGTGCGTGATCACTGACCGTTCTGTAAGCTGGTGAAGGGGACCGTGCAATGGCCGATGAAGTCGTTGCTGGATACGGTGTCGTAATCCTCCACAACAAAGCGCACTAGCGCAAGTTCAGGCACATACAGGTCGAACTGGAAATTCTCGTTCCACATGGGGTTGAAGCCTTTTAGTGAAGAGAAAGGAATCTGTTATTTAATGGCCTTGTCCTCCTTTTGTAATTACTTCATCCATACAGAAAAACATCCTGTATCGTGCCAGAATGTCCTAGAGCTAAGGATTTCCTAAATCAGTATCAGTCCTGCTGTTTGCTTCATAAACTGACATTATATAACCATGCATTCAAATAATTAAATGTTTATAAATATCTGGAACAAGGCCCAATTTTAGACCAAAACTGCTCATTTATATTTAAATAATAAAAAGTTATCATTTCTAATAGTGGTGCTCCTTAAGGGTCAGGATCAGGTCCGTTTCGATTTACTGTGTACATTTTTGACTAAAGCATAATCAGGAACAAGGTCACAAACCTCTGATGACACTGCAAATACTAGTTGTATTGCTGACAGACAAAACACGTCAAACTGAAAGGTTTGGATTCTAAGTCTTCAGGGAAAGTTTAACGTCATTCCTGACTAACTTGAGTGTGAAAAATAACGGTTACACCTCAACGTCCTCAATAATCTAAGGATCTTTGAATCAAAAAAGTTTATAGAATGTTAATACTGGTTTTTTTTTCTTCCCTAAATAAATAAATAAATAAAAAGTTTAATTTTAGTAGTGAAGAATAATTAGGTTTGAGGAGTGGGAGGCCACACCCCCTTTACTGGGACTGACAGGCACAGAGCCCATGCCTTCTTCGCTCCAACCACATTAGACCATGTTCAGAAACACGGTGCATTAGTGTTTGTGTCCTGACCGTCCCTCTGGGAACCGTTACTGTACCGTTGTTCTGAATGTACTGCGTCTCTCTTTCAGTCGTGTCAGCTGGCACACCGTGGATCTCCACTCGCACCAGAGGATCCGCGATGGAGAACGACTTCTCGCTCACTTTGGGTAACTGCTGCGCCGAGATCACCTGTTGCGCCAGACAAAAGAATAATGACGTCAAGACGTTATTCACGTAGTACTTTTTGGAATAGAGCTTTCAAACATGGTCCACAAAGAGAAATCACTGGATCATATGCGATCATGCTCACCTCAAATCTTTTGAAGGAATGAGATCATGAACACAATCACAAAAGCCCTTTTGATAATTTGTTTCAAAGAGCTAACCTTTTCAAAAACCATGTAGAAAGTTAAACTGTGCTCATTTGTTTCCTATTACATGTGTTTTTGTATTTGTAAGATGGAAGGGGACTGCTGACCATCATATGTAACTCGATGTGTTTGAGCCATGGTCCTCTGGTGAGCGTGATGGGGTCAAACTCAGACTCGCGGTCTCGGAGAAAGGCCGGCTTCAGGACGTAGCCGCTTAGTCCGTTCTGGCTAAACTGGCCCTGGTTCAGAGCCATCTCTGCGCCCGGCGTCTGGTAGTTAAGGGCCACTGAAGGGGAAACGGATGACGCACATCACACTAGGCATGGGCTAACAACCGGTTTAAATCATGTACCATGGTATTCGACACAAACACATGGCAGACAGGCTTAAGAAATGCGTTAACAAAATGTGAGTTAGCTGCCCGTTTTGTAGATTTGCCAGAAGTTGTTTAACTTGTTGACAAGTTAGCATGTTTGGTAAATAATACCAATACTGGCCAGTGCTAGACGAGTATGGTGATATCGAATTCGATGCCTATTGGTGTTTAGCTTTGGTTAAAATTCCACACGTGCAGAAAAACTTTTTTTTTTTTTTAATGCAATATTGCACCAATATCGGAAAATTTGTAAAAGAAAAAATATGTTATGCAACTTTTGTGGTATATATAAAAATAAAAACAGTACACCCTTCATGATAGAATGGTAATTAGATTGTGTAAAATTAAAAGATAACACAGTTGCTAGGGACCTAAGGGATACTGGTCTGTGCTCTAAAGGCTAAAAATGTATCATTTGGTCTTAAATGTGTCTTTGGTTGTTATGCCACGCTGTTTTAAATATTAGAAACATGATTTGGCCAATATCTAAAAGGCAAAGAAGTTTCTTATTACAGCCCAGTCTTACCAATTTGGCAGCCTGCGTTCCACAGAGGCACTGGGCTGAAGTTGGAAGAGTTTGTCCTTAATGCTCCTGATGGGTAAATTCTACTCAGCTTGTCCACATTGTGCAGAATGTATTCATTTGCTGGGAAAAAAAACAAAAGATGAGTTACAGCTGAAGTTCGACCTTTTGTATATGAAAGTCACAGCTTGATGTCTTCAGCATATTACCTAACTTCTCTGCAAAATTCAGGGCATCCCCTTCTTTAAAAGAGGACATCTCGTAAAAGGCTTGGTGAGCGCGTGCCTGTCCAAATCCATGGAACCCAACGCTTTTGCAGTAGATGACTAGGTCCGAGAGCGCTTTGGCTTGCTTCAGGGTCTTTGACTTCTGAGGCCAAGAATGAAATTATAAATTAGCGATTTGTACGTTTAAAAGCTGTGTACAAGACGACGGTGGTTTGTAATGGATTTCAGCATACCTTATTGTTTTGAGAATTATCCACCTCTTCGTCATCACGGGAGTCCTCTTCTTCGGTCACAGACTCTTCCTCCGCTCTAGCACCCTGGTCTGAGAAGAAGTCCTCTAGTTTGTTAAGGCGCTTGCCTTTGATCAGAAAGCGACCCTTCAGCTCCTGGAGGGGACACAATGATCGCATAAAAGCTAATATTGGGGCTAGTCACATCAAATGCCAACATGGCTAACAGTGATTTTAAAAACTAGATTAGGTTGCTAATCAACAGAAGCTGCCTGTTAGAATTAGGCAATGGATTAAGATTGTTAGTCATGCTAGCATTTTGGGTGAAATATTTCCCATGTAGCTTTTGAAATCCCCCAGAAGAGGATCAGTCGTCTGCTCTATTGTAGAAGCAGGGCCACACCTTGGCTGGGGTGAATAGAGCAAAACAATAGGGAGGCTACAATTACTTATTCCACCTGCCATCAGAGCAACTCCACGGTCATCATGTGCCCACACGTCAGCGCAGAAAGCACTCAACCCCCACTTTGTGATGAAACGCAGTCATGTTTTCGTCCACTCGCAAAATAATTCTGGTTTTCAGACACGGAGCTGGACAGCGTCTGAGCCCATTCCTCGCATACTGCAGTCAAGTCAAGAATGAAAACACACTCCTGCTCCAACAGGCAACGAGTCGCCATAACGAGACGCAAAGCTCTTCTTATTTCTGCCACCAGCAGCCATGCCTCTAACTGCCTGTTGAATTTTCCCTCATTAAATCATTAATGACCACAAACCCTTTTGGCTCGCAGTCGCCTGTATTAAAGGAACATTTAAATAATGTCGTTTTTATTAAGCAAATGTTTTGTATGCGAGTCAAAGCTGAGGCATTATTAATATGCATACATTTTTTTCATCTCATTAAGTGTCTCAAATTGTGTTTACAGAAAGAAAAGTTGTAAAGTGCAGAATTATCACAACATGGTCATATTTAAAAACAATTACAATAAAATGTACAAATTAATCTCTGGTGTATTTCTAAGAATATTTATTTAAATATTTTAATTGAACCTTTTCTTGTCTTTAAACCATATACATCAGTGTTCATCGGCCATCCTTGTTGGTGACGTATAGAGTGACCATTTGGACCCGTTTCTTATTCTCTCTGGAACGTCAAACCACAGACTTATTTTATGGGCTCTAGTCTAGAACCGGATCTTCTGCCTGATATTTACACAGCCTTATGTCACAGAACCGGACTGTACTGCGTTTCAAGGCCTTATGTAGGTCTGAAGAGATCTGAGCAGGTACCCACCTGTGGGGAGGGCAACGCTGTCGGCATGTGCTCCCCCAGGGGTTTGGTGACCAGAGCACTGCCCAGGATGGATCTCATGTGCTTGGCCATCAGCTTCTGCTGGTCTACGCTGCAGTGGTTCTCCAAGGACAGGATCACCGGATACTCTGACGTCTGAGGAGAAATGCAGAGAGCTTGGGTTGACTTTTTTCCCATCCGAATGTTTGCCACGACACGTTTGGTGTCCGAAGTAAGAGAAGGGTCTAGCCACCAGTTTTAGCATCGTGCAAACTACATGCCTGAATCGCCACACTGCTATGAATTCAGGAAATCAGAATTCTACAGATTTCCCTGCAGGAGAAAAAAAAAAAACTCGCTGCAGGAGAGCCACACAAAGCACAGAGCGCAGTCAGACGAGCAGCAGAGGCCTCCGCCGCTTTGACAACTTCAACCACAAGGTAAAAGGAAGCCGTCACTATGACAACAGAGGAGTTGGAATCCATAAAAGCATCACATATACAAGATTGAAAGAAACCACATAAAGGCTGACTGAATACAAAGGAAAGCAAATGTTGACCGCACACGCGCAGTGTAAAAACGGAAACGTATTGAATGCATGTATACTGTGAAAGCTAAAGGGTGATGGGGTTGTTTCCCCCCCCCTGCCCTCTCATTAAAATGGGTACAATAGAAAGCTAGCAGTCCATCTCATCTCACATGTGGTGAAGCTGTAGAGCAAAAATAGGTTATCGGTTGAAAAGAAAGTGGACAAAATGTTAAATGAACAAAAACAGCCGTCTTGAAGCCGAATCACTTTCTTCCTCAGCAGATAGTCTGATGCTGGCGTGCTGTGACCACAAAGCGTTGAGTAATAAAGCGGTTCGGCTTCACAATGGAGCTACGACTGTTTTTAGTGCGTTATACATCTCTGCAAAGCTGTACGAGGCGAGTGTGTGAGGACTTAGGCATGTGGTTTGCACAATGCTAAACCAGAAGCTATATGCGTCCCTTACTTGTTAGCTTAATTAGCATCAGAGCCGGCAATCGGCCAAATGTGGAGTCTTTCTGAAATGTCTTGAAGGAAACCTGCAGTAAAGATCAGGACCTCACCTTGAAGGCGTACTCCTTGATGGCTTGGATGGCATCCTTGAAGAGGATCTTTGAGGTCAACGTGTAGCCATGGTAGATAACCGGCTCCCCATCAGAGCCGTCCCAGATGTCCAGCTCCACACAGCGGCAGCTCTTCATTAGGGCTCTGTCAGGAGGTCATTACAGCTTAGTCATGTGTAATAAGCATTGCTGCAGGCCAATATATGGTGAATTTGTTGTGTTTGTTTACTTAGAGAGCTGTTCTGACATGTACTGCATGGTCAGTGATGATGTTGAGAAGGCTTCTGATAACCCTCATGTGTTTGGGTCAAAATGTTCCATTTGTTTTTATTTTTACTAATCGTAGAATACCATATATTTTTTTAATCCAGTATGCAACTATGTGCTTGTGCTTTATGAAAAATCTCTTTAAAAGCATATTATAGAGGTCATACATTGAGGTTATTTTATTCCTGAGATCAACACAGGTGTTAAAAAGGATTGTAAAGTCAACAAAAAGGGGATTTGAATCTGTTCCACTCCCTTCGGCTCTTATTTACATTTCCACCTGAGGAATGGGGGCGGGCATTCGGGGTGTATTTGCATAAGAGTTGTTTATATATTGCTAATAGTTGAGATAAAGATAAGCTATATTGGATATTTTGAATACGTTTTATAGCTGTAATGCTATAAAATAAAAAAACACAAGGTCAATGGGACACTAAAGTTGTAAAAGCATGGTTTAAACCCCCCACCCCCCCACAAACACCACATTTGTGACACAGAAAATGATCGCTTTAGTGTCCATGCCCTGTGTAAATCTGTACCATACATACCGTATGTAGCCCTCGGTGCTGCTGGGGCCTTTAATCTGGTCTTTCAGAAGGTACGTGTTGTGAGAGGAGGCGATAAAGTAGTGGTTTAACGGCTGGGTCATGTCCTGGTACACGCTCTTATGAGCCGGGCTCATGATCAGAGCTTCAGGCTGTTGCAGGTACATCAGAAAGCCGTCTTTCGTCATCAGCTGCTTTGCTTTGGCTGTCAAGGTGAAGGCAAAACAAACAAATCTATGCAAAACGTTGCAGGGGCGCATGACGGGCAAAAGCAAATGGTTGTTCGTGAGGATTTCTAAAAAATAAAATAAAAAAGGTGTCATTTGAACTAGATGCTTTATTAGATGAGAATAGTCAAGTCCCACCAACAGGGATTTAAATTAAATAAATAAAGTAATCCTCATGACTAAGGGGTTTTGCTTTTCTTTTCTTTTTTTTTTTGTCGTTAGAAGTTATAAACATACAACTGCTAATTAGTATAAAAGTAATATTATTTAAACTCGTTTCCACTGGCACAGTGCTCTTCATTTATGTGCTTTTTAGGCATGTAAAGGTTTTGCTGAGGCAAGAAAAAGAGCAGGTAGAAACGACACACCAACTGCCACGCCAAGATTTGCTTGTAAAGCAACATGCAAACGTTAAAAACATTTGAAGTTTCGACAACCTTGTGCACGGACTTCTCTTTACCGTGCTGCTACTGTCGGTACGCTTCCTATTATAGCGCAGCACATCCGAGATACGGTGTTTCAAAGTGCAGTGGTGAATTTTCTGAGCATTTAAAAAAAATAAAAATCAGGAAAAAGGCCAACACCACCCCCGAGAAAAAAAATAAAAAGTGCAAATATGACGGAAATCTGTTTGTGGTCATGGAAACTTATCCATCCATATACATATACTGTACATGTACATGGTGGGATGACATGTCTAGCCTTCAGGATCACGGCGCCACACACACACCAGCGTTCAAAAGTGTGAAATCAATATTTTCAGTGATTTAAAGTCCATTTAGTTTCAGATCCGTCTATAAAATGATTGTAATATGAGTCTTTAGCTTTCAGATCATTTGTATTCAGCTGTAAAACATCATGTGTCCAGAATCATGACTCCAAAATGACAAATGAAAGTTTTATAGCATCGAGAGTGATGTTAATATAAACATTAATACCCAGAATGCCTCTTTTTTTTTGGAAATCTTAAATAATACACTGGAATTATCTATGTGTAGTCATTTCTCCTTTATCATTACATTTTTATATCATTTCACTTAAATAATACTGCCAAAGCAAAAGCTTCCCACCCCCCCCCAACACTGGCATAATACAAAAACTAAAAACG
>JAOUQW010000021.1:12619950-12630886 GCA_028565825.1 Olivaichthys viedmensis
TCGGCTGGTAGGTTGTTCCAAGAATCTTGGAGAACTTGCCACGGTTCTTCTGCAGAACTTTGGCTCTCACTTGCATCCTTTTCAAGCAAGACAAGCTTGTTTCCTGATTTTGTATGGTGACTGCTTTCTTTATACTGGAGGGCAGGACGAGTTGTTTTGCTCTCTTAATGTTAAAACTATTTCAAGTTTAAATAGTAATATGGGACGACGTAGGAGTCGTTCTGCTTTAAACGGGGTCCGGGTAAAATTCAGAAGCCAATCGACTCTGAGTTAAACTATTACGATTTATACGACCCATCACTATTGACCTGTTGTATGACCCATGTCCTGTTCTCTAAAGCCACATTACTCGTGTTCCAAAATGTGTAAAGCTGTCAAATGGATGAAGAAGGCATCCCTTATCGACGATAGAAATAGGCTGCTAAAGATTTTACGCACCTTTTAATATGCAAAAAAAAAAAGAGGCAAAATTATTCTAGATGCATGTCAATATATTGTGTTTGTGTGTTTTTCAGGTATCCAGCCAGACCGAGGCCCTGCATAGAGGAACGCTGCTTTCCCAGGTGTTGGGCACCTACAGAAGGTTATGCTCAAAGCCTCCAAAAGGTGTGTTGGAAAGAAAATGTGAAGGAAAGAAAATCATGTTTGGATGTTTGTTTAGCAGTTAAGATTTTGCATTTGAGTTCAAATCCCTGGACTGCCAGAAAGCCACTGTAGGGCCCTTGAGCAACAGCTACTATATGCGTAAATCAGATTTGTTTCTGTCAAATGAATGAACGTAAATGCTACTGACCTGTTTGGCTTTTTATTGGTCTTTTTGTCGTGTGTCAATCCCTAAGGATTTGAAAAATACTTCCCGAAGAACGGCGAGCCCAAACCACCCAGCGCCGAAGCCAAAGGTGACGTGTCGCATCTGCTCTTTTTGATATTACAACATTTAATACCTTGTATTAATGAATCCACTTGGCATGGATCGTTGCTCGATTCATTTCGTCTGGGCCTGAAAATGCAGCTGACTCACGTTTTCTGTCTCTCGTTGCATCCAGAGGCCCAGCCGAACAATGCACAAAAGACCGCTGGAAAATCTGAGGGTGGAGGAGGAGGAGGAGGAGCTGCCGGCGGGGGTGGAGGCAAAAAGGGAGGACGGAAGGATGAATCCACCTGGTACAGTCGTCTCCAAAAGGTAAGCCCTGCCCCCTGTCATTCTCTGGAAATGTGAAGTTATAAGTAGAGACTGTGATGTAACAAAAAAGTTTTCTTACTGTAAAGTTATCATCCGCTAATTTTACCTTGCTTTAAAAAATAATATTATGGCACAATGTTCATCTAAATTCTGTCGGAGTCTCTTTTTGAAAAAAAAAAAAAAAAATCAGTAATCTTATTGCTCCTCTAAATGGCATTTATTTAAAAAAACAATAAAAAAGAATCAAGTATTTAATAGCATGGCCGTGTGTGTGAAACCTGACCAAGGTCTTTTCATCATCACCCTGTTGTAGGGTGAGATCCCGTGGGACGACAAGGATTTCCGTATGTACTTCGTGGCTGCGGCGGCTTTTTGGGTAGTGGCCGGGTACTACTTCTTCATCCGGGACGCAGGCAGAGAGGTCACCTGGAAGGACTTTGTGAACGGCTACCTGGCTAAAGGAGGCGTGAGTTGGTTATTACAGCGTTTGTATTCGAGCGAGTTGTTTTGAAATGCAAGCGATGGACAGAATTATAATCACGATTTGTGCTCCTGCAGGTCGACAGGTTGGAGGTTGTGAACAAGCGCTTTGTGAAAGTTATATTCCCTCCAGGAAAAATGCCAGTGGATGGGGTGAGGGTTTTTTTTTTTCTTCCTGGTTTTCCCCACAGTGCGAGTTAAATGAACCCAGACACAACCTGGAATCATTTTATATTGGGCTGGGACGATATATTGGGATGCAGTCGTATCGTGATAATCTGAAATTGTTATAATATTAACGTCACTCTGTACCAGTGTAAAAAATAAATCTAAATAAAATAAAAATTAAGATCCAGCATGTCTCTTGAGATGTGTTTTAGATTTTTTTTTTTAAACTAGGTTGCTAATTTTTTATTTTCTGATGAGTTTATTCATTATTAGCAACATTTAGCAACTCTTTTTTATATCGCCTTTTTAAATAAGCTCGGTAACACGTTGGTGTCTCAAAAACAGAGACTTGCACCTTCGCCAAAAATGATGAATCAGTGCTGTGTAAGGCAACACATTAGAAATATTGTTTTAGCCCATAAAAAAAAATAAAAAAAGAGCATTTTCATCTAAAACGTACAGACGAAGCGTTTTATTGAGTAACGTATGTGAGCTAACGTATGCACCAAGAAACAATCAACATGTACAATCACAGACATGGAACCCCTTACAACCACTTAAGCTCATTATTCAGTTATTAATCTTAAAGCATATTATTCAGTAACTACAGCGGAACTACTAGGAAAGACTTGTACAGTTTGCAGCAGTCTTGTTCAGGTGTTCAGCGTATGGTATCGGTATAGAAGTCAGAATGGTGAAATTGCGGTCTGATTGACTGTGTTTTGTGTTTTGAACAGCAGTACGTGTGGTTCAACATTGGCAGCGTGGACACGTTTGAGCGGAATCTGGAGACGGCTCAGCTGGAGCTGGGTATCGAAGGAGAGAACAGACTGCCTGTGGTTTACTCCACTGAGAGTGATGGGTACTTCACACTTCACCTTTGAACCTTGAGATGTTTTATTATTATCACCAGCCACGGTGGGAGCAGAGTCTCAACGGCTCAGGCTCAAGTGGTTTGTTTTGTCTTGTCTTTCCAGCTCTTTCCTCCTGAGCATGCTGCCCACCGTGCTGATCATCGGCTTCCTGCTCTTCATGCTGCGGCGGGGGCCGGCGGGCGCCGGGCGGCCCGGGCGAGGCATGGGCGGCCTGTTCAGCGTCAGTGAGACCACGGCCAAAGTGCTGCGCGACGAGATCGACGTCAAGTTCAAGGACGTGGCCGGCTGCGAGGAGGCCAAGCTGGAAATCATGGAGTTCGTCAACTTCCTGAAGAACCCAAAGCAGTACCAGGACCTGGGGGCCAAGATTCCCAAGGTAACAAATTGGCTTCGGGTCTGAGCGAGTTCTCTGAACCAGTTAATGGGGCCTTAAAATGACCCAAAACTTTATAAAATGTGTTGTTTCTTTTTTTTTTTTTTTTTGTATTAACTGCTTTTCATGGAAATGAATTTGAGTAAACTGTTCACGGTGTGTCACTGTCGCTGTTTAACTACATTATTTTAAGAAAGAGGGACGTCTCATTGGAAAGAAAATCTGAGTTTTTATTAAACACACGACTATACTATAGAGCTATAGTGTTTGGTTTGGATTGTGCGTCACTTGAACAAAAGCATCTCACCAAATGAGAAAAATCTGTCCGTGACCAGTTAGCGTTGTGCAAACGAGCTTGCCTGTTAGCCATGTTAACATTTTTGTGCGTTTCTTTAATTATTGACTCTATTTGTCACCGTTTTTTGGGCTTAGGGTGCCATTCTGACCGGACCTCCTGGTACGGGGAAGACTCTGTTAGCAAAGGCCACAGCAGGTGAAGCTAACGTCCCCTTCATCACCGTTAACGGCTCAGAGTTCCTGGAGATGTTTGTGGGCGTCGGCCCAGCCAGGGTAAGCGAAAAACACCCTCATGGATTTCAAAAATGATACTCAGTGAGAGGAATTATTCTTAAACAGAAATATATATATATATTTTAAACTATTTATTTTAAATCCGTCAATCGTGCAATCGTGCGTTTTATGGTGCATGTCTTGCTTTCTTTAGGTTCGGGACCTTTTCGTTTTGGCTCGGAAGAACGCGCCCTGCATCCTCTTCATAGACGAGATCGATGCTGTGGGGAGGAAGAGGGGCAGGGGCAGTTTCGGAGGGCAGAGCGAGCAGGAGAACACGCTCAACCAGCTACTGGTGGAGATGGACGGTCCGTGTCTGATGCAGTAGAATGTAGAATCTGCCATTTTTAATTTCCATTAGCCTTCGTTCCTTTAGCATATTAATAGACACATTTAGTCGTATTAAGATGTCAACGATGGAGTGGAAAGATAATAATAATAATAATAATAACAATAATCAGTAACAGGAAACACATTCCTCTCTCTCTCTCTTCCTCTCTCGCTCTCTCTTGCTCACTCTTCCTCTCTCTGCCTCTCTCTCTCTCTGCCTCTCTCTCTCTCTGTCTCTCTCTCTCTGTTTCTAGGGTTTAACACAGCCACCAATGTGGTGGTTCTGGCCGGCACGAACAGACCGGACATCCTGGACCCAGCGCTGATGAGACCCGGACGCTTCGACAGGCAGATCTATGTTGGTATGATCAGATCGGATTTGGCTTCTTCAGTTTTGCACTCGAGCTACGAGGCTAATGTAGCTAGCAGTAATCTGTATATAACCACCAATTACCTTGATTCAACCTGCACACTAAACTATTCCTTTAAACCAACAATGCACGTTTCCACAGTCTAGTGTCGCTTTTGTGCTTTTAGAACAACAATAATAATCATTTATAATAATGCGCTTATGCTAGTGGGTTCCTATTTATGCAAACAAGCCTTCGCTCATTACTAACCGGGACTTTGTAGTGTGGGGGAATAAGCACTCTTGTCTGCTGTATCTTCTTTCACTGCGGCAGGACATCCAGATATCAAGGGTCGAGCCTCGATATTCAAGGTGCACCTGAGACCGCTGAAGCTGGATGCCAAATTAGACAAAGAGGCTCTAGCCAGAAAGATGGCTGCCCTAACTCCTGGCTTCTCAGGTATTATTATTTGAATACTGAACAAAAAAAAAACCCCATCTGTAACAAGATAACGATCTTTAAAATAAATCCGCGTAGGGTATTAGAGGTGTGTAGAAAAAATACCTGTCATGGTAGGTTCCGGTTTGATGGTGCCACACACACGGGCGGGGGGGGTTCTGTACACACAAATAGTATGATAAGTATAAGAGCAATGCAAGTATAAGGCATCATAGCGTTGTTCTGCTGCTGGTAGGTGCTGACATCGCTAACGTGTGTAATGAGGCGGCGCTGATCGCCGCTCGCCACCTCTCTGACTCCATCAACCAGAAACACTTTGAGCAAGCCATCGAGCGTGTGATCGGAGGTGAGTGTGTGTGTGTGTGTGTGTGTGTGTGTGTGTGTGTGAACATGTGCTTTATCTAACCAGGTAAACACTGCACACAGCTTACAACACAGCCTATTATTTTATTTTTTTATTTTTTTAACCTAGAGTTTAAATGTACAAGGCATAGCCTAGCTGTGAGTAATGTTCAAATCCAGCACCACCGTTGTGGAACAGCCTCGCAGGGAATATTGGAAGTCCAGATCAGGAATACCTTCATTTACTCTGTATCTTTGTGCTTTTTTAAAATCTGTTTTAATGTATTGTATTGTTTTCCGATTTGTAAGTTTCATGCCTTTTTATTTTATTCTTTTTATTCATTTTATTATTTCACTTGTAATTTGTTCTTTTATGTAAAGCATTAAAAAAAATTTAATTTATTTATTTATAATTTTTTAAATAAAGGGTACTAAAAATAAATAGGGGTCTCTCTCTCTCTTTCCCTCTCGCTCTCTCTCTCGCTCTCTCCCTCTTTTTGAGATGATGCAGTGCAGATCTTAATGTTGTGTATGAAAAGATCAGCTCATGGCTCAGTGTGATACGATTCAGACCTGTTTTGGGGAAATATATATATATATATATTCGTTTTGAGGAGTAGGAGGCCACGCCCTCATGCCCTCTTCACCAGGACTGCCAGGCATAGAGAAGCATGCAGGCCAAGAGAATAAGAGAGAATACTAGTACACTAGTAATAAAAAATAAAGAGATGCATATGTGGTATGGATGCACACTGTACTGAATCACTGCAGCTATTTTTTAATATTGAGACCAGTGCACCAATTCGTGTGTGCGCAGGCCTGGAGAAGAAGACGCAGGTGCTGCAGCCTGATGAGAAGAAGACCGTAGCGTACCATGAAGCAGGACACGCAGTAGCTGGATGGTACTTGGAGCACGCAGACCCTCTGCTCAAGGTACCAACCTTGTGTCTCTCCTCACCCACTGTTCTCTTCTTTTAATAGATTGAGTCCTTTCCTTTGGCAGCACTGCAGTTGTCATTGAACAGATTTCTGACCTCAGCTCAGAGAACAAAAGGCCGAGAGACCAATAAGGGTTTTTTATCCACATCTTTTTAGGCCATTTTGAAATTTTGTGCATAAAGTTGGTATATAGTGAAGCTCAGATGGGATAAAGAGTGATGGAAATAATAAAAGATGACGTGTATGATCTCGTCTTATCATGGCTGGTGCGTTATTTATTTATCTGTTTGT
The DNA here is from genome assembly GCA_028565825.1 of Olivaichthys viedmensis. Taxonomy (NCBI): domain Eukaryota; kingdom Metazoa; phylum Chordata; class Actinopteri; order Siluriformes; family Diplomystidae; genus Olivaichthys; species Olivaichthys viedmensis. Next base: position 12,626,311 of record JAOUQW010000021.1, read on the forward strand.
TTGTTTGGAGGTCATCATGGTACAGCCCTTCAGAATAGTTGTGAACTCTTACTTAAAGAAAATAAATCGGTAAAATCATTCCATCTTCTCTCGTGCATGTTGTGATGCACGTGGGACACGCCCTCATCTTCAGGTGTCCATCATCCCACGCGGTAAAGGCCTGGGCTACGCGCAGTACCTCCCCAAAGAGCAGTACCTCTACACCAAGGAGCAGCTGCTGGACCGGATGTGCATGACGCTGGGCGGCCGCGTCTCTGAGGAGATCTTCTTCGGGCGCATCACCACCGGCGCACAGGACGACCTGAGGAAGGTCACGCAGAGCGCGTACGCACAGGTGGGGGTTAAAAAAAATATATACATGATTAAACAAATAAATTTTATGTATTCTTTCAAAAAACAAACAAACAAAAAAAGGTTGTTATTATTATTATTATTATTATTATTATTATTATTATTTACTTTTCCATTTATTCAGACCAAATCCAAGCTAACCACCGAGCTGAGCAGTTGAGGGTTTTGCTCAAGGACCCAACAGTAGCTTTCTAGCAGTCCTAGATTTTAATTAGCATCCTCCTGGTCACTAGAACTCCCCACCCTAGAATGATATTCAATAGAAAGTGGTGGGTGCATATATATATATATCCGCTCTTGTAAGACTAGGTAGTAGTGGTGTTCTCCGTGCTTCCCGCCGCAGATCGTGCAGTTTGGGATGAACGAGAAGGTGGGCCAGGTGTCGTTCGACCTCCCTCGGCAGGGAGAACTAGTTCTGGAGAAGCCCTACAGTGAGGCCACGGCCCGCCTGATCGACTCGGAGGTGCGGGACCTTATTAGCCGTGCCTATGAGCGCACAATACAGCTGCTGACGGAGAAGAAGGGCGACGTGGAGAAGGTACAAAGGTTCTTCTGTAACTGTCACTTCCTTATTTTCAATATGATACCAGATCTCAGAGTATCGGCCGATACCCGACATCTTCGCAGTAATCGATCCTGCTCTCTGACAAGTTACGCGAAACATCAGCGGCGCGATGGGAGAGTGCTTTAATACAATTTGTGTCATGGGTTCTCTGTCGACATCACATGCATTCACCGTATAAAATGTGTCCCTTGAGTGGAGTGGGAAATATGTCAGATCTGATACTGATGCAGAATCTCAAGCCAAGATCAGTCTGATACCCGTCCTCAGGATCAGATTGGTGTACTGGTGCGTTTCTTCCTACAAAAATGAAGTTTACACATTCTCCCTCTTAAACACGAAGTCGATCAGCCAAGACGTTATCCGGTGTCTAAAGTTTACTTCTTCAGCCCAAATCATCACGCGCTCGCCTCAAAAGACATCATTTGTACATATCTCCAAAAATGGGCAAAATGGCATGTATTTGTGGAACGTTAACACCGTGTCAGCAAGTCTGTTTGAGATACTTAAGAACTCCCAATGTGGTTTGAAGCGAGCGTGTGATGATGGACACGTTTCCGCATGCTTCCCTTTGCAAACGTCGGACACGAAAAAGCCTTGGCTTGCCGACTAATTTGCGTGATTTTGAACTAAACGCGTGTTCCTTAACTTGCTTAGTGGTTTCATGAGTATACGGTAGCCTGGTATTGCGAAATATCAGCCCTTCTACAAAGAGAAATGAAATGTGCATTGCGTCTGACTGCTATTTTAGTGCTCTGAATGGCCATAACTGAAGTTCGGCGTGTTCACTGCCAGGTGGCGCTGCGCCTGCTGGAAAAGGAGGTCCTGGATAAGGGTGACATGGTGGAGTTGCTGGGCCAGCGGCCGTTTGCCGAGAAGTCGACGTACGAGGAGTTTGTGGAGGGCACAGGGGGGCTGGACGAGGACACGTCGCTCCCCGAGGGCCTGAAGGACTGGAACAAGGAGCGAGGGAGCGAGAAGGAGGAGAGCACGGAGGAGCAGGTGGCACGACAGATCGCAGGCGGCATGCCTTTCTAAACACCTCCACCAGAGGGTGACATTTACAAATAGAGAGTATGAAATGTACCGATGTTCAGGGTCCTGTGCAGGGCAAATCAATCCCCTGGCCACAGGAAGTGCTGGTCATGTGACTTTCCTGAGCAATACACAGACCTTCGTCACATCACATCAGGTTGGTGTATGTTGCATAGGATAGGGGGAAGTGGAAGATCTATTAAAAGGAAAGCTCTTGGCCAGTGAAGCGCAGATTTGAACATTTTTGGAACATTAATATGCTAATATTGACCATTAAAGATGTATCCATATTTTTGAATTTTACTTCACTGACGAGGGGGAGAGTAGAAATCATGTATGATGAATTTTCCTTCAGAAAACGTGTATAAAGTCTAAATATATATACATCTTTAAATTAAATTAAATGAATATATTTCCTGGTCCTCTTACAGTATAAGTTGCTTCTGTGAAGATCTCGTACAACACAAAGCATCGCTTGTCTCAGCTTTGGAAAATCAGATGCGTAATCCTAAAGAAGGTAACTGCGATGTTTAGTTTTGGGGGGTTTTTGTCGTGCATTTTGAAATGCAATGCAATGCTCTTTGTGTATTCATTAGATCTTGGGTAAGAATTGATTTCTAGTGTAAATCAGAAAGAGCGGGAAGCCATCTTCATCAACGCTGTTGAAAATGCACTTGGTCACTGACTTTTGACAGTTGTTCTGTTTATTTAAAGAAATACTCCAGCGTTTTTTCCACCTAAAGTCTATGTACCGTATCTGTAGTGTATGTGTGATTACCACGGACTCAGTTATAATGGAAGTCTAAGGGCAGTTGTTGAACTCCGTCAATAAACGTTCATGTAAAACTTGCATTTTTGTAGAACACTTAATGAATTCTTTAATCAAATGTATTTGTGAACGAAGCCCTAAATCTGTATAATGCGTCCTTTTTGAGATGGTACTGAGTGAATTATTGGTGGTTATGCGTTACCAATTAATCAGTGTGGCTCAAAGAAAAAAAACGCCTGATGGCGCGTGGATACCTCTTTAGAAAAGCGTAAAAGTAACCGGAACTACTTTTCACTGTGTTGGAAAGTTGTATAAAAGACTTTCTCTCATGTCTGTCTCAGAGTTTAACGATCGTAGTTTTGAACTCGTCACATTTTTTTAATTGTTTATTGATGGAATCCAACAGCTTCCCCTTTTTTGGGGGTTTTCTGTTTTTTCTTGTTTGTTTTCTTTTCTCGGTTCAGGGAAACGTGTGGGAAATTCTTGCCTGTGGTAATCGCACCTACACCACAGATGAGCTGGATGGAGATGAGGCTGTAAAAATGCGTATTTTCTATAAGCCTTTATCGATTTGTATTTCTTTCATGTGAAGGCAATCCTTATTTTTAAACTAGCTTGATTACAAGCTTCAGTTTCATAAGCAGTTTAAGCGATGCATAACATGCCTTGCAAAATAAGATGACGAGGAAATGCACGCAGATGAGCAGCATGTGGTCCGTTCCAGCCTGTATATCGCCATGAGCGTCTTAGAAAGTGTATTATTTATTCAGAGGCGAATGCGACGACTAGAACGCACGCGCCTTGCAATAGCAGAATCGATCAATACAAAATCCCATCAGTGTCAGGGTTTTTTCTTTTCGGTGCGGTTTTGTGAGACGGCGTTGCGTTTGGACTGTGTAATATTACATGTATATTTGTATTTTGTGAAAAGGCTTTTCAATCTTCGAATAAATGTAGATGAATTTAACACAAGTCGGTTATCTTGGTTGGAGGCGAGTTGAAATTGTGTATTAAAAGAACCTTTTGCAAGAAGAGAACATTTTTATTATCATTTTTTTGAATTATTATTTATTTTTGTGGATGCATGGAGGTGTTCTGCGAACTCCAATTTCCGCTCTGTATTTTTTATTTTTTTTTAAACACAAAGCTTTACTTCCATAATAATGTTTATATCGTGCTTTTTTATTATTATTATTATTTCAAGTCCAAAAATCTCAAAGAAAGAAGACTTTTTCTTTACACAAAGATTATTATTTTAATTTTTTTTAATTATGATGAAGCGCATTAATGAAACAAACTAAGGACTTCACTATAAATCTATGAGAATGAGATAAAAGGCCAGGTTAAACAAGTATGTTTTTAATCTGGATCTAACTCCTATAGAGCTATAAAAGGTTCCTCGCGTTCTGTATTCCACTCTTCCATAGTTTTAGATGTGATGTAAGAAAAACGTCGTCCCCCGGCAGAGCTGTGAGGGATGCTCGGGATTAACAGTAGGCCTGTCTCTGGGCTGTACTGCTTCAGTTTTCTATAAGCTTATAGTTTTAAAGGTGTCCCTGTTACAGTTGCTAGTCCGTGCCCTTTGGCAGTACAAACCGAACTTGACGCCTCCCTTGCGAACGTGAAAAACCTCCGAACTGGAACCGCGATCGGCTTGTAAATGTCATTCGAGTTCACGTGTTGAGCTGTGTCATGGAAAAACGCGCAGTGATCAGAAATAGCTAAAATCCGCGGCGTGATTCAGCAGCTGGGGGAGGATGTCTACGTTTAGTCATGGCAGGCATGGAGAGGGTTCCCTCACTGCCGCCCGCCTCTGACTCCGAGAACGCAGAGAGGAAGTGTTTCCCCACTTACTTAGT
>JAOUQW010000021.1:12632161-12647660 GCA_028565825.1 Olivaichthys viedmensis
GAAGTTGCTGTTCTCTCTCTCAGTGAACAAAGCTTTATGTGTTGCTCTTCTGATGGTGTGCTCACTTTTGGTCTGTGTCTGATCGTGTTTTGGATACGACTGATCCAGTTTCAGCAAAGCGTTTGAGTCAAATACAGCGGCAATGAAACATATCCCAGATTTTTCAATGTGCTCTCAGACTTTGGGACTCCACCATATGTTCAGGGACCAGGTCCACTAATGGACGTCTCTGGTCACTTTTGCTATTTTCTTCACCGGAGTCGAGCAAAATTCAGGCAATATGGGTGGTCCTGATGTGAGGTGATTTTGGAGGGAACTTGGTGGTAACGTTAGATAGCTAGTTTGGGTTTGTTTTTGCGACTGTGAACAACAAGCAACAGCAAGCGCAATTAATAATTAGCAGGTCCTCCTTCTTTTTTTTTTTTTAGAAAGAACACGCCACAGCTTGCACTTGTTGTTTTCCTATTGGCTCCTGCTTCCAATATTCGCAAATTCGAGGGGTTCAAGTTTGCAAAGCAAAACTGCTTCTATAAGCAAATTATTTATATCATCCCATGTCCTATCCGATTCAAGTGAACTGCCTTTTTTTTTGCCGGACAAACTTTTATTTGCGTTCTACTGCTCAAGACGTTCATCGGACCATGATGATCAGACCGTGTGGTTTACATGATTGAGTCTTGGTCCCAATTTAGACTAATATCACATCTTTAGTGTTCATGAAAACATAGTTAGCATTTCCCAATTCCAGTGTTTGCGTAACATCCACATTTCTGGTCTCTGCCAGCTTCTCACGCACCTGAAGCAGCTATTAGTTCTTGGTTTGGATGTGATGGAAGCTGAGATGTTTATGAAATTGCATAGAAATTGAGAAATCGAGCTCTGTGCTTAGATTGGATTCTGCTTCACCCTTAATTTACTTTGGATAAAGGCACCTACCAAGGGAATGTATGTAAATATAAGACTGGACTTCCTGTAGGAGTTCAGCCATGTTTGAGCATGGCAACAAACCAAAAAAAAAATCCAGTTTGTGTCAAGAGTTCTTAAGTGATGCACTGATAAAAAAAAAAAACGTACTAAAAAGGCTGATAATTCTAACATGATGCACAGCGGAGAGAAAGTTTCATATCAGTTACGCATCAGTGAAACACGTGAGGTTTATAAATGACAGGGACATTATTACTCACGCGCGCACACACACATCGTAGAGAGAGTGTGTCAGATTCAGAGAGGAGCTACCGCAGTCAGTGGGATGTGTGATGCCACCTTATGGGCAGCTTTCAGAAATAGCATGCTCACCACACACACACACGCATGCGCACGCAGACACGCTCGGTCATACACACTGCCCAGGCAAACATGTGGCTGCTCTAAGAATACAATTTTAAGGAGGGATATGTAAGTGTGCTTATTTGCTTACGAACAACGTGCCCGGAATAGCTGCGATGATGCTGGAGGTGAGTGAGGGGGATGCCCATGTGCTCTGCCCACATCACTGACAGATCTTTGGACTTAGAGGCCCTTTTTTTTCTTTTAGATATTATAAAGTTGTATGGCAGCAGATTTAAACACGATTCGATAAGTTTTTGACACGTAGACTCTGATTTGGCGACACACTAAATCCCTGCACTATGTAAGCACAAAGTTTTCAGCAAACGTTATTAGGATTACAACCTAGAGGATTTATTCCAGAGTTTTTATAAGCATAATATGCTGAAGCAAGCGTCCCAGTTAGCACCAAGATATTTAAAAGACGTGGAAAATCCTCTTTGCCAGACGTTTATGAGGCGTCTAAATTTCAGCCACATCGAAAGTCCTTAAAACGTCTTTTAAGGACGTAGAAGAAAAAAAGACTGTTTTGAACATGGACCAGAGACCTTTCTTCACTCAACATGGGCTTTATCAAATCCTCAGCCGAGTAGCAGAGCCACATTTTAAATTTATTATATCATTATTATACTAGAAGTCCATTCACCCTGATTTACAGTCAACACTAATTTACATGAAACTTTGTCAACGAGGATTTACAATGCAGCCACGCAATGAGATCACGGCCAATTAAGGCCCCAGTCGTGGTCAACACATTGAAGAGCTGGGGCTCAAACCTGATTAACTCACCAATTCACTCAATAAGGACAGTTTCTGACGGGCTTAGGGTTGAAGAGTTTATGAACTGAGGTCAAAGCTTCTTGTATAAGGTATAGCAGGAGGTAACCCTAGTCCTTTACCTACTTATTTTCAGTATGAGGAAAAAGATCACCTTCAAATTGAAGGTCACTAGAATAAGCCCGGTTCTTCAGTTGATGCTACATGGCCATACATGCGCACCATGTGCAGATTGTTACAAGTATTACAATGTGCAATTAAAGCTCCATGCATCTCTTCATGCACTGTCCCTCATGGCATGTAGGTACATTCTGTCTAAAGGACTGTGTGCATCCTAATTCTTTTTCTGAAACCTACAAATTTTGGAGAATTCAAGCCCAGTGTTCTTCATTTAGTGGCAAGTTCACACCCCTATCCAAACTGTCTTACATTTACCTGACGCTTTTACCCAAAGAAAACTACAATTGAGGGTCTTGCTCAAGGGTCCGACAGCGAGCAGCTTGGCAGTGCTTGGATTTGAACACACAGCCTTCCGATCAGCAGCCCAAAGCCACAGTGATCCGTTTATCTCTTCCTCTATGGAACAGATTGTGTTTTCACTCTCCGTCTCTCACACATGTTCACAGGTCATGACCCAGCCATGGTCTTCATAGCATCTGGAGTCTGCGAACATCTGGAAAAGTGTTACTATCTGGCGCAATCCTGACGAAAAGTGAGATGCAGCTGTCAGGCTGGATTGATGCTAGTTTTTTGTTTTGTTTTTGTACATCTTTTATTTTTTTAAAGGGAAAGACTTGAAGGCTATCAAATACTCTTATTCGTGCAAGGTGCAGCCTGCTTTCCTTTTCCTTTTTTATTTTACAGATTTTTTAGTAGTTTTCTTTCTTTTTTTTTGAGAGCCATACACATTGGGAACGATCCGCATCATATAGGAGAGAGAGTAAGAAAAGAGGGCACATTTCTTGAATCGTTTCACATGTCTTGGGAATGAAATGGTGTTACAGAGGATGTACCACAAGAGGGAGTCATGCAGTGCCACTCTTGTGCCTCCTGTCGAGAGCAGAGCTGTGCTTGGCACAGGTGGACCCTGTCACAGGTGTCCTGTTTCTGTTCTACTATTCGAGCATCATCTCCCATCACAGAAGCGCCTGTGATAAAGGCCCGCCAAGCCTATCTGGTTTATTTATGTACATCGTGAGTTAGTTAGCTGAATAGGTTTTGCTCGAGACGTTGTGAAGCCATGGGCTAGGAAAATAGCCTGAGCTATTTTTAGCAAAGTCCAACAGGTGACATGACATATGTTTGCATCACTCCTGTGAGCAGTCAGACTCTCGGCTTAATGATTAAATGTTAAATATGTAGCAAACTGAAGGTTTGGGCCATGTGGCCTATGATAACGTCCTGCCGAGTAGTTAATTCGGTGCAGAGAACACCCCCAGCGGTAGAGGAAATGCCCAAGCTGTGCATGTGTGTGTAAGACGGAGAAAGAGGAACAGACAACAGAGCATGAATGAGCTTGTGTGTATCTGTGTTTGCTTATGAGTGTATCTGTGTGTGTTGTGAACACAGATAGCTATGTCGATCCCTCACCTCTCTATAACGCTGCGTCCCGGCACAGAGTTAAAAACACTGAGCGGGACAGCAGCAGATGGATCGATGCCGGGAGAGAGAGGGAGGGAGAGCGAGAGAGAGAGAGAAAAAGAGATGTACGGGCGGGAGGAAAGTGTGACAGAGAACGCACGCGTGAGTGTTAGGATCTCTCTGCCAGGGAAAGAAAAAAAAAACTGTTACACATATTACTGGGGGAGTTGCTGAGAGAGAGAGAGGGAGAGAGAAAAGCAAAAAAGGAAAGTAGAAGTTAGTGACTCAGAAGTAGTGAGGAAGATAGTAATAAACTGAGAGGGAGGAAAGAAGGGGGAGGAAGGTATAATTACAGAGAGAGAAAAAGCGAGAGGGTACACACAGTGGAGACACAGGGAAAGGGAGAGAGAGAACGAGTCCGAGAGAACTGTCTAACCCTGCCCACTTTCCACAAAACCATTCAGCTCCGGTGTAGCAAGTCACATTCTGTCAGGTTTCACCTCTCCGGAGCTCAGTCATCTCTGGTCTTGCCGAGCTCATCAGGACCAGACCGAAGACCAGGACCAGGACTAAAACCACTGATCAGAAGCTACAGCCTGTTCCTGTCCAGGACCTTAAACCCTGTCTTATTGACAACTTCACATTTGCCGGCATGCTCGCACCTTTCGGATCAGGATTATTTTAGCTTTTGCTAAACCTCTTTCTGCACTCGCTTTTTTTCTTCTTCTGAGGCTGGCCGGGCGCTCGTTCACTCCAGCTGGCATCTGATTGCAACAAGCGGCGGTGCCCATAATGCACTCTCTCACCCTGTTGACGGCCCTGGCTCTGCTCCTCTCCGGCTGCCTGTCTGGCCGCTGTTCCCCAACGCCCTCGGGCACGGAAGGCACGGCTGGTCTAGAGAGCGAGAGCCAGGTAGGGTCTCGGGGGGCAGAGCAGCAGGAGGAGGGTGGTGCGGCGAGCCCGTGTCCGTCCTGCGCCCTCGCCCAGTTGGACAGGGATTCGGAGCCTGGCATGGTGGAGGCGGTGAAGAGGCACATCCTGAACATGCTGCACCTGAGCGCGCCGCCCAACATCAGCCATCCGGTGCCCCGTGCCGCCCTGCTTAATGCCCTGCGCAAGCTGCACGTGGGCCGGGTGGCACAGGACGGGACGGTGGAGATCGAGGACGAGGCAGAGGAGCTTGGCGCGGCGGGTGATGAACAACCCTCCGAAATCATCACCTTTGCAGAACCAGGTGAGTGTCAACGTCAAGACAAAACTGTGGGTTTGAAAGTGTGTGTTTGTGGGAAATACCTAGAGATCCCTTACCTATGGACTATGATCAAAGTAGATCATAATACATATACTCCTATTTATCTTGAGTCTACTTGAAATAACAAGACAAGCAGAAAAACTGTGGATCCTTTTCAAATATAGCATATGCTCATTCTTCATTTTTCAGTATAATTTTGTTCTAAGCTTTACAACGTACAGTGTTTTAACAAACAAGACTCCCCGACTAAGATAAGCAAAGCTCCAAAAGGTTGATCAGAACGTAGCTGTCTGTTTCTGATGAGCTCTGAAAGTGCACTGTGGAGTGGCTGTAGTAAATGGTCTGTGCTGTTATCTAGGCGATGAGGATGAGAGAAAGAGAGACAGCGAGAGAGATTGCTACCGGCCAGAATGCTACAGAAATGAACACATGCTCTCCAGCTGTGGAACTTCCAGCCAGGAAACTGGGATGGTCTGCTCTGCTACTGGGCACTTTGAAGTGGCACATGTAAATACATCCATCTATATTGGGTGTTAATCTAAGGACAGTTTTTAAGATGTAGGATCAGGTTTACAGTCTGGACTGAAAATGGCTTAATCTGGGTCCAGAAAACCCACCAGATTTAGAGAACCAAAAGGTTGTTACTTCATTGTCACTGGCAGAAAACAAGAACCATTTGCCATTGAGGATTACAGTCAACTTGTAACTATATTTATGCCCAAGTTTAAAGACCCATTTGACTGCTTTCACATGGAGACCTGTGGTTAAGATTTCTCAGAGGCTGTCTCTACCTGCTGTGGAGCTGCCGCTCCGCTCGCTCGAGGCGTTCTCTGATTTGTGACACTCTCAGCATTGCTCCTGTAATCACAGTGTAGCTCTCAGACAGGAGGATGTCATCGCTGCCCTCGGTGCGGCGAGGGGATCCGGTCATTAAAAGAAAAGCATGCAGGCTTGCAGAATACAGTGCGGAAACCATTAATAGCCCTGCTCCATCCCAGTGGCTCCGGCACAGTTAGTGTGGGACGGCGAGGGCTACGAAGGCATTCCATTTTTAATTGGTTCCTCATGACTTATTTATAACAATGTCACGGAGCCACAAATCAATATGGCACCCTTACAAAAGGGCCAACACTGTTCATCCTCTCAGACATGGCTATTCTCTCAATGAACAAGTTTGTCCAGCAACCTGATGGAATCCTATTTAGGGAGGGGTAAGCGGACATTTCACTGGCGCAATGTTTCTAAAGATCTTTAGTGCATTGTGCCCCATTGTGTACATTTGCCATCCTTGCACATCTAATAGTGCCACTACGTCTTGATTGATTGCATATTAGTGTACGTGAAAGCAAATGAGCTTGCGTAACAGTCCGTAGCTATAAATAGCCCCCTTTTCAATGGACCTGAGATTGGAAAAAAAGGGAGCCCTCCACATCTTTATGAGATCGGAGGCCGTTAATGATACTCCCGGCGAGAGTGCACGGAGGGTGGCCGATTTGCATCCATACAAACACGCAGGGTTGTTCGCCGTACATAATTACTCCATTCATCAAAATATGCGCCCCAATAATTGCTCGGGGCTCGGCCGAGCCAGGGGGGAAGTGGTGGGGGGTTCTTTCAGCGCTTACTGAAACAAAAAGGACAGAGGGCGGAGAGAGAGGCCCATCCTTAGTTCTCCCAAATTAGGCGAAGGCATCATTAGCGAGATTGCAACATTCCTGAGTTAAGGGTTCTGAAGCGGCCTCTTTGTGGCGAGGGAGCAGAGCGGCTTTATTTACAGCTGTTGTGATTTTCTCCGGCACCCTACAACGCCTCTCCAATCAAACCGGTCCATTCAAGCTGCCCGCTCATTCATGAAGTAGAAGATGGACAAAGCGAGGGAGAGAGAGCATTTTGGAGCCAATGATCAGTCGGCTCCAGGATTCCCCCGCTTGCCCTCTCGCCCTGCCTCGCCATTGAACCAGGCTTTGCAGAAATGGGACGATCTGTTGTGGAGAACTCGGCCTGCTGCCTGACTCTGTGCTAACTTCATAAAAGAGAGATGGCAGCCTGAATGATCAGGAATTCCAGTTGGTCTCAAGTGTGCCAGGGGTTTAGACAGAGGAACTGCCCATTTTTGTAATATTGTCATTTGGAGTGGACCATGATTGCCAGTTGATATAAAAGGCCTTATTCTTGGGACGGAAAGGGTTTGAAGCTCCCTAAAGAAAAAGTCCATCATGTAAATCCAGTACATATTCAAGCAAGAGAACACTATCTTCAAATGTATTTTGGTCTTAGAAAATAGAGGCTCTGCATCTTTTAGTTGGATCCTCCAAAACAAGCAAGATTCACTTCTAATTTAGAGTGCTCGGTGTAGTTTTACTTTCTAGGGGGTCTTAGAGGTGTTTTGCATGTCTAATCATGTGCACATTTAATCCCATAGGCACTCTCATGGTTGTTTAACAAAGATTGTTTTGTTAATAAAGGATTCCAAAAGATCCCACATTTCCATGAAGTGCAGCAGGATGGTACGCGCCACTGATAAACTGGGCACAGGAAGGCAGTGTAGCGATAAACCGGCGCTGGCCAGTGGAACTCTGTGTGTGTTTAGTGGAAGTTTCAGGGGCGTGACCCTGGGTTTATGTGCTGAGACTCACACATGCCCTCTGTCTCTGCCAATGAAAGGTTACTGCAGAGTCCCCAAAGAGAAGAGAACGGATGCGAGTGCAAACATCAAATTTGTCAGTGCAAACAGAACAGGTCCCGGTAGATTAAGAAATAAAGTCCAGCTTGATGGTAGGCCCGAATGTCAAATCTTGTCCAAATAGGAACCTACGACAATAAACCTGAGTTGATAACAGTGCTGTAGTATCCCTCTGCAATCGTTTTAGTGTGTGATTTTGTATGTTTAAGTCACCCCTCATATAAAAGGTAATGCGTGTCATTGATCATGAATAATTAGTAAAGAGAGCTAATGACCAAATGCTGTCCTGTATTGCCTGATGTCATTAGGACTAAGAGAGTTAACACTGAGGCAGCCCTTTGATTGTCCACAGTGGTGTCGAATATCCGGTAGTTGACCCTGACCCCCCCAGCCACTTCTCACTAACACTTCTGAGAGTAAATTCAAAAGGAGGCAGAAGTGTGCAGCTCCATCAGTCATGGGGGAGTGTAATGGAAATTCAAAGCTTGGCGAAGTCGGTCCTCAATCACTGTTGTGACACTCAATCTTTCACTAAGCAGTGTGTTTGACAGCGTTGTCCGCTGTGGATGGGAAAGGTAGCATGGCTCTGCTTTGTTTAAACTTTAAAAAACAGCTCCTGATGTCAGATCTGAAGGGCCTTCTAAGTTTTCAGACCTTGCGAGAACTTTCGGTGGGAGATTTTGCTGGAGAAGCGATATAGGTCAAGCCCACTTGGCGACCTGCAGGCAAGTGAGCACAAAGTCATGAAGGTAATCAGAGGCGTATCGAGCCAGATTTTCTGAGGGGAGTAGTGCAATCGCCGCTACATTGTTAAAAGTGCCTGGACAACCTGTTGCAACTGAATAAAAAAGGCTGGGAAATTCTTTTAGTTTCATAGAGCTCTTTTCTTTAGTGCCATATCAGATGACAAGGTGAAAGAAAATATCACTGATTCCTGGATTCCTGGTCAAATCTCACCTTCATTCCCATTATGAGACGGTTCAGTGACATATAAGGCCTAAAGGGTCGAAAAATGGGGAGGTTTCGAGATTAAGCGGGCTGTCCTTAACAAATTCAGATCTCACATCATGTATCTTAAGCAGACATGTTGACTAAATAGTTGGAATGAACACCTACTCTTTGCGAGGTGAGCTCTAGATGAGAGCAGCGTAAGAGAGACCCTGTATCTCAGATCAATAAATCATCTGTGGTAACTGAATTGGAGCAGGCTTACAGCACACATTCATGTGCGAGTTATTGGGAAGGCCCTTGTCATAACAAGACACGCTTTATGTACACAAACGGAGTGCCAGGATTTTAGCTGCAGGAAATGTTTTTATGGAGAAGGACTAGGTGTTGACGAAGGATTGCAGATGGTGGAGAACAGCCATGAACGCTCCTGGCTCTTGCGGAGAGCATTTGGTTTCTGATGGTTTGTTGAGGCTACCCTGGAGTCCTGGTTCCATTCAGCTTTTTTAGCACTCCAACCTACCAAACAAACACCACTTAATTAGTACTATTTAACCATAAATCAACTTCCTAAATCTCCATCTTGGGAATAGAAACTTGTTTTAAAGCGTGCCTCTGGGAAGGTGTACCTTCAGAGAGTTTCATCACAGTGTCTAGATATTGGGCATGTGCTGATAATTGGTTGTACCATGTACCACAATATTCAATAATCACAATATTATCATGGATGCTTCAAAATAGTCACTATGCCTGCAATCCATTTGGGAGGATCTTTGATTGAGGGTTAACTCAATTTTAAAAAGCCTAGTTGTGGGCTCCCGAGTGGTGCAACTGTCTTAGCTTTCGCCCTCTCATTGGTGGATCATGAGTTTGAATCCTGACAATGCAACATCCATCCAAGAGAGGTGGTCCCAGTCATGATTGGTAGCTGGAATTGGCTACAACTAAACTGGGAAAAATTGGGGGAGATTAGGTAATATGATGCTATGAAAATTTCGACATACCTAAAACATACAGAGATTATGACCATTTTCCCCACTTCACTCTAATGAAACACTAATTGTAATGTCCTGCTTTTATTCTTAAAATTGTCAACACAGAGCTAATTTCTTTCCTTCATGTCTTTGGCAGTTGATGTCCCTGATATGGTGAAGTTTGACATTTCTAAGGAGAGTCCTGCCCTTTCTGTGGTGGAGCAGGCCAATGTGTGGATCTTCCTGAAGATGACAAAGGGCAGCCACGCTAAGGGTAAAGTGTCCCTGCAGCTCCTGCAGACCCCGAGTGCCAGCTCAGTCTCCAGGCCCGGCTTCAGCGCTGACCCCGTGGCCAATCCGGACCTTCAAGAGGAGGTATTGGTGTCTGAGAAGATGGTAGACGCCCGGCGCAGTGGCTGGCACACCCTGTCCGTAGGAGCAGGTGTGCAGGCACTGCTGGACCAGGGAAGCGGAGATCTGCGGCTTCGGGTCTCCTGCCCGCTGTGCGCTGATATGGGTGCAGTGCCCATCCTGGGTGAAGGAAAAGGGAAGGAGCACTCGCAGTCACATCGCCCTTTCCTGATGGTGGTGCTACGTCCAGCTGAGGAATGGCAACGCCGGCGCAGCAAGCGTGCCCTGGAGTGCGATGGCAAGATGCGAGGATGCTGCAAGCGGCACTTCTATGTCAACTTTAAGGACATCGGCTGGAGCGACTGGATCATCGCACCCTCGGGTTACCACGCCAACTACTGCGAAGGCGAGTGCCCAGGCCACGCTGCCAGTATGGCGGGTACGGCGCTTTCCTTCCACTCCACCGTCATCAACCACTACCGCATGCGCGGCTACAGCCCATTTGTAGGCATCCGGTCATGCTGCGTTCCCACGCGCCTCCGCGCCATGTCCATGCTCTACTACAACGAAGAGCAAAAGATCATCAAGAAGGACATCCAGAACATGATCGTAGAGGAGTGCGGTTGCTCATAAAATGAATCAAATAAAAACTTGCGGAACTCCTGTTTCAAAACTGCTTGGCCAAGGTCGAAGCACGTGATGGTGGATTAGCAACCTAGGTTGGCCCACAAACATTTCTCGAACTGTCATTGTTTTTGACTTGAACGTGCTATGTTCATGAACTGTTCTATTTGGGACTCTTGATTTGAGTGATCTCTGTGGCACTTTCATATAAATGTAAAAAAAAGAAGAAAAAAAAAGAAGCGTAATATATTTTTGTTATTTGAAGGGAAAGCGGGAATGTGAGAGAACAGGTGCATGGTCAAGATAAAATGTTGTTCCGTGTTCCCTGCGCTGCAATAAAAAGAAGCATCTCGGAAATACGAATCCGAGGAAAAAAATGAACTATGCAACTGGTCAAGTGGTGTTATTGGATGTCCATTTTTTTCATTCATGTTGTTTTTATGGTTTTTGTTTGTGAACCCTTTCCCAACAACAACAACAACAACAACAAAAAGAGTTGGTTGTATTTCTTTTTCTTTTTTTGAAAAAATACTTGAACAAAAGTAGTTTGACCAGCTACTGGAGCCAAACTATTTTTATTATTATTATTATTATTATTATTATTACCTATAAATTATGAATGTTGATGAAAAGTGATCAGGATTTGCACTAAACCAACATTCTTATCATGTCAGCCACACGAGAATATAATGTACATTTGGAACTTTATTATATAGTATACCAAAGATCCTGCATATTAATAGCTTTCAGAACAATTCTTCAGAACGCCCAGACTGTGGTGTTAGTCCAATTGGCATCAGTACACAGCCAATTAAATGTATCATTGTCAAATCCAGTTTTCAGTTTTCCTCAATGTACAAAGTTTTCTCGCAAAACCTTATTGTCCAGGTCTTCACTGCCATGATCTTACAGCCTTCGTACAGACCTGCTCTATGATGGAGCTATCCTGATACCACGCAGCGAGATGAAATCTGAACTTTTCATAAATGAAAATGACTGACAAAACAAACAACGCTATGTTGAAGGACGCTTTTGGACATTAAACGCATCGATTTCATATGTATAGATCTCCAAGATGAGGTGACACGATGCATTGTTGTACAAAATGTGCTTGTTATGTTTTATATCTAATTTATTTTGCAGCATACTCCTTGCTTCACTATTAAAGCCGAGTTGTAAAAATAATTCTGTTGTGCTGATGTTAATTTATTCATATAGCTGCAGTCGATTCATTAATCGGAGGGCTTGATGAATAACCAGATGGACAGGACAGGTTAGAGTGTAGTCATGGTGTTTCCCAATAGCGTTCAGGCATAGTGTTTCCCAAGAAGTCAGTAGGGTAAGTTCTGAGTTGGGCAAACATGAAATTTTGGGGTTGACTTCCCACGGCTGGGAAAGGAACATAGAACTTCTCAAGACAAGCCAACATTTATTGTCATCCCATCAACATAGATGTACTCAGTGGGACAAAATAATGAGCCATATGTGATTTGTATAGGTATAAACTATTTAATTTGAGTCTAAATAAGCATGTCCTCCTTATCAACATTGGCTAAATAAGTTTTAGCCGTCTGAGCTGAGAGGTTTCCACAGGTGTTCGTACAGCATGTGCTCATCCCAGATGCTTCTTGAGCAGGGTATGAACCTTACATGCACTCCAGCTAATCCACGAAGTGCATACGTGCAAGCTATTGACATGCCATAACAAAAAAGTGTTTGTGAACTCACTTGTGCCGACATGTCTGCGTCTTCTGTTTGCAGCAATTATATACCAAAATGTGCAACGATGCACAATGAGGCGTGATGTGACCTAAAAAGGAGCATGTCCATGTTTACTAAATGGAATGCATTGCACAAGATCATGCTGAGGGTCAAACCTGCAGATTCTACGATCGGCGGAACACACTGGTAGTGCTTGTGGGGCAAAAAAAAAAAAAAAACATTAGCACAAGCATTCCTTTCCTTTAAGGGCACATGCTCTGAGTGCCTGATTCTTTAGCCCGAAGGTCTAAATAGAAGCTCTTGAAACAACAGGCGTTCCAGTGGCAATAAAACACAATTCCTGTCTCAGTAAAACAGAGGATTCATGCACCTAAGTTAAGTGCTTGGATGAAGACAGACAATGTTGGGTATTTGTGTCTTTTCTAACCTGGGCCTTGTATTTACCAGATTTTGGACAATGTAACACAGTTCAGAGTGAGAGGAGAGCACAGTCCTCCCATTCATATTTACAGAGACTCTGAATGGTCAAGGCAAAATCAATATTTGCCCATTCAGTAAATTCCAGTTTAAGTAACCTGCTTCAGCAGTTATTCAGTTGTTATTTAAAGGTTTGTTTCAGATGGTTTTACTTTACTTTCGTGCTACTATAGGCTGTGGAGAGACACAAATATCCGTTTAAAGTCATGCTTAAATTTGTCAAACCTTTTGGGGGAATTAATTTGAGTGAGTAGACTGGTCAAAGTGTAAAAAATGTGACTGCAGCAGTTTTTCTGTGTTCTTTTGTATTGAACATGTGACAGTGAAGTGTTATCATAAAATATAAGAGCCAATCATGTTCCAATATGCAAAATGCAGGGCATGCAACATCAGTTTACCAGGGGGAAGGGGCTAGGATACGTGTAGGGCTGGGGTTTTTTCTGAGATTTGTTTTATGGAACCGCCACGTCAAGCAATTTATTATTCTATATTGACAAAAATATGGCCTTCAAAACAAATTTTTCGGTAACTTTAAGCGGCTTACTGAGTCAGTCACATTTTCACAATTACATTTTTAATTGTGATTTCACATTCTGCATTTACGACTCCTAATGACATCCGAAATAAAGCAAGTGGGAACTTGGGAAAATGATTAATTAACTGAAATAAATCAATATGTCAATATGTAAATGGAACAACTGCAAAATTTCTACAAAAATGCTTCATGAGTAATAACAATAATAGATTAAAATCTGGATAAAAAATAACCAGTTCAAATCAACATGTTTAAAAAAATACCCCCTTTATGCAAGAATGATCATGAAGCAAGCAAGCTGCCCTTTTATGACCTTCTACGACCTTTTTATCAACCTTAAATCAAGTCATCTTGAGTCACAAAGAAAAAACCCCAAAGGTTATTTTTGTACTACAAAAGAGGCTTGCTGTATCACTCCAGATCTGAATCCTGGTCTAGTGTGCATCCTCATCCCATTCGAGATGGAGCAGTTCTGCAGCACCTTGGCCCCTGATAGGGACATGGACACTGACTAAAAGCGTCCGAGATGAGAGTTATCTCAAGGCTGCCGAGGGCTTCATGTCATGCCAGCCTCG
Source organism: Olivaichthys viedmensis (assembly GCA_028565825.1). Classification (NCBI taxonomy): domain Eukaryota; kingdom Metazoa; phylum Chordata; class Actinopteri; order Siluriformes; family Diplomystidae; genus Olivaichthys; species Olivaichthys viedmensis. Next base: position 12,645,987 of record JAOUQW010000021.1, read on the forward strand.
ACAGTTTTCAGGCGATGAAGGGGGGAAAAAAAGGTCGTAAAGAAAGGAAACTTGGCCTTGCCGCGCTGACCTGTGGCGGGACTCCACACAAGGTGGCCTATTGTTTTCAAGGCTGAGAACAACGACGTATCATGTCCGCCGGCCTGGTCGGCTTTCTCACTTCGACAATGGGAGTGAGAGTGACTGGGAAATCTAACACTCGCCTCTTTGTTCTGGGGGGAAAATTAGAACGGCAGCGTTCAGACTGCGCGGCTCCTGTGTTATCGCGGCGAACCCTTCTCTTCCCTCTCTGCTGAGACATGAACTCCTTTATGGTGCGCTGTATACGGACTCGCACTTGGCCGGCGGGAATGTAATACCTGCCGTGGGCACAGAAAGTGCATTCAGGACAAGAGAAAGGGCCCAGATAAGACGCAGGCTGGCATCGAAGAGCAAGACCTACACGACCCGGTCCGTTTGTGCGCTGACCTGTGAATCTCATCGATGTCATGTGTCATGTGATTAGCACCAGGACAAAAGAGTTTGTAAGGGCCAACAGTTCATTGGAGGTAGTATTAAATTATTTTGAGTGTCATATGAACACAAGCTGAGGTCACAAGAAAATCCAATGTTAATATATGGGTTTCTTTATTAAGCAAACACTTTTATTCAAAGCAGAAAGCACTTTTTATTCAAGCACAGAGTTGAGCAGTTGAGGGTTAACAGCCTTGCCACTCGGGCAGTGCTGGGATTTAACTTCACAACCTTATGGTCAATAGCGCACAACCTGATACTATTAAGTACTTTGGACTACTTTTATGGTGTCATTAAAATGCATTAACTTCTAACAATATGGCTGATTTCTTTTTTTTTCTTACTGGAAATGCTATAATACAACAATTTTCCAGTACTGGGTCCGAGTGAACCTGCTGCTAAAGTCACTGTACTTTTATATTCCTGGAGCAATATAGCCAAATTATTGCGCATCATTACGAGATGGAAGTGTTCACTGTAAAGCTAGTGTTATGATCCAAGAGCAGTCCCATTGTGGCAAAAGAATATCGATACAGTTCAATTTCATAACCATACGCTTATATTTCCATATGAATGCCAAGGCAATGTAGTCAAACATTGCATATTTGGATCTGGTTGAGTAAAAAACTATTTAGCAATTAGAATACGCCTTTATTTACCTCATTAATGTCCAGAAAAATCAATTTTAATTCATAGAAATGTCTTAAAGCAATGGGCTTTACAATCTTTCCCCCACTGTGTTCTGAACAAAGATGGCATGGATGAAGCCAAATATACACACACAAAAACAAAAAAAACTACTTTGGTGACCATTTTTGGTTGGCGATTAAATGACACGAGAGCCAGATGGAAAACTCAATTCTTTGTGACATCCTGCACGACATTTACAATTAATTGTGAACATTTTACACAGGTGGGCGATATAAAGATATGGTATAGTTATCACAATAAGTATGTCACGGCGCACTTTACTGAGAAAATTGCCGGTATTGTCAATATTTCTGCAACACCGCCCAATTGCATGTTTCACAAAAAAATAGTAGACCAATTAAAACATTGTGATGTCACACTATCTGATTAAAGATAGACGGCACCATGTAGCTGATTGGTCTACTATTTTTTTGTGAAACATGCAATTGGGCGGTGTTGCAGAAATATTGA
>JAOUQW010000021.1:12650129-12660524 GCA_028565825.1 Olivaichthys viedmensis
GGAGCAGGGAGGGTTAAGGGCCTTGCTCAAGGGCCCAACAGTGGCAGCTTGGCAGAGCTGAGGCTCGAACCCACGACTTTCTGATCAGTAGCCCAGTGCACTAACCACTGAGCCTGCTTCTACTGTTTATGGTTGGCGAGTTAGATAGCTTGCAAACAACCAGCTCTAAAATGCCAAACAGACCAAACCACTGTTCTTCCGGTCACGTCTTGGACACGTCTATTTTGCAAGGAGACGTGAACTGCAAATCGCTAGTGTGACTGCGGCTTATAACAGCAACGGTGAACTGTTATAAGCATCCAAGAAAATTGAGCCACACACATATACACATATCACGGAATTACAAGCATGATTCTATTCTTTTGAGTTAGGGAGTTTTTAATTTAGGGAGTTTTTTAAAAAAAATACATTTTGCGTTATCTGTGGAATGCAGTTATTATAATCCAAATTATTCTGAGGGAAGTCATGCAGGCCCTCTCACCAACCCTCCCTCTCTCCCAACATTCCTCATTAAACAAGGGGTATGTGTGAGGGTCCCATACACACATGCTCATTCCTCCTCAGAGTCTGTATATGGGACAAACTATGAGGCTGAGATGGAAAAAAAGGCAAAAGAAATAGAGTCACACAAACCAAACATAGAAACTCAGACAAGGAAATAGTAAACAAAACAGTGCAAGGCGGGAAGACAAACAGGAAAATAATAGCAACACAGCACCCAAACAAAGTGTGAGGCTAAAGTCAGCAGGTACACCACCAGTCAGAAGTTTTTGAATATCCTATATGTTAGTATTTCTGGTTAAACAAGCAATGGGGCCATTTAAAATAAGAAAATCAAAGTAAGAAATGTGTACAAGTACATTAAAAAATGTTTGTAATTTTTTTTATTGGAATAATCTAGAGCTAATTAGAAAAGGACCAGATCTTGATCACTCTAATCAGGCACTTCTAGGACACTACATACATCTGTCTAACAGCTAATAATAGCACTGTCTGAGACTTTCATCTTGAGACTTTAAACTGATTTACCCTCAGAGTTCACCTGCCTTTAACAAAGCATCATTTAGGATCTGAGAGCTGCCAGTTAATTCCTTAAAGGGGCTATATTGTCAAAATCACCCCCCCCCCACCTTTTTGTTGGTTTTTGGACTAAAGATTTGTCGCAGCAACACTGATAAAATGTGAAATCTGTACCTAGGGTGGTTTTACCCATGCAGCGGTGACAAAAACTCTTCCTACTTTTACACACTGTTCATTTTATTTACGTCATGTGACAGATTAATTTGAATAACTCGCTGCAATTGACCTATGGCTGCAAACTAGCATACAGCGCAAACACGTGCGTCACACGAGATGCATCTAAATAACCCATTGTGATTAGCCCACTCCGGCCAATCCACATACAGCACAACCGACACAGGGTATTTACCAAACCGCATTCTGTCATAGTAGGCTACTCTGCAATATCAAGTAACAACTGGAAGCACACTATTTTCACATACTATTTAGTGTGCTAGTATGCGATTTGGCATAATACATGCAGCTCCTTAGTTAGCACTATACCGTTAATAATAACTCAAAACGATGAGTGAAAAGAGCCTGGAGAACTGTACCATTCCTGCTGCAAAGCTGCAAATAAAGCCCTTCATTTTTTCTGTAGACACAAAACTCTCTATAACCAGCAGGTGAAGTTTGTTTTCAGCGATCTTCCAACTTCTCTCCCAACTCCTCAAACTCACAGCCCAGCTCTCAGGACAGCATTGAAAACACAGGTCAGCGTGACTGCAAGCAACCGATTTAGCTCAGGGTTTCATTACATTAAATAATGAATCAGCGTATGCCCGCTTAGGTTAAAACAGCAACAGGTTACAAAAGACTGATTTCAAAGATGATGCCGGCTTGTATTTACATGCAAATGCTTCTCCCTCTGTTGAGAAAGACATTAGCAAGCTAATGAATACTAATGAACATTGGGGGTTAGGTCTTTGTAAGGAACACCTGTTTACCCTTTTGTTTTGATTTTCTATGGCACTAACAGTGATTAAACTGTAAATAAAAGAACATTTATAAGGGGTCTGTGATGCTGAGACAGACCTTCCCAGCATAGTGGTGGATTATAAAGCCTTGGTTCCAGCTGTTGAAGTGCTCATGGTTGTTGATCTGCATGCGCAGTTTCTGCAGCATGGTCTGGTCTGCCCCCTCCACCTTTGCATGCATCGTAGCACACACGTCGTCCAGGATGCTCATGATGCCTGGGGGATTCTGGGAAAGACAACACAAAAGAATCTAGCTTAACATCTTATGCAAAGCTGAGAGATAGACAGTCCCCTGCCCACCCACTCACAAATCATGATTATTAAAAATCAGTTTTGGTGCAACTGGTTTCGTCTTATCGCTGGGAGATCCAGCCCGACAACGCCACAGCCATTTATAAACGGGATTTCAAGAGAACATAATTGGCCATGCTGCCTGGGCGGGAAGGATGGCATTACCCTCTGCTCTGTCAATCAGAGCGACACTAGCTAATCATACACGAGCTGACAGATGTGCATACAGAATAAGTCAGTTAGCGCTCTCCTCCAAGCATGTTCAGCTGCCCCATGACGTTGCATGAGCAGCGGGCTGAAAAGATGCGGTCTGACTTCACGTGTCTCAAAGGAAGCACGTGTTAGCCATTACCCTCCCAGGTTGGTAGCTGTCATACAATAGGGGAGACTTAGCTAGCAAATGGGAATTGGTAGATTGGAAAAAACAGATAAAAAGTAAACTGTAAAAACCAGGGGTGCAGCCACTTTCTACAATTTTAGGTAACGTTTATAAAATGTTCCTACGATGTTGCTGCAACATTTTTTTACGCTTTCATAATGCAATTTTTTGTCTCACTGGAAACATTAGAATAGAATAGAATAGAGTGCTATTTATTGTCACATATAAGAGTACAGTGAAATTCATTCTTCGCATATCCCAGCATGTTGGTAAGCTGGGGTCAGAGCACAGGGTCAGCCATGATACAACGCCCCTGGAGCAGGGAGGGTTAAGAGCCTTGCTCAAGGGCCCAACAGTGGCAGCTTGAACCCATGGCCTTCTGATCAGTAGCCCAGTGTCCTAACCACTGAGCCACCACTGCCCCATTTAAACGTTTACAACTTTTTTTTTTAAACAAGCGGCTCATGTTTTAAAGGGCAAATGAAACCACCTTTGTAGAATTTAACAAGGTTAACCACTGGATAAGCCAAATGCTTGAACATGCTTCTCACTGTTTCTGGGAATCTCAGTGTTTATTATATACTCGAGTATGTGCCAAACTTAAGAGCTACAATTTGTCCTGGGTTATGTTTGACTGGTTGTATGGGGCTGTTGCATACTTATTATATTTAAAAGGTTGAAGTATGCAGTATGCTAAGATTTGCACATATCATATCCCGAAGAGCCGTGTCCCCGTCATGAGATGACCTAGAATCTGATTTTGTTGTGTGTTGCTAAATTCTTAACCATGTTTTTCTAGTCCTAGACGATACTCTGGTGGAGTTATTTTCTTGTTGAAGAGGTTGGCGATTAGTGCAAAGGCTTGCCATTGGCCAAGGCGATGATGATACATCCGTCACGAGGCAGCAGCATGCCTCTCTTCGTCCTCGCTGTCCCTACTGTGCTGCCCTAACCCCCACAAACACACCCTCCACTGCAACCCACTTAGAGCCAGGCCTCTCTCTCTCTGTCAGTTCTGCCCACTACACTCCTGAGAGAGAGGAAAAATAATAACATCATTATAGATCTGCCCTTGGAAGGTTGCCCTCGGCTCCCCTCCACCTATTACCCCTCCCACACTCCCAGCTGGGTGTATTATGCGCTACTGCTTCTTGCTCATAGTCATACACACGCAGCCGCAGGGTTGGACCTACTGTCAGTGAACACCTTCGATGATCTGAGACTATTACTCCACTTAAAATGGCTGAGCGTGGGAGGCTCTTCCATCCCCAGAGTTGGTTGCAGCATTTAAGTCATCTTGGAATGACCGGAAGTAAGAAAAGAAACTGAAAGAGCTGAAAGCAATGAAAGAGGTGCCATAAGCGCCGATGATGTCCATTGAGCTCTACTAAGCCTGAATTTTCTGAGCCAGTTCTCCATTTCAGTTTAGGAACAGTTTGAAGAACACAAAACATGGGTCATGAACTTTGTTTGAATGGAATTCTTGCAAAACTCTTGCAAAATTCTTCTTAAAAGTGTATATAATTCTATTAGCGTCATCACAGACTTCCATCTTGGTGGTTTACTTGTGTTTAGTGTCTTGCTGGCAGGCTTCTTTAAAACCCTAATTTTATCTGTGCACTTGTGTCCTTCTCAGAGAAATACACACTGGTTCAGTGTTGACTGACTAGCCTTGATGAATTACCCTATGCTAGCAATGATAGATTGCTCTGAGCCACTGGCCCCACAAATATCCAGCATATGCATTTTGTAAAAATCCAAGGGCTCTGTGGGTTTATAAAGAAATTGTGCACATTTCGTAACTGGAACGTTGCAAATAACCCTCACTCATCCTGATTTGTTGACAGTTTAACAAGGAGACGTTGCGTGAAGGTATTCAGATTCACAGCTATGTGAAGAACTTCTAGAGGAACAGACCACAGACTGTCTTAACAGACAGATATGCCTTAGGTAAGGCATTCTTTCAGTTTTGGAAGTGTCAATAGGTACGCAATGTTCATCATGTCTCTCAAACTTTCACACCATGGTTTAGGATGAAGAAGGTCATGGAGTCCCACCCGCCAACTCTTATAATTAATGCTCATTCTTTATTCTTGTTCATTCCATGTGCATAGGTATGGCCACTTCCAATATCTCCTAATGGAAGTTATGTTTGTCTAAATGGCTGGCATTGTATAAAAACTCCAGTTCTTCAGTCTTTTGACTACGTCATGGAACTTCTGGAGTAGTACCACTTACTCTAGCAGAGTCACCTAGAACAAGAAGTGATTTGTGCTTGGGTTTGTATGTTTGAGTATGTTTCTTGGTTTCTATAGTAAACGAAAGGTTGGCCTGAAATATATCCACCAAAGAACTGCAAAACAGATTATGTGGTTGAGGTGATGAACATTTAAACCATTTACCACGCAGTCTTCCAGACACATGTTTTCCCTACAAAAGCCAAACTGCTTCAAATAACATTCTCATGTAATATTGGGGAGACTCTTTGAGAACATCCTGTGTAGTATGTTGCATCGTATTTGATTGTTTTTCCTGAGGCTTTTGGTCTAGTCTTAGGTTCATTCGGTCATAAAGCTATGTAGCCGTTGGTGTCCCTGCTTCACCCTGAGTCTACGTTCACAAGGGCATTTTGGTATCAGTCAAAAACATACCTTTTGCCATTGATTTCCATGAGAACAACAGGCGCCAAAGAATGGCAGAAGTCAAACCAGAAGTTCAACCAGAGCTAACCTTTTGACTGTATCGTAGCCATGCGTCAGTCTGGGGCAGGGCATCCGCATTTGAACAAGTTTTTCCCTACGTTTCCCAGTTACAAAAACGTTGATCTTCACCCACAAACGCAGTTTCAACAAACCAGGGATGCACATCAGTGTGTTTCCTGATGGATGTCAAAGTCCTTGTGAACTCGGCCTAACTGAAAATGCTAAAGCGTTGAGTTGCGTGACTTGAAAATACAACGGGAAAACCTTTGAAAATCTTTCTACCCACCTTGATGGCACTAGCTTGAAAATTCCACAAGTAAGAAATTCAATGACATTCTTTGTGATGATAAAGGACTGATGGACAATAGAGTTGCATAAATAACTTCCATGAATGTACTTTGAATGAATCTTCCTTTCAGATTTGGTGGTTGTAGCTCAGTGCTTTCTTTCTAAGGTATGATGGAGGGATTAAAAAGGAAGGATTAAATAGGAAGAAATAAAAAAAGTCGCATATGGCCTGGAGCTGTTTTTCCTTTTTTTTTCTTTTTTTTTTAATCTATGCTAATTAATGACTGTCACGCACTTCAGACATCTCTGCCATGGCCTCTGGGTTGCGTGGTTTTGGCTCTCTCTGAATGATGATGTGATAGTGGCCACATCAGAGGGACTGTAGCCCAGCATTGGATGGGCTCCGAGCCATCCGGTACCCAGTATTCACTAAGTGCTAGATAACAAACAAATGGCCATTGGATGTAACTTGCAGTTTAATATAAGACATAAAGCCTGGAATACTGATGGAGTAATATTATTATATTAGCTTTTGGAATTTTAGATTTACAGGTACCCTAGGTATCTGGCATCTCTATTAGGTAATTAAGCAATCAAATCACAGCACTCCAAGTCATAATATTGAGCAATGATAATATTGGGCTTCACTACAAACAGCTTTATTTCTTATCTTAACTTGTAATTAACAAAAAAAAAAGTAAAGGTCAATGGAAAAATATAGATGCACAGTTGACTCACCAGTGTTAAATGTACTCCTACATAGTTCACTGAGATCACAAAGTGGGGGAGATCATTCATTACTTAGATCTTACTGTGTACCAAATTAGCCGTCTGCTCTATACACTGCACAGTACATACAGTATCTTTAATAAGAATATATGATGTGTGACATCAATTCCATTCACCGCCCATAACCAAACATACACATGAGCTCAGCGTCTTGCCAAAAACATTGATTCATTCAAGATTTGAGGCAAGACGAAAGATAATACACTGGGTCTTAGCATTGAGGCCAAACGTTTATTGTATGTATTGTTTCCTAGAGGCCCAGTGTGATACTGTGCATACACAATATCATATGTAAGCAAGATTTAGTGAGGTATAAGCAGGTGTCAGCGGTTTTGTGGCTGAGGGTAGGTTTCTTTGTGTTTGAGGACACTGCCATGATGCAGTGTCTAGCAGGTTGTGGCTGTTTAAGTGTATGGCCAGGTGAGCCGTGATTGTGATTCTGATGTCTAATGGCAGCTGGGTGTTTGTTGTGGCTATATGAGTCACTGACTTAGACGCCTCAGCAAGAACAGAACAATTCCTGCCCTTAGTTCCCTGTGTGATTCTGGAGTTCTTTTGATCTTCTGGACTTGTTTATGGGGTTTACAGCTGCAGGTGATGTGTTGGAGATGCACTTTAGCCTTATTTGGAATGCTAAAAGACATAATTAGTGTTAAGTGACATGTTGTTAAATTGTTTTTTTGTTTTGTTTTTTGTTCAACAAAAGACATTTACTCACAGACATTTGATCATGTAACTTGAGTGCTTGCTAGTCACATCTGAGTGTGTTGAGGCATTTAATAACATCATGTAGCTCATAAAAGACAAAGCCTCAGGCTATTTACACGGCTAGCCACCACCTGCTCAGTGTTAAACTAAGTCTACTCATAGGTCTTTCAGTCCTACATTATGGCACTATATTATAGACACTTGAAGAGGGACACTGTGATTTTATAGTGTGGCTGAAGGGGGGCTGGTATAGTGATGAAAAGCATGCAAAAGGATGAGGCAATTCTGCTATCATGCTCTCAGATAGCACTCGCAATCTTGTGGCACAGTTGGAAGAGCTATTTGCGACAACATTGCAAATGCCGGAGTCAAACTTTCTTCATTCATCAGCTTCAACCAGCCAAAAAGTGACTGACCTGGTTCCTATTGAAATAGCACTATTTAAGTACAAGAGAATGCTGCTACTTTTATCCACATTTGCTAACTCACTAAGGTACAATTCCCCAAATCATTCTAGTATGGGTTCTGTATAGTCCTTTTTTAGTGCTTGTAAAACTTGTCTTAGAGCAGCTTTGAAGAAAATTGGACCCAGACGCTTAATGAGCAACCAAAAAACTCCACGAGGAGGAAACCTTGAAAGAAGCCAAGCCTCAAAAAGTAAACCTATGTTTTCAGTGTGGTACCCGATATTGGAATTCATAGGAGCAGTTGATGTCATGGGGGCAGTGGTTACAAACCCAAGGACTTTCTAAGAACCACCGTTGGGCTCTTGAGCAGGGCGCTTAACCCTGATCTGCTCGAGGAGCGTCTTTCTGCAGACCGCGGGGTGTGTCTTTGAGTAGGACATTTGGGCATGTCTTTGGCCTGTACACACCCTTCAAACGTTTCAAAGTAGCACCAAGCCCTCAATAATAGTTTAATGATTGTACTGAAAGAGGTAAGGTTTTCCCAGAAATTAGGTCAAGTTAACTATGTGAATAGTTTCACAACCCCATTACTATTTGGCCTCATTTCAAAATTTACTTGCAAGCTAAGCACGGGTGGTTAGATTAGATGAACAGAGATATTATTACTGATCTGTGTGGTGGAAATAAAAGCCCAATAGGTCCTCTATGTATTGTATGAATTCCACATATTTGTGTTATAATAGGCAGTGTAGCTACACTTACAAGCTGAGCCAAATATACAATCTAACTTTCAAAAATACTGAGTTAATCATCAGAATTCATGCTTGAATTTTAGACACAATCAGTTAGGCGGCCTTCTCATCTCCTATTGCTGTCTGTGTCTCATCTGTCTCTCTCATCCTCCCCAGTTGCTGTCCATATGTAGTGTTAGAATATTAGCATGTAAGGAACAACGGTGCAATTTACCGAAGATGAAATATGCAATATGGCTGATGTTCATATCAAGCAGGGGCATAAGTTTCATTTCAACTTTGAGGGGGACACGCTGCTGCTGCTGCTGCTGCTACTACTATAACTACTACTAAAGATTTTGAGTGGACACTGCAATGACACTATACCATGAAAATTAAGGATTTAAAGTTAATAACACTGCATTTAATGAAATCTCACCTGTAGCCCTGTCTCTTTCTCCTCTCCCTCCCCTCTAGGCTGCTCCTCCTCAGCTGCCTAACATCCTATTAGAAGAGTACATTCATTAAAAACTAGATTAGCTAGTAATGAACACTGTCGAATAAAATAGCATTCGATATAATTATACAAAAACACAATAGTGTTTCTTATTTATCAGAATCTCACCTCTTGCTCCCTGCTGCTGGGGTTGCTGTTTCTGCTGAGTTAGTTACAGACAAATAATTTAGCAAGTTGGCATTTACTGTAGATACTGTGTGTGTGTTTTCACATGAGCTGTTCGCTAGCTACGAACAGAATTTGCTACCTGGCTCGTTACTCGAGTTAGCAAGCAAGCTGGTCGAGTAGGACGTGTTTACACTGGACACTGGACGGCTATAACGCCAGACCACTTATAACAAATATATTTATAGCTAACTTGCATTCCTTTGAAGAAAATAAATCTGATGTCCATCCTTTACTTGGTCAGTTAAACTTCACCACACTGGCGTAACAACTTAAAAAATAGAGCGCGAGTAGGGGGGGTTTTGAGTAACTGCTATTTTTGCGATGTCCTACTTTGTAATATTTGGCGAAGTTCTCCTCACATTCCAACAGCAGTTCTGAGAAAAAGACTGATTTCTGTGGCTGCAACAGTCTCTGTATAACAAATGATGTGGACCATCATTATCCAACCAATCGGGGCAAGAAGGTGCATCACATGCCTGAGTCATGTTGCCTGTCAATTGAGAACTCCCCTTCTTGCACGAGTTTGTGCTTATGTGTGTAGCTTTGGGGGAGGGGTTATATTTGTCAGAATTTTTTGTTTCAAGCTAGGTTCAGCTAACTCTGGCCAAAATGACTGACTCTACCCTTAAATGGTAGTATTAGTGGCCACTAAAACATGTTTTGTCTCAGAGAGACTTGCCACAGTGATGACAGATGAGGTTATGGCATTAAGGTACATTTTACAATGGTAATTAGGGACACAATTTGCATACATAATGTAGTCATGTGGCACTTAAATATTTCACTAAGGCTACAGATTGTTTTCCTGTTAACCTGTGGGTTAAATTAGTTATATTGCCTTTTGAGCTTTTTTTTTCTTTTCTGATATTTTTTCCCCTGTTTTGATCATACACTCCCAGTTCTCATGAAGCCAACTTCTTTCTTATTTTTGTTCCCCAAAACCTGATGAGGATCCTCTGGTATGTGAATGACTTCCCTTTTTTTTTTTTTTAAGAGATAGTCATGGGAAGTGGGACTTGTCCAGTTCAAATATTTTTAAAAAAGCCAAGCCACAGGGGAAAGTCCATATGATGGGTCATTGGAAAATCCAGATTCATGTAAGCATTGTATTATGAAGTTGGAAGGTAAATATAACCATAAGTGTGTGTGTGTGTGTGTGTATATATATATATATATATATATACACACACACACTCACTGAGCACTTTATTAGGAATAATATACTAATCCTGGGTAGGGCCTCCCTTTGTAACCCATCCGGCTCAAAATTCGACAAATTGTGCATTCTGAGATGCTTTTCTGCTCACCACAATTGTACAGAGTGGTTATCTGAGTTAACGTAGCCTTTCTGTCAGCTCCAACCAGTCTGGCCATTCTCC
>JAOUQW010000021.1:12690392-12722004 GCA_028565825.1 Olivaichthys viedmensis
ATAATAATAATAATAATAATGCTTCTTTATTGTCACATATACAAGTACAGTACAGTGAAATTTGATTCTTCGCATATATTTACAGCTGAGTGCATATTATGCACACCCTTATTTCAAAATGACAAAACCAACAAGACATTTAATGCAAGGTTTTATTTATTTATTATTATTATTATTTTTTTTTACAGATGTTCCTTTATTATTACATGTAAAAAAAAAAGAAAGAAAGAAAAGGTCATTCAACAAAAATGGTATTTCTGAATGTTAGCCTATATAAATGTGGACTTTAATTCCACTTGATTCTAAGGATTTTTGGTCATCTTTCTTCCACTCTTTGGTAGTGACTGTATCTACGTTTCTTCCATTTTGGAATGATGGTTTTCAGTGTTATTATCCCCTTCTCCAGCTCTGTGAAAGGTCAATATTTTCCATTTTAGGTCTTGTGTTAGCTGCATTTTCTTTATCTCCAAGTAAGGGAGAGGTTGGCCTCGGAAGCCAACCAGGCCGGTCTAAAACAATTACACAACTCTTACAAAAAAATCCCACAAAATTCTTTAAAAAGAATGCTTTCATTCCCATGATGTCACATGTGCTTACTTGAGATCACACGTGTAAATCTCAGGGCATAACATGTTGAAATACACCTTAACATCACATATTGTTCGCATGATGTGTTTACTTGGCATCACATGTGGGGGAAAAAAAATAAAATAATAATTCACATGTGAAATGTATGTGATTTTTCCATAAGGGAGTAATATACACATTTCATATTTGTAGAGAATCTACTTTTTCTTTTTGCTGCATTATATTCATTCGTTTGAATCGGTGAATAAACATACGCTTATTATTTTTTCTTTTTAACACAATGAGACTTCACTGTGTTACGTCTGTCTCCCGCTGACCAGCTCACACATTTGTCACATGTCATTTTTTTATTATTTTTTAAAATAGACAGATACCATACTTAAGTGCATACCCAAGAGGTAGGGCTAGATCATGGACTTGCTGGCTCTCTCCACTTAAATGTGCTCTCCACTTGGTGCAAACATGTCAGCAGAGGGCCCATTTAAGGACAAGGGATTCATTTCTATCATTCCAACGCCACAAATGATCTCTTCATAATGCACACGACCATTATAAGCCCGAGCATTGTGTTTCTGCAGATAATCGTTTGAAGTGAGGAATATGTGATGTCCATATCCCATATCCCATTTGACACTATAGCTCTTACTACCCAGCAGTGCTCGTACTAAGGGGGCGTGCTTTACGCTCATATGCCGTCTCGGACCTGTCTCAGCGCGTTATTAAACCGAAAATACCTCTTGTGGGGGATTACAGCGGATGGCAGCTATATTACATTATGGCAAGTGCGCGTTCCCTTTCGTGCACGCGCCTCCAGCTCAGACGGGAGCGAGTGCGCGCTCCCGGAGCAACACAAGTCTCCTCCATCCACTGTTCCTTCTGCTGCTTCTTCGTTCTTTCTTTCGTTTTGGCACGATTACACGTCATGTGCTCGGCAAGGACTAACGAAATTCGTTCCAACATGGAGAACCACCGGAGACTCCGTTAAGGGGAATCCGTGAAGCGCGAACCCGAGTTTGCGCACCGTTATGGCGCGTTCGGAGCTTTATTAAAGCGCGGAGAAGACCGAGCCGAGAGCCGCGAGCCGAGAGCCTGGAGCTTATTCTTCTTCTTTTTTTTAATTATTTTTCCATCTCGCTTTTTCTTCGGGTCTTCTCTCCATCTTCGTGCGCAATGGGCCGTCGGTAGATTACGCGCTCCGCGGGATGGGCGCGAGCCAGGGCAAGCAGAGCGGGAGCGAAGGTGAGTGCGCGCGGCGCGGGGTTTCTGCGGCGCGCGCCGCGGCCATGCCCGGGTCAAGCCTCCTATTATTCCCCCTTATCCTCTTCCAGATGACGGCGGCGCGCGCGGAAGAAAAACGACCCGCAATAAGTTTGGATTGCGTTTTTTTTTTTTTTTTTAATGTGACGTGTCTTTTCGGTGATGTGCGCAGAAAGCACGGCCGTTTGCTTATAATAAAGTACAGTTGAACTCGGTAACTATAAAGCTTTGCGTGCTTTTGAATCCTGCTTTCTTTAGATGCGTGCATCACTGGTCTTTGTGGCCCACTGACCGAGCGGTTTTTTTGGGTTTTTTTTTTTTTTTGCATCGCCACATTAAAACTTTTGGGAAAAAATAAATAAATAAAACCCCATCTGATTGTTCTAATGAATGCTTATTTAGTCTGTATACCAAACCAGGGACAGAAACGTATGTGGCTAGATCATATGTTCCGCAATAAGTGTGTAAAAACAAGGCGTGCATCTGTTACAATTTCATTCACGATGCAATTCGTTTGTTACCATGTCGTCAGCTGACCACCTACCTTGTCTGGATTTCACAAGGAAAAGACTTTTTTTTTTAAAACAGACAATTCAATGATCATTCATTAAATCGATGATCGGTTTTAAGCTCAATTAGGCACAAGAAGCTGTCCAAAACACTTCTCCTGATATCTTTGGAGCAGAGATGTGTATGTAGCTGAACGTCAAAGAGAATTTGACAGGCCGTGCTTGTCCTCCTGTTACGACTGTGAGCAGGCTACTCTACAGTAAATCAATGATGCAAGATGTTTGTCTTTTTCGTCTTTCTAAAGTGTGTATGGTGTGCGAGTGAATAGGCTGGATTTAACGCTAGAGAGCTGACTCTTCAGGCTGTACATTAGAGGCCATGATGTGCATGGGGTTGTGGAGGGTGGGTTTTACTTTTGGATGCCAGCAGAGTTGGACATGGGGGATCCTGCGGTAGAATAGGGTCAGTGGTTTGAGTCAAGCATGGAAACAAGTGATTCACTCGGCCAGCACTGTGGGAACTGTCCTTTTGGGGGAATGTGCATCTCTCAGCAACCAAGCAGTACAATTCTATAGGTGCTTTGAAATATGAAATATGAAGGAGCTCTGGGATGGTGAGATTAGAGAGTGTTAGTCTGAGCTTGCCCCTGTCTCAGGAAGAGAGACCATCCGAGTGCATCTGAAGCACAGTATAGAAGAACGCACACATCTTCGTTCTACCAGAACATGGCGACCATTCAGATTTGTTCCTAGCCCAGTGATGGAGAACGTCAGACCTGTTTTAATTCTATTGCAACCCTTAATACACCTGATCCGGGTAAATTGGTGTTCTACAGCCCTTTATTATCACGGCAGTTTCACAGCAAATTAGATTATTCATTCATTTATCTTCAGTAACTGCTTCATCCTGGTCAGGGTCACTGTGGATCCGGAGTGTACCCCGGGAATACTGAGCGCCAGGTGGGAATACACCCTGTGTGGGACACCAGTTCATCGCAGGGCATCACATATACATACAATCGCACACTCATTCACACTTGGGAACAATTTAGAGTCGCCAATCCACCTACCAGCATGCTTTTGGATAGTGGAAGGAAACCGGAGAACCCGGAGGAAACCTGGCCTGGTTTTCTCCATCAGTAGATCGAGAATAAATCCGATTGGTCGCCATGTTTAATCCGGCTCAGTAAGTGAAGCCAGGCACTGACTCACTGAACACTTACGGTACTGATGACTGGCATTTTGGCTGAGATGGCGTTTGGAACATTTCATAATTATCAGCACCCGTGCCAGAGACCTCTCGCCCGCTGATTGAGATGTTGGCCGTGTCAGAGACTTGCGGTGTACCCAAGCACGCCATAATTCTTGGGAAGGTTCAAGGGTTGGCTCACGTTTGAAACTGGCACTCCAATAAATTTCCACAAAGATGGTAGCACAGCTCTGGAATTTCCAAAGTTCACATCTATCTTTCCACAATTTGCTGCACTCGAACAGATGTGCAGTTCAAGATTTAAAGACGTTTGGACGGTAGGGATTACTTTTAACATTTTATATATATGGCAGATGCTTTTATCCCGAGCAACTTGGAATTGAGAAAGGATACAATTCAAGCATAGAGCTTAGCAGTTGAGGGTTAAGGGTTTTGCTCAAGGACCCAACAATGGCTCTCTGGCAGTCCTGGGATTTGAACTCAAAAGTTTCCAATTTCTAACTCAGAACGTTAACTGTTGAGCTACCACTGGTTTAGTGGCAGTTTACTTGATTCATCATACTTTTACCTCACTCGCAGTCCTGGTATTTGAACTCACAACCTTCCGGTCACTAGCTCGAATCCTTAGCCACATAGCATGGATTTTTTCCAGTTGACCAGTCTTCTCTGTTGCAGCTTCCTTACAAAGATGGCAGCTGCATCCAAAGCGCACTGGCATCACATAATCCACTAAGAGGAAAACGAGCCTTCCAGCTCATTTCCCTGTTGACAGGTGGAGACTGAAGCGATTCACCTCTCTAACCATAAGGATGACTCGCTCCACTTTGCCGCTGCCAAATGTGCCACGCTGAAGAAAGAGCTGAGTTTCGTGAGCCATGAATGGAACATTCCGGAGACAAAAAAAGTGCTTTGAACGTCGTCGTCCCCCCCCCCAAACCCCCAAAGTACTAACAGCTTAGCTTGGGCATTGAAAAGCACCGCAAGACTTTTCAAAAAGTCCTTTTGGTATGTCCAAGCATGAGGTATAAATGCAAAACAACCAAGAATTTCACTCCACTTTGCACACTGGTCACCACTTTTTGTTACATTTTGCCACTGGATAAACAATATGAAAATAAGTGGTATTATATGTCAGATGACCAAGCATGCATCAGCACGCAAGCATAGTTGAATAAGTCTTATTTGTCGTAATTAATTCGTAGTGGGTTCAAATTTATTCTGTAGAAATAGTTTTCTCTTTTTATTTTCCGTTTACTTTATGGGCTAGTGGTAGCTCAGCGGTTAAGGGTCTGTGCTAGTGACCATGAGCTTGTGAGTTCAAAATCTCAGAGAGTCACTGTTGGGGCCCTTGAGGACGGCCCGTAACCCTCAATTGCTCAGTAAGTCGGTTTGGATTAAAGCGTCTGACAAACGAATAAATTTAACATGGCTGCTTACTGTTTTCCTTTGTACTGGGATGGCCTAATTTTGAGCATGATATTTGCTGAAATCGTAAGAATCGAAATATCAACCCTTAATGAAGCCTTTACTGTATTTATAATTAGTGTTTATCATAACCCCGTCAATTTCATCTGTGACTCTTCATTCTCAAACTTTAACGCTGTGCCCTACATCTAAAGTTGATGATGAACTCGGCTTGTAGATCTTCCATGGGAATGAACTCAGACCTACGCGAAATCCATCATCACAATGTGTTTAGCCAATTAATCTAACTTACAGCGAAGCCCGCATTCTTCTGCGACAATAGACAATAAACAATAGCGGCATTGCAACCAGACGTCACATCAAGGTCCAGTGTTGGAACAAGGGTGACTCTGCTACGCCATATAATAAAACATCTCCACAAATTGATATCAGTGCAAAACTATTCACTGAAAAACAGGTTGGTTTACATAGCCCAGCATGCTTTTTCACCCGACATGCTGAAGCAAGGACCTTGTATGGTCAAATAAAAAGCTCTAGTTGTTTTTGCGCTTGTAGCAATCCTGTAAACACGGCTTGGAGCTCTTCTTGATCTGTGCTTTTTTTTTTTTTTTGATAATCACTTATACCAGTTAATAATCACTAATACTGAATGCCATATAAGCATCTGTGAAACCTTGGAGATCTCTTTTCACGGCCATGAAACTAAAGCACCCCGTCAATGCTGGATGATTAATCAGTTCCAGCTCGCACAGCGTTTCCAGAATTCTTCAAGCTCTCTTCACTCAGTCCAGTTTGAGTCAGACTTTCTGTGTTTGGAGTTGCGGTGTTTAGAGATTTAGAGAAAAGATCTGGATTATTATCAAAGTTTCTGATGAATAGAGATGAATGCAATATGTTTATTCCTAAGATTTTGTAATGATAGTGTTTTGCCCAGTTTTGCTTCCAATGTGTCTGTATGTAGGCTACTGTTTGTGCCCTCTGTACCAAATGCAAACCCCCAAACCTCTCTGTCTCTCTCCGCTTTCTTTCTTTCTTTGTCTCCTTTATTATGACTAACACGTGCTGTGCCATTTTTTTGAGCTTGCATTGCCCTCACGTGTTCTTCTGATTGCAGGGAAGGGCAGTTCCAGCATTTCCTCCGACCTGAGTTCAAGTACGGATCAGACGTCGACCAAAGCGCCGAAGAATGCGGCTACCAGCGAAGGTAGGGCATCTGGTCCTCATTAGCTGTCACTGGCCTGCCTTTCCTTTTTTTTCCCCCACCCCTCCTTTTCGCCTTGTTGACTATTTTTGGAGAAAAAGACAAGGCCTTTTTTAAGAGCTGCGTTGTGATTGTCATGAACATTGCTCCGAGTGAAGGTTCTGTTCGGTTGGGAGTTTTTGGGGCCTTTTCTCTTTTTGTAAGACTAAATAGGCGATTGTGATTTTTCCCTCATATCAGGACATTAGTCCACTATGCATGACTGGTAAGAAAATTGTCCGTAACACTGTAGATAGCGAAATCTGCAATATAAAAGTAAACAGGAATGCGAGTCAGAAACACATACAGTCATAAACACACTGTAATTGGCCTTTCAGGTCACCAGAGACTCCTGTTTTGTCCTCTTTGAGACAATAACAATAGTCTGGTGTGTGGTGGACAGGACGCTGAGAGCCTGGAGAGAGTCTGCAGGGGGTGGAGAGAGTGTGTGGGGACTGTGGAGGTTTGTTCTTCAAGGGAGGGCCAGCTCGGAGCCAGGCTGCGGTGTGTTTATGTGTGTGTGGTTGCAGGGGCCGTCCTAGTCTCTCCGCAGTAATGGCAGAGTAGCGCTTTGGCCTCGGAGACGCTGACCTTTCCCTGCTGATTCTTGCATCAGCAGGAGGGAAGAGAAAACGCTTTATCCTGCACTTGTGGGAAAACCTCCGTTATGAAAAATAAAAGAAAACCTCCGTTAAGAAAACCTCTGCCTATGCCATTGTGTGATCTGGTTAAACTGGTGTGTAGCCTTGACACCATCACTAGCACCACTGAGCTGGTGTCACCCATTTATGTCCAAGGATTGATTAAGTTCCAATGCATTTAAAAAATCTTTTTTGCTATAATGGTATATAATATAATATATTTGGTGACTTAACACATATCCCATACTGATATATTTTGCCAGAATATAACCAACTCTTGTGCCCACCCCCCCTTTTCTTTTTGTACTCCCATTGGCTGTTGCTTATCGTTCCTCTCGCTACTTGTCATACCTCGCTCAGATTACAAGATTTTGTGGTTTGAAAGTGTCAGGGATGGAGACGGTGCAAATATTGGGTCAGATCTCTGAAATGCTTGCACTTGAGTATCGTCATGAGCATGTGTGCTAATTTTGGCAAGGACATTTTGGCATCTGTCAGAAAACTCATCGATATGTTGCTAGTTGGTTGTAGGCGGACTGTCAAACCGTGTTCAATTCTGCTGAACTTTTTAAACGGACAACAGACGGATTACCATTAATTACCATTCTTTGGTGCCTGTTGTCTATCAACTCATTGCTCTTATTGAAATTAATGGCAAGAGGTAAATTTTTGGCAAATACCAAATGAACGCTCCCCTACTGGAATCCCTGCAGGAGGTGTGAATTTACAACAGTCAGCCACTCATGTTTGGTTACTGCTGCATGGTCATGCTGCTAAGTACCATGTTTCTGCTCCACTCAAGTCCTGACATCAATCTAAAGAACACCCATCCAATCCAGCTGTCTTTGCAGAGCTTTAATCGACTGAAGCTGAGAACGAAACGGTGCCTTTTTAAGCACCAGCACTGTTACCCAAACAGCTTCAGTGCCAGTTTATTTCAACATCTGTAAAATGAGAAACACTTGTTCATGTGCTTACTGGCCCGAAAGCCACCCCTTCCATTTCAGACAGATGTAATCGGATATCATGTGACGGTTTCAAGGCAATAGAGTCATAAATAAAAGAATGCAGCTTAGTGCAATGAGAATAAACAAGAAAACTGTAAAATGAGGAATTGTGAGTGTTTGCTTACTCTGCAGATTGCATATGTTTCACGTTTGTCACAAAAGACTTGAGCTGCAAACAGTCAAACTGCAGACAGACTAAGGAAACCCTCTGTTTATTAATACAGGGAGTGGGACTGTGTTAAAGTACGTCAGCTGCCTTATTGTCTGCTGCTGCTGGAAAAATCAGAGCACTCATTCGCTTCTAGATGACTCATCAGGCCTTACTTAATACTGAAAAGAATGCTGAGCAAAGCTCGCTACTGTACGCAGTAGGCATGTACCGATAATTGGTTATATCCAACACACAATTCTCAAATATTGTTATCGTAAGATCTTATGTTACCAGTAAGATACGGCTAACGCAATTCAGTTCACCAAAGGAGAGTTCCATGAAAGTTTGAAAAACACGGTGGACAGAACTGTCGCACACGGCTGAGGAATGTACTTTTAGCTAACAAATGTCTTGTAGCTAACTTTTTTTTTTTTTTACTGTATAAAAAGTTATAACCCATTTTTGTGTTTGGAGATTGCAAAAACAATGAGTTTATGTGCTTAAATCTAGCTAGCTAACGTAAAGCAACCTGACAGAATACGTGACTTTTTACGTTTTTACTTACAAGGGTACAAAACAGATTTTTTTCCGTATCTTGCAAAGAGTTTAAGGCAGGCCGGACAGGAAAGGGACAGTAAAGGGCTAATATAGATGTATTTTTGTACCTCTACTTATTCCTATATTGACTTGGCAGTCAAAGAAAATGGGCTGGTTACACTTGTGAAGTATTACAATTGTACCGCACCTCCCCTATATATATTTTTTTTTCCCAATACAATACAGTATATTAATAATACTGTGAGAAAAGCTTCAGCAATTATTGTGATTGAAAAATTTCATATAGGGTCATGCCTAGTAGGCAGTTATGCCAGGTGCCTGCCTGAGAGTGTGGGGCAGTTTAGCTTCCAGCTTTTCAAGATAGCATTGTTCTAAGATTGAGGCCTTTCCTACCATTTCCTTAGCGATAACCTCTCAAGGATGTTTGGCTCTTACACTAGCTGAACGTGATTCTAATGTGGTGTGCGAGTTTATACCAGCCAGTCACGATGAACAGCATTCAGACTTTCTAAATGTTTTCAGTCATCCAGGTATTTAAATATATTCAATTATCAGAATTACCGAAGTCCCTTAGATGAGCTTCGAATCGGCGTCAAGGTTAAAACACAAGTCTAGATGATTTGACTATTACTAGACAAAATGCAGGACAGAGATCCCCAAAAGTCCTTGACTGGAAATATTTGTTGTCCCCTCTGCGGTTTTTCCTCATGCCGGTCATGCTGGTGCGTATTCCATCTGCATTTATACCCCACATGCACTGCTCGTGGTATAACGGTTTGCAGGTGAACGGTACAGTGAGGCGCGAGGCAGCCCAGCTTCCATCACTGAAATGTGACTTGACCCCAGCGTGCGTACTTTGTAGTCAATAATGAGTTTTAGAACACACACTAGTACACTACAAAATGCGGATATACCAGTAATAGAGCTGAGAATTAGAGATATAGCCTACAGTACATTAACAGTATACACTTGAGATCTGCCTAATTAGAAAGTAGACACTGTAACACTGTAGGTGTCAATTGGGCCCTTGCAATTCTGCTCTGTACTTGTAAAATGGGACCATTCAGTGCAGTTAAAACAGAAAAGGCACTTGTGGCACAAAGTGTGGTTGTTTTTTCTTCACCTGCGTAGGGTGTGTTTACACTTAATTTTTACGTTTTCTGCCAGGGTTCTTTTAAGAGCGCACCGAAACGCAGGACCAAGGCTGGATTGATCTTATCAGATGCAGTCAGCTCGGTGAGCTTTTCTAGCCCTGCTGAAAGCAATTATTAGCCCTGTGCTAGCCCCATCTTTAAGCAATATGTGTTTTCTAAGCTAATCCATGAACTGTAAAGCGAGACTCTTAAAGGATGATCCAGGATCCTGACTAAAGTAGAGAACGGTTAAGATGGCGGGAGTTGAGGAGGCTATGATGATGTGTATCTTGAGAAAATGGCAGAAACCGTGGCAGCAGTGCCGACGTAGACGGTGTATCAGGCCATTAAACCAATCTTGTCGCAGAAATGGAGACTATTTTTCTCTCGTCTTACCGTTCGGCGTGTTGCTTCGCTATACTGACCCTGCTGTTTACATTGGTATTGCACCACACGCATGCGTTGCGTTCGACATGCTGAATGAACGCAGGATACGTATGGTGGTCATCTTGTGTATACGTATACCTAGGTAACAGCAAGTATAACCCCAGCCTAACCCTCCCACATGGACTGGGAGAACCCAAGACTGACTGTCTCTAGCATTAGAAAATAACCTAAAGGGGCAGGCTGTATTAATCATAGAAGCTTGCCATTGTCTAGGACGACTGACTGAATGTACTCAGCGAGCTGTAGTGTACTTTTTTTATTATTATTATTGAGTCAGAAAGATTTAATATTGTTGTTTAGGCTACTGGGTGTGTTGATTGTTAAGAAACTTTTTTTTTTTTTTTTTTACTTGAGGTCTTTGTGAAGCTGAATTTTAGCTTCTCTGATTACTAATGTTGATTATTGTCTTACAATTGTAATTGCACTTTTGAAAAAGTAGGGTTTGATTCAACCTGTTGTGGGCTGTGGGAGCTTTTGTGGTTGGTCGCCTGGGCTGCCACTTGTAAAAGGTTGGAAATTCGCTGGTGTAGAAAAACATATGCATCTACACCTTTGTACACGTCATAAAACTGGTTTGAACTCAGAATATTAGAAAACAGTCGGGTATTTTTGCATTCGTATGAAGCCTGTGGGCCTCTCAGTTAGCCCTCAGTGTTTCAGCTCGTCTGTGTGCGTCAGGCGAGTGGAATTCACTCTCCCTGTCTGAACGGATTTAAAGGGAGCACAAACTGCCTCCCCACAGGACGAGCACTCATTACGGGCCTTTATTAGATTTGAGAACAGCTCTTCACGGACTGTACCACAAGCATAAATATCGTTTGTTTCGTGCATATTTCACACAAGGTGGTGTGTTTGCACGTATCTTGCTAACTGTGGCGTGCAATCTTTTATGGAACTTTGGATCCAAGACTTTGTTTGTATGTAGCTTGTGTACTGTTGTGTGGTTCTCTAAAAGTGGTATCATCGAGTGTTGCGTGGTGTTTTTCTCTGAGCTTCCTAAGGAAATCTGAGCTCTACGTCTGGAGTTTGCTGAAGAGGGGGAGTCAGGGTTGAGCTGCAGTTCACTCAAACACACACAATTGCATGATGTGGGAGGCAGCAAGGGGTCACACACATACATACATACACATACATGTATGCACACACGTCCATGGGGGTGCTCACTAAAAAACACACGCTGACTTTTACTATCCTGGAAGATCCAGATCCAGTCTCTGCTGGCGGTCCACATTCCTGATCATATTTAATGACAAGTCTCAGTTTGTGCATATTATTCTTTTGTTTTTAGATTAGTTCCGTCATGAAAATGTATCAAATTGACAATATTTTATGTAAAAATGCATGTATGGAAAGTATCAGGACTAACAAAAAAGCTACATATGGAACACAGACAATGAGAACATTTCCGTAGAACTCCACCCGAGATATCTCTGCAGAAGTCTCCTCTTTCTTCCTCGTGTCAAATTTAACGCTGTGGATTTATGGCTTAAGCCCTCCATTTGACTCATCAGAGGTCGGTTTACCCAAACATCCCCCAGTGTTATTGGAAGTTAGATGTGGATTTTTAAGAGTTTTTCCGAGCTCCTTGTTCCATAAAAGGAGCAAAATTTATTATTTGTTGTATGGCAAAGATAAGTTTGTTTATATAAAGAACTAGCCTGCTCCTCCGCTGAGTATAATCCAGTTTTTGTGAGCCTTGGACATTACGCAATTCATGCTGTAATACTTTTGGAATAAGGCATGAACTTCCTCAAGAGGGGCATAGAACATGTATAAAGCAGTGTGTTTCCTTTATGCATTTCTCAAAGCGTTGTTTTATTGCTCTGGTAGATGAGAATTATGTCAAAGCCTGTTTCCCACTGCGACTGCCTCGAGCCTGGCTTTGTTTACTCAGTGCTATAAATGGACACTTTGGGTCTTTTTTAGCTTTTATTGCCAGACTTAAATAAATAGGGAATATGCAATGATACTTCATAATTACATGCATATAATTACAAATTAGTATAAGTGATGTAACCCTGTAGGAAAATAACCAAGGGTAAAAAACAGACTACAAGTGCAGATCAATTTTGTTTTAAGGAGTTTTGTAAACCTGAAAACAAAAATGTAATTAAAAATATTAAATTAAGGCACCTGCATTGTTACTAGGCATGTGTCAATAATCATTTAGATGCTATATCGTGATATTCAAAATGTACCATATTGTTCTTGTGGACACTTCAAAATGTTGTAAATATGCTTCATTTCATTTAGGAGGCAGCATAAGGACAGCTGTCTTCCAAAGTTCCTTATTTCGGCCAAATTTGAAGGCAGCATTGCATGGATCCTTCTCAGTGAAGGTATTTCCATAATTCTGTTTGATAGACGAGATTTCCATGAAAGTAAAAAAAAAAAAAAAAAAAACCCACGGTGGACAGAACTGCTCTGACTGAGGAATAATGATTTAGTAACAGCAATTTAACCGCAATATTAAGATAACATCTCAACCTGTGCTAAAAAGTCTTAATATTGGCACATGCCTAATTCTTTTCCCCTATTGCCCTATAATTTAGTCGTTGCCAATTCCCACCCGCTAGTGAGTCTCTCATATTGCACAACATCTACCAATCTGGAAGGGCTAAGCCTAACATGTGCTTCCTTTGAGACACGTGAAGCCACTGCATCTTTTTGAACTGCTGCTCCATGCAGTGTCACAGGACATCTAAACACGCTTGGAGGAGAACACTATTTTGTAGATATGAGCTAATAGATGCTCGTGATTGGCAAGTGTTACCACAGGGAGAGAGGAACGCCATCCTTCCCAGCCACAGAGCGGGGTCAGTTATGCTCTCTTTGACTCCCGGTCTCGAAGTGATGTATATATAGATTTTTTCTCTAAGCTGACAGAATTTAGGGGTTTTGCGACTTATTGTCTAGAAAGTACAGCCAACAGAATAACGATAGCATCGCATCATGGTTTCAGATTTGATTCCGTGCCTGTGCACTAGAAGCCCTGCATGCCTGATTGAACCTGAATAGAGAAGTCCATCGCGAACCTCTTCGTTCGATACTCTGCACAAGCATTTAGCTTCATTTTCTTATGAATATGGAAAACCTGTCCTAATATCAGGCAGACTTTGGGATGCCGGCTCTACTTCAATATTCTGCGGGTTCTGAAAAGGCCGTACTGGTTTTATATTATCTGGGCTCTGGAAACCCTGGTCTGAGCAAATTTTCTTTGGCTCCACGTGCCGTTTGTTTTGGAAAAGAATCATGGGTAAAGAGGTATGCGCCGCAATTCGATAGGCTTTGTGAGGTTCCACCCAGAACACTGGCTCAACACCGTGTGCTGAATAACACTCATCTGTGTTGGGTTTGAACTGCAGTGAGGGGAGAGAAAAAGCAGCATCGTGAACTCACCCATGC
Organism: Olivaichthys viedmensis; assembly: GCA_028565825.1. Classification (NCBI taxonomy): domain Eukaryota; kingdom Metazoa; phylum Chordata; class Actinopteri; order Siluriformes; family Diplomystidae; genus Olivaichthys; species Olivaichthys viedmensis. The sequence continues at coordinate 12,703,964 of JAOUQW010000021.1, forward strand.
CTCATTTAGGAGAGGGTCATAGTCAGATGTCTGAGCCCAGAACCAGTATCATGTGTTCCGAAAACAAGCGCTGAGAGAGTGGTCGCTCAGCTGTTTCAAATCTTAGTTTGGGTAGTTAACTGTCCACCAAAACCCATTGAGATTCATGCTTGTAGGATGGATTGTCTCCCTCAAAGAAAACAGCACAGACAAATATGCAATATAGCTGCTATCGAAAGCCAAGAACAAGATTCATTACGCATGTCCGTGCAAACTGCACTGGATTGACCTGATTGGGATTTGAGAGCCCTCAAATGATCCCCAGGAATGAAACTGTAGATGTAACCAAATTCCTGCTGCTTTTTTCTTTTTAGATTTGTGTCTCCTGGGTCTTGTTTTCAAAGAGGTTTCCAGTTTTCCAGTGTTTTATCAATTATAGCTGAGCTATAGGGTTTTATAATAGAAGTTTGACAGCTATGCCCCATATTCATTTAGCCTTTAGGAGATTTCCTTTGTCCCACAACTTGATATGTGTACCATAAGTGCTGAAAGCTGTCCAGCTGCAGAACGAAACTGCTGTATTTTCAAAGGAAACATTCAACAGGTGTTGGTGTTTCAGCTACTTTTGACTCTGCATTTGCATATTCATCGAAACACTTTGGATGGACTTGGCTGTCGTTTCTGCTCTCCTGTTGTGGGGTTTCAGGTAAAGGTAGTCCCCTGTCCTAACGTAACATGCTAACAAATTGATGTGGCTTCCTGGAGGAAAGAGGTGGAAGGAAGTTGCCAATAAATAGCTACAGCAGAGGTGAGAAGGTCCTGAACACCAGCAGAGTGAATCTCCATTGCAACTTTATTAATGTTAGTGCTCTTGCTGTTGACAAGACATATAGACGAGACATAGCCCAAGTTTCAATACCATTTTAAATAGGCCCCTGTCAACTTCCCTTCACCACTGGGAAGTGTGTAACAACTATGTCATATGAGTGGCCACTTGCAGCACAAAGGGTAGAGGGTATAACAGAGGGCATATGGACTTGCCCTCGTCAGCAAGAACAATGTTGTTGAATTGATTTCTAAGGCCATTTCTTTTAAACAATATACAGAGTCATATCGGCTTGCTACCTAGCTAGAGTGCTGACAAGGTGGCTTGTTAACTAGCTATCTTGCTAACTAGCAGGCAGAGTAAAGTATTGAAGTTATGTAAGCTATCACATACAGATGAAGGAGTTGGGTACATAAAACCCATAAAAATTGAAAACAGCTTCACCCACCCTTTTTTGCGGGTTCACAAAGGAAACTGCACCAGACCACAATATATTCTGGGAAAGTTCTGCTTCTAAAGTCTGATGTTGACTCGATCCCTTGGGTCTCCAAGGGGTCACCTAACAAACTATACTTTAACCCAAAAGATGGCGATGGGGATTCTCTAAAGAAAAAATGGTGAGAGGAAGCTAATGAGGGCATGTTAAAAACAATATTGGAACAAGGTCCTGGTCTCAGATCTGGAATTATTGTTTACTGAGTGTTTTTTTCTGCTTGACATGTTCCACAACGTGTTCTTTGTGAGCTGAATTGGGTGTTATAGAGTAGCAAAAACACTTAAAAAAAATAATAAAAATTTGGAATTATGGATCACTGGATCAAGAACATATTTGAAAACTAGTTTTATATACCTTTATTAGGAGGCAGTTTGCTTAGAAAATTGGAACCTTGGGGTGTAAACCTACATTACTGATAGACGTGTTGGAGTATTATTTCAAGCTGAAGCCATTGTTGCAGAGCTCCTTATTAAGGTTCTAAGTAGGGAAAGCGCTTTTGATGCCTGGAGATGCTTGCCAGAACACTACCTTTAAAGAGAGGCCCACTGTTTTTCTTTCCAAAAATCTCCAGCCATGACAAATCTGCAAGTGGATAGTGGGGATGCATTTGTGTAGCAGGTTTCTGAAAGCCAGGGATTTAGTCAAGAAGCAAAATTTTGCCTCCCTGAGAAACTTGCATGGTACAATGAGCAATGTCTTTTTTATTCTATTGTCATTTTTTATTGAGCTGTTTAGTGCAGTTTCTGTGACAGTGTTGCCCCTTGTTTACCCATTTGTGTTCAGTTACTATTCAGAATAAAGAGACATTTTCCGATTGACAATGGCTGAAATTTGTCATCATTAAATAAGCCATGGAAAAGTAAGATTCACAACATGGCCGTCACACACTTTTAAAAATACGTGTGAGCCTTCATGAGCATCTCAGCCCTAAAATGAATTGCAGCTTTTGTAAATGCCCTGTCTGTAGAGTGCCACACTCAATCAATCATAGTTAACAAACATTTATTGGCCCTCATGCTGAAACAGTTACAACACATTCCTAAAATGATGGGATGCCTTGTATGCTCACCAGAGGACTTGCACGTTTATGTTAAATAATGAGACAGTTCGAGGATCCACATTGTATATCTGCTTAGTAAAAGAGAGTCCTAGTCAGTGCAGGTCAGAGTGGAGAAGGCATGTATGGGGGATGTGTAAACACGACCCAGCATGAACGTCTACTGGAATGAAATGCAGTATCTTAAGGACACGCTCCATCATCCAGCCCAAACTTGGGCTCTTTAAAGAGCTTCTGATCTGATCAGAGCCTGATGCTCTGGAGCTTTTGGGTTTGGAAAGTGTAGTAGCTGTGTGGTCAGGATTTGGTCCTTGGTGTGGTTGGAGCTTTAATTTTTCCTTCATCTTTTTTGCATTTTTGTTATGCAAGTTGACACTATGATATAGAGCTTGATTTTGGAGCTGAAAGGCGATCCTACAAGCAATGGGGTGATTCTCAATGGAAAATCATAGTTCTTAGCATAAAGCTCAGCTTAATCTGTGTTTGGAAAACTGGTCCATTAGGACTGTATTAGGTTATTGATAGGTGAGGGGGTGCTATAAAGTGCAGGCAGCAGGTAGTTTGACAGTGACTGAGTTTTTATTGTGCAACAATAAATGGAATGGAGAGGAAATTAGATTCTAAATGCTTTGAGTTTGTTTTTTAAATACGCGGGAGTCTGAAAACTAGCCACTAGACAGCTACATTAGTTCTTCAAAATGTATAACGATACATGGCCCCGAAGTTCTCAAAGTAACAGAAAAAATACACAAAAAAAGGTTTTGGTATAGAAATTTACAGCAAGTACCCAGCTAGCTAAGAATGCTATCTGCTACTTAATGTTATGCTAGCTTTCCAATAGGCAATGAGCATAAGTTGCTAAATTTCTACAATGAACTGTTCACTTCAGAATGTCCCAGAAATGGTTAGATAATTAACTTGGCCAGTCACTTTTTGGCCCTGAAACTCCAAATTTGCTTTTATGTTTGGGTCATTGCCCTGTTCCAAGATGAAGTGCCGTCCAGTTTTGAGGCATTTCGTTGGATCCTAGTCATGCAGATGCTTCTGTTCAGTTCAGAATTCATCCTGCTGCTGTCATCTCCAGTCACATCATCAATAAAGACGAATGATCCAGTTTCACTGGCAGCAATACATGTCCATGTTTCATAGATGAGGTGGTTAGCTTTGGATCATGAGCAGTTCCTTTATTTCCATCCATACTTTCCTCTTTCCATCACTCTGGTGGTGGTTAATCTTAATCGCATCTGTCTATAAGGCTTTATCCTAGAACTCTGCCAGGTTTTAGATTCGAAGCACCACATAAGCCTCATCCTCTAGTTGTTTAACTGGATTATGTGCCTAGACTCTAAAAATTAGAAAGAACTCGTACAATCCCTCCCTATAAAGTGTTACCTTAAAAATATGTTTTTGAAAGACTTTTAACATACTGTGGTGATGTTATTTCATACAAGTATCTGGGTGTACAATGACCTTTGTGACCTTTGCAAAAAAACAACAACCTCTTTACAAATGTTAGTTGTTAACTGTTTAACTTTTAACTGTTTAGATGTCTCGACGTCCCTTCTTGTTTATTGACGAACTATTAGCTAAGCTGTTTAACTTAGTTGGATAGTTGTTCCTTTTATTGGTTAACTAGTGAACAGCCTACCTTTCTCTTCACTTTCTTGTTTATCAATCCAAGATGCAAGGATTTATTTTCAGAAGCAGTTGAAATGGAATGAAATAGCAAGCAACCACTTCCATTACAACGCTGTTGTTAAAGCCAGAACAACTTTCTGTCATGTTATAAAGGAAGGCTGGGCTTAAATTACCTCCTATAGAAATGTTCAGTTCTGTATCCTATACCCATATCCAACAAAAGTCTTTGGCCTTGAGCTTGTTAGCTTGCGGTAAACCCTCTGAGGTTACGATGGTGTATTTTCTCTTCAAAGTGGTCTTTGGTACATCTATGCCACATCCTGGGGAGATTTGTACAACAGTTTTTCTTTTGTTCTTGATTGAAATTATTCTTCCGTTATCCGTCAAGAAAATTCAGCCAAATTCGAATGAACAAGGCCGATGCGGCTGGATTTTGTTTGAGTTCATGCGAATGAAGTGAATGATACCGCACACTTAATCCTAACCTTAACTTTTGTAACTTTTCATATGAATTGAGTCGTGTAAATTGTTACCTATTTGCAAGCGCGAGTCCATGACTTTTTTTCCCCTACAATGGAAGTACTGTGTAAAGAATGACGTGATTCCTACATGGTTTACATAATAGAGATGTAAATACCCTGTGACCTCATAGTCCTTGTATCATTTTAGAGCCAAACCAAAAATGGCCATGGTCTACTCTTAGAAAGTAGCTCTTTGGATGTTCTTAACGGTTCTAGCCTCCTTAAGGGGTTTTACTTTGAACCTTTGTTGAAAGGAGTATAAAGTTCAGGGTCTACATAGAACATTTATGAGTTCCCCCAGAGGGACAAATCGAAGATCCCTTTAGGGTGGTAGATGGAACCATTTTTTATCTAAGACTGAATGTATGGAGGTCCTTTTGAACAGAACTTGGACACTTCTGTGGTCAACATGAACACCTTTGTCTCTGCCGTTACTTCCTGTACGGTGGAACATAGAAGAGAGAACAGGAAGTCGGTGGGCAGCTGGTTCCATTGTGCCCAAACGGATCCTGTGACGCCATCGCTTCCCTCCTGGAGGCCAGCATTGCACTGCACTGCATCATAAGCAGATTGCTATAGGATTATTTGGAGTTGTGACATGAAATGCGGGTGATAATCACTTCTAAAAAATCAAGTAATCGTTGAAAGTGACAGCTGAGGAGTGGCCACCAAGACATAGCTAATTGGTAGACTTTACATGGAATTCAATAAAACGAGAGAAGGACTGTTTAATAGGTTCATGGGCACTCATGTGTTCCAGAAAGGGGGAGGGTTAGCATGTAACCCGTAGCTTTTAACCACATTGAGTGCTGTAGATAGGCTCCAGCCTTTGGTTCACGACAATGTCTCTCAGTATGGACATGGATTGCATAGCCCAGCCTGTAGATTAGCCTTCCGTTCTAGAGATTACGTCTTAATAAGCCTTATAAGGTCCTTAAATAACGAGCTTGATGCTCATGCTTGTGCTGGCTTAATGAAGGCCTAACAGGAGTGCTTATGTTAACATATAAATGTAAACAACTCTTTGTATTTAGCTTAATACCTGAGATCCAAAAGCAGCTCTAATGATGTCCTAGATGTTTTGCATTATCACACACTTGTCATGGGACCTGTTATTATTATGTTATTTTTGCAACCCTCATTAAGGATCTTATAGTTTCAGCCAGCAGTGGAATGAATATTTAAACCATATGAGCTTCATAAACGCTTCGTCCATCCACATTTTCTTAATTTGCTAATGTGTGCAGTTAATCTGAGTGCGCAGGGCCTCAGATTGGAACACGGAGCGATCAGGCTTCAGACTGTTTCTCCAGATCCTTTCTGCTTTATACATCACAAGCAAGGCTCCCCTGAACCCGGGGAAGGGGGGAGAAGGGGCAAGGCGGGCTGGTTAAGGACACGGAAACCCCTTTCTTTTGCCTCCTTTACTGTGGCAAAGCCCTAGTTTATGGACCAGATGTTTGAATATTTCCTTTATGATGTTCTTGATTTAATAAAACAAATCCTGATCTTGAAGGAATGAGTCACTGCACAGTGAGGTTTGTCAGGGGACCTCTAATATTTACAGTGACACCATTACTGAATTTATTTTTTGGGATAATTAGCTAGAACATGGAAACTTCAAGGATTAGGTAGGGAGGGATTTCCTACCCTTGCAATATGCTGTAATGATCAAAATGACCAAAGAGAAGAAAACGAACAAACGAGTGTTTACTTTTCTACTCCATTCCAACCTACTTTCTAGCCCTGACTGCTTTGACACCTGATACAACATGCAGTGTTTTTCTAGTTTGACCAAAAATGCTACTGTGCTTTTGTATAATTCCAACTGGCCATACTAGGTTTAATTAACTGTTAGCAGCAGTAGCGTTTTTATAAACTATTCCTTAGTCAGCAGGTCTGGATTTTTTTTTTTTGCAAACCAGCTTGGAGAACACAATCTAGCTACTGTGCCTCCAAAGATTTACTGCTCTGTTGCCAGAGAATATAAAGAGTGCTTGATTTGTTTTGATGCATTCCCCTCGGTGATGATTGACTTTTACATTTTCAAGCACTTAACTTGGCCCATCGTAAACACATCTGACAGTGCGAGTGTTTGTATCGCTGACGTTGTCCGAGCATAGCGGAGCGAGATGTCTGTGAGTGATTTGTCCATGTGGGCCCGCTGATGGCTGGGCGAGAGCAGCTGCTCCCAAATGTATTAGAACAAACTGCGGCCCAGCTAGGAGACTTTCGCATGAGAAGCACAGAAGGCATTTTAATCAAAGCAAGATGCCCTTCTGGAAGCTGCACGGGGCATAGCAGTGGAGGCATGTGCAGGACTAGCGTCTTTGTCAGCCCCAAGCAGGTCTGTCAACAGCTCCAGATCCTGCCTCCATGCAAACTTTCACCTTGGAGTCCAAACGTTTTGTGTCAACTTTGCTTTTCGTGCACAGTAGCATTTGGATCATATCTGGATTCCTTGACTTGCCGTGCACAGGACATTGGATGCGAGTTAATCAAAATGCAGGGGTCTCGTGCTTTGGCCCCTAGCAGTGAAATGTGACAAGTTCTCCAGGTCTCACAGCGAGATCGGGTTACTGTCTGCTGCCAGATGTCAGAGCCTGTGTCGGCATGGGAGAGACGCACTTCACGACATCGCATCCGGCTTATTTTAGTCGAAAAATGGATGAGAAATACTGACGCACTTTCACAAGAGTTTATCATTGCAGAGTCAATGTGATTGCTTTGCAAGTCCTGATTTTAAGTGACGGGCATCTCTAGGTCAACAAGGGCAGAGCATACTGTTTCATTATTATTAGCCTTTTTTTTCACTTATTGGGCTCAACGTACTGCTTAGCCAGCTTGCTAGCGACCTTGGCTACTGGTTTTAATTACACAATAAATAGTTTACTTAAATTTAGCTAGCTTGATAGCGAACATCGCTAACTACTTACTTGACAGCTACTGCTGGAGAAGCTAGGTAGCTGACTAGCTAAATTATTATATTGCGTAATTCAAACCAGTATTTTATGCTAAGCAGTATGTCGAGCCGACAAAGTAAAAAAAAAGTCTAGTGGTGACGTCACATGATCAAGTTTGCGATTGGTTGATCAAATTTAACCTAAGCTCCGCCCTTGTTGACCTAAAGTTCTCTATTAAAAACTGAAAGCTTGGCTCTCTGATTGTGATTTTTCTCATAGAAACCTGAACAATGTCTACGTAAAAGTAAACAACATCAGCGTGAGTGTGTGTCCTCTAGTTCACCTGCAGTCTAAGCATTCAGGAGTCGGCTGAAAACATGGAAACTTGCTCTTACGCCACACATCTCACTTGCATCCTCCAAAAGGGAGGAGATTTTCTGCTCAGATTGCGTTTAAGAGTCCGAGTTAAAGATAAGCGTTGTTGTGCGTATTTCAGATCCATTATCCTTGGAACTCTCCTGAGATAAAACTGCTCAAAATGTGTTGGGTTTCTGTGGGAATTGTTCCAGGAATTTGGACAGGGTGAAGTGTCCTGCAGATGCATCCAAGTTACATCAATGTTGTTAGTATAAAAGGGGTTTGATAACTGGATGCTTTATCGGTGAAGCTGCTGGAGGAGTGTTAGATCTGAGTGTTCACAGGAGCCCCATATGAAACAGGCTAAATGGTAAAATGGCATTCCATGCATTCCCTCCTGCCATGTGAAGGAGCCATTAGTATGACCTCGGTTTCATTGCTTATCTTAATGACAGACGAGCTGGAATGGGTCACTCTGATATTCATCCATTCATGCTATGTGTGTGCCGATCATCAGCGAGACCATATATCATGATATTCAACATACACAGTATTATCGTAGTGGAAGCTTAAAGATATATAGGACTAGTTGATCTTCAGAAAAATTAACTGTGTAATTACTCAGAGTTATTAGGGGTTTTTTTCTCCTAGAACTGGCTTCTTTTAATCCCAAAGAATGCATGGGAGAGTGTGTTAGATGGGATGACAGCGGACTATGTGGTAAATCCTATAACACCTCCAAAATTCTCCTCTCTTAACTGGGATGGGGAAGCTCCGACATAAAGGCTTAAATGTCTCTTCTGATTTTATTAAGCTGAACCGTGAGCACCTGTGCTGCTCATGATGGATGCTTTCCCATAGGGGAATAGGATTTCCAAATCGTCAATTGGTGGCTGTTCGTTAATTAGTGATTAGTAACTGTTTAACCTCAGAATTCTGTTGAATTAAATGCTCAAGTCTGCCACAATGCAAACAAAAAACTTAGTGTCAAAACTCTATTAGCTTTACATCAAATGGTGACATGGTAGCCTATGATGTCCTGGAAAACCATGTGGAATGTATAACTGCATTTTGTAATTATATTTTTAGGAACCTATGGTAATAAAGGAAGTGAATTTCTTTCCCCAAAATATACCAGGGGGCTACCTCTAGGGCTAACTTTTTTGTCCGTCCCTCGGTGCTGCTATTTTGTCGTGAGCCAGAGAGCGAAGAGGTCGAACAGGTGAGCCATGCCAACTTGACATCACACGCAGCATTTTACATGAGCTATGTAGAGCTGGGAATGTGAAGCTTCATTTCTGCAGGACAGATTAAATGTGCTGCCACAAAAAGGCAGCTTATCAGTCTGCATGTAGGTTTACGCCTTGAAAGGGTGATGAGAAATTTATAAGAATAATGTTTCCTTTCTCCACCCTGCAATGGACGTAGATTACATGGAAGGGTTAAATGTTCCTCCAGGGCATGGAATCCAAAGGCGGGTGGTGTGTCTGAATTTATCATCATACCTGTCTGGATTTCCAATTTACAGCCCATAATGCACTGCAGACAAGCTTAGCAGAGGAAGGCAAAAACAGAGGCTTAAGGGAAAGTCTTTAGACTGGGATGCTTCTTTTTTCTTTTCAAGATCAGGCTGGCAAAGACCACAAATGGTCATCAGTATTAGAATTAGTTTGGTTTTCAGGTTATTCTTATTGGAATCCAGTTGTGAGGTCATAAGGTGGTAGACTTATTTTAGTTAATTACTAGCTTTGTTCATTAAAGTAATCAAAACCGTGCTTTGAAGACCATAATTATAAATTATTATAAGCAAATAATACATTTCTTGATTTTACAGTGCCACAAAAATGTCTTTAGACAACAGAAAAAAAAAACTGAAGCCGCTACACTTTTAGCCCCTAAAAAAGAATTCTATGAATATGCAAATTAGACACCCCCCCAATCATATACTCGCGCACCCCCTGATAAACTGGTGTTGTGTGGCCTGCATTTGGGACACATGAAACAAAATAGGCTATTATATTTTATAATGCAATAACACTTGCCTGTCACGTATTCAATGCTAACTCAGATTTTCCAATGAGTTGTTCAGTTCCTCCTGATTCTCAAAAGAATGCAGTACTCAACATATTCCCCTGAAATGATTTAATCATAAAAAACACATTTTATTAAAGTTTAAGGTGACTTCAAGTACTGTCCGCATGCTCAAATAGCATTAGAAGAGGCTGTCTTGTATAATGCTGTTTATTTCCTGTTAGCTGAGGCTCTCAGTCGGAAACTTGTTTTAACAGGTCAGACCTCTCCGTGTGTTTGAGGTCATTAGGTGGGTAGGGGGGCCAACAGTAAGCCTTGAGAAGATTTTCACAAATGGGCCAGAGGATTAGTGAATTCTTAATTTCCATTCCTTCTTTATGCTTCTTGGCAGCTCGATTCACCGGGGTGAGTTAAGGTGGCCGAATGCGAGAGCAACTCAACACAATAATTTTACAAAGATGCCGGAATGATTGTGTATTGCTCCAAATATGTCATCAGCTTTGATTCTTCAGACTCCTTCACATGACCTTGAATTGTTTTTAACTTCTGTTATTGTTTCCTAGACACCAGGGTGGACTAGCATGCTGAAAATAAAGGCGACTACACACTCCCTTGGGGTCGAACCTCCCAGTAATTGCATTTCAGGAGTTCCTTTAGAAGCTGTGGCCTGCTTGTGCTTACATAAAGCGTAGTCTTCTAGCGTGTGAGGGGGCCCACATCCACTCTCCTCCAGTTCCAGTGGTGACAATAAAAGTGTAACTGGGTTACACTTAAGCTTTGTCTGCCAACTTCAGTCAGTATTCACAGCATGTTGTCCCACAAAATGGCTACGATACACACCTCGTAATACTGCAGCGGCGTGCCGCCTTACACTCGAAACTATATGATAGGAGTCTTTCTGTTCCAGATTTCTAAGGCTGTGCGGTTTTGGCTGTCATTTTGTCAGTGCCTTTTTGACAGGCACTAAGCCTGTATGCTTGTATATCTGTATTTAACATCTCATGTCTTGTTCTGGCTTTTACATTTAGACATGATGGTCTTATCTCTAGTCCCATTTAAAATGTATTAAACAGTCCACCGGACTGGACTTGCCTTGCATGACTGCTGTTTTTATGGAGATGTGGTTTCCATATGGGGACACTCGGTGGCACTGAACTGAAAACCCAGCCACCAATGTGCCAGCGTGCCACATGATGGGAAACACTACTCATTGGGAGAAACAAGCTTTCGCTCTAAATCCGGCCGCTTTTCGCTTTTATTATTATAACTGTTGGGGACAAAAAACATCTGCCACAGAGAACACTATTGTGGCTATGTGCATGGAAATAGCAGTCTAACTGCTTGAGATCCACCTCTGTGTAAGCACGGTATGGGCCAAAAGTCTGTGTTACCAAGAACCGACACAAAACATAACTCAGTTATTACTTATTTAACACTTAACTGAGATTGATTGATTTTTTAGCTGTTTGAAAAATACATGTATGAAAATGAAATGTATCTGAATATTCCATTAACCCATCATTTGCTTAATTTTTTTTAAATTGTTGACATCATACATTTAGTTCCAATAGTAACATATTTACGCTCCTAACACTCAACTTGACTCAGTAGTGCATTATCTTGCCTACTGCTTTCAGTGAATCAAACACACTTTTTTGATTTATAATTAAAGTTTAATGATATAATCTTGCTTAAGAAATAGAAATTTAAAACTGTTTTTTCATAACGGATTAAATAAAAACGGTTCTTGGTATTGGACCCGACTGTAAATAGATCCCATGCAGTTTAAGTATCAAAAGGTTTCATTCCCACAAAACACACTGGAAAGCAGTGTGTATTGTGGGGGTAAAAGAAAAAAGGCAGGTGAAGCCTGGGTCCAGCTGGAGAGATGAGTGGAGTGGACAGGCCAGACAGGCTAAGGAAACGTAGTGCCTGTCCTGGGAGATTAATGTTGGTGTGTATGGCTTCCGTACAGCCCACAGCAAACTGGTGGCATTTCCTGAAACACACACTGAGTCTCAGCCATTAGTACACGACAAGGACCAGCAAGTTGTAGGTGAGGACAGCTAATAGATTTACTGAGGAAATGACTCAAGAAGAAAAGAGCCAAGATTAGCTTGAATTATTATTATTTCAACAACTTGTCTCTTGTACGTAATAAATTTCAGTGTTGGGCTGAAACTCTCGATCCCACTCTTTTACTCCATCATGATGGTAGGGAGGGGTCTAGGTCTTATATGTTGGGGAGTAACTAGGTGTTAAGGAGCCTGACAGCCTAGGGGAAGAAGCTGTTACAAAGTCTGACACCAACGGCCCAGATGCTCTAGGACCTTTTGCCAGATGGCCGAGGAGTAAAATATCTTAGAGGTGTGGAAAGAGTCATCCACAATGCTGTTAGCCTTACTACAAACACTGCCTTATGGTTGAGGTGTTTGTAGTGAATGTCATCGATGGAGCGGAGAGAGACCCCGATGATGTTCCTAGCCATTTTCATTAACCACGGCACATTCTTGTGGTCTGACCTGTTGCAAATCTCCATAACGGACAGTGATACAGGTGGTCAGGAGGCTCTCTTAGAAACAAAAGGGTGCTTTGGTTTGTCCCTCTGGGAGAACCCTTAGAGTCGTAAATGTAGAAACCTACAACAGAGGGTTTCCCTTTCCCGTTCCAAGTAGAATCCCTTAAAGAAGCTAGAACCCTCAATCATCCAAAGAACTCGAGGAACCCTTTTTTCTAAGAGTGTAAGGGAAGAGGTTTGTACTTTTAGTCACTGTAGGAAATGGAGACGCATTACATCGAGGTGGTGTTGAGGTGACGTCCTCCACTATATGCACAACTATATATGCTCTTAGAGTTTTTCTAACATTTGCTGTGAATAGACAGAGTACCTGGTCATTGGAAACAGGGGAGGTGTTCCTCCCAGGCTTGTTGTTCTGTGTTTCAAGACCCAATGTAGAAGTCATTCAGCACATCAGAGAGAGAGGCATTACTGTCACAGACATGTGGTGTTATTTTGTACTCCGTGATGGCCTGATACCCTGCCACTTATGGCATTTGTTTTTGATATCCAGAATGTGGCCAGGGAGGGTGCGCTTTGCCTTTGAGAGCCAGGGACAGGTTGCTTTTTAACCCATTGGGTTTTCAGCATTGCATGCACCTTCATGGTCAGCGCTGGTTTTGGTCGGTGCGTAAGATGATGGTCTTGTAGACAGTAACGTTATCTATGCACTTGCTGATATAGCCAGTCAAAGATGCTGTATACTCTTTCGAGCTGCTATCCATGGTAGCTGACTTCCTGAACATAATCTACTGTATCTGCCTCTATGTATGTCTCTCTCACTTTTTCTATCTCCCTATAAATTTTTTGCCCCTCCTCTGTCTCTCTCCTCAGACTCGGACGTGAGCATGCGCACTCTGAGCACGCCCAGTCCTGCTCTTATCCTCCCTCGCTCTTCGCCCGCCCTTTTCAATGGCTCCTCATTGTCCTTTGCTCCTGAGACCGTCGGTCTCACTTACCCTCAACGCGGCATGTGCCAATCCAAAGACCATCAGCAAGGGGCTCCCATCGACATGCTGCCTGACCACGCCTTTCTACAGATCTTTGCCCATCTGCCCACCAACCAGCTGTGCCGCTGCGCCCGCGTGTGCCGCCGATGGTATAACCTGGTGTGGGACCCACGGCTCTGGAGGACAGTGCGTCTGACGGGTGATGTGGCACATGTGGACCGGGCGCTGCGGGTGCTTACACGTCGTCTGTGCCAGGATACACCCAACGTGTGTTTAACCGTGGAGATGGTGGTGTTGAGTGGCTGCCGCAGACTTACCGATCGCGGCCTCTACACATTGGCACAATGCTGCCCTGAGCTGCGGCGCCTCGACCTGGCCGGCTGCTACAACGTGTCCAATGAGGCAGTGTTCGAGGTGGTCTCGCGATGCCCTAACCTGGAGCACCTGGATGTCTCAGGTAAATGCCTCACATATGTTGTAAGGTTCAGTTGTGCTGTTTTTTGTGTCTTAGTGTCTTGTATTTCCTGCGTTACATTTGTCTTGGGTTGCTTGTATTATTACTCATGAGCTTCCTTGGGCTTTAAAATGGCACGATATAAATTGCCCAGTGTGTTGGGGAGAGTCTCATAAACTGCAATGTCCTCTGTGTCTGAGCTTGTACCAGTGAACATATCCATCAAAACACACATCACACACACTCTTGGGACTCATTTGATGTGTCTATGGTCTTTCTGTGGCAAGAAATGACATGTTCTAAGAGGTTGGGGATTTACAGATGTCTGAGTGAAAACTTAGAGGAAAGCGACTTGCACTGTAAAAAAAGCAGTGTATGTGGATAATGAGCTTCCCACAGAGACAGAGCAACCAAAACCTAAAGATGAAAGTTGTAGCTGTCTAAAATGATATAAAGCTGTGCCTATAAGTTTCATCCTCACATAGAAATTTATAATGGAAAACAATAGAGTAAAAACATTAATTGGCCAGTTATTTAAAATTCCTTAAGCCCACTCTTAACTGTATTTGAAATGCTTGAACCTGATAAGCCAGGTTCAAGCATGTAAAATCATGTAATATTTCACAAGCATACTGACCCGCTGCAACCCTGCGAGTGTTTTTACTTGTTCTTTAGACTGTTTGTGCGAGTCAGAGACACCATAATACTTTCAGTAGAAAATACAACTCGGCCCAAACACAGTCAGGCCCAAATATCGGCCAAATAATGGTAACGGTAATGGTAACATAGCCAAATGCAGTTTCATCACCAGCCGCAGCGTGAATTGTCACACAGTTTTCTTTGATGAGCCTTATTTTGTCTTTTGACAAAAATTCTCTTTACAATTTAGTCTTTAATCATGTCATATTGATTAATTTTAGTCCATTTGACTGACTAAAATGGCATACTTTTTGTACACGTTTGTCAAAAAGAAAAAACAGCCCAAACCAACTAAACAGTTTTAAACACAAAATGTATGAACACAATGCCGCTGCACACAGAAAAATAAGGTTTCCTTGAGTGTCTAGGTTTTCATGCAGCCTGCCCTCAAACTGTCCATTCAACACAGGAATACATATGAAACACACAACATGTGAGAAACAGCCTCTGTGAAGTCGGTATGTGGCCAGTAAATGAAGCAAAGTACCAATGTCCTGATTGCACAAAAACAGTCTGCAGTTGACCTGCACGCTACTAATTTGCACAAACACTGCTTGACCCAAATACTACTGGAGTTTGGTTGTTGCTTGATCCAAATACTACCTGGCCAAAATACAGCCCAAATCAAATATTATCTAGACCAAATACGGCCCGAATCAAACATTACCAGGCCCAATCACTGCTTCACTTTGCATGGCCAAAACATTGCCTGCTACAAGCATATGTTGTACTAAACACTACTCAAAATTTAGCTTGACCCAAACACAGCCTAAGCCAAGCGCTGCCTAACCCAAACAGTCTGACCCAAACCTTGCTTAGTTTAAAAACAACAAAGCCTACACACAGTCAAACACAGTCTGGTCCAATCAGACCACTGCGGCTGTTTCTGCTCCATTCACTGCTCATCATGTAAGACAGCTGTGGGGGTCATTTTTACTGATAGATTATTCTGAAATGTCCGTGACTTCCTCTTGGAGCTGGGAAATAAATTAATAGATCTGGCTTTCTGTCCAGCATGCTTCACTTTCCAAGAGGAAAATAAGCCCATGCGCGACCATGACCTCTGCCCTCAAGGTGCTTTGGGATAGTCTGCTCTGCTCGTTAAGAGAATGACTAATTGAAAAATTTCTCACATGAATGATTTTATGATTAAGAGAAGATTAAAACTAGTTTGGAGTCGCTGGTTCTTTTTTTTTTTTTTTCACCAACATGGTTATTGGCTGCACTATGCAGAAACACTGTCAGATTTGTCTCTTCTAACTTCTTATGTATTGTCACCACGGCATGCTTCGGATAAACACACAATCTTCCAGACCATTCATCTTTCTTTTGCAACCTTGAAACAATATCTGATACCCCAGAGGACTCTAAAGATGGAACAATTTGCAATCCCTGTCTAGTGAGAAATTCAAAAAAAATCTTCCTCCTCCTAGCCCTTTCCTGGTGTTTTATTTCAGACTTCCTGCACTTCCTGTTGGAGTGCGTTGTCAGAGAGGAACAAGCAGCGTCATTTCTAGAAGTTCATGCTTTCCTAGAGTGTAGTAATCCAACATGGCGCCCTCAGCTGATAGATGTTGTTTTTGCATCCTAACCCTGGCTGAGAGACCCCCACCCCAACCTACAAGAAATAACTCCTTGCAGATGTTTCTCCAACGTTAAAGTCACCTCCCTTTGCTTCTTTCATAAAAGAGGACACTTTAACATTGAGTTAACCCTTAGTGAGCATGGTGTAATACATTCCTCAATGAAGACAGATTAAAGTAACACACTGCAGCATTTCATATGGTAAATTAGAATGTAAGGATGCAGAGGTGGCTGCTGACTCAGAACGCATGTATTACATTATGGATTTCCTACAATAGCCTCTAGTGACTTGTGTAAGGATCGACTCGAATAGAAACATCTGGAATATTCTTGCCTGATTATAAAAGCTAATTCAAACCTCATCAAACCCAGATTGCAGCAGAGTTGGGATATATCTGTTTCCTTCTTGACAAACCCTATCTGACAAAGAGTGTTTATAAATTAGTTTGTTATTATTATTCCCACCTGAAAGTAATACTTCACCCAAAAAAAAGCTAAGATGAATATCAATTAATCAGAATGATC
Source organism: Olivaichthys viedmensis (assembly GCA_028565825.1). Lineage (NCBI taxonomy): Eukaryota > Metazoa > Chordata > Actinopteri > Siluriformes > Diplomystidae > Olivaichthys > Olivaichthys viedmensis. Next base: position 12,720,541 of record JAOUQW010000021.1, read on the forward strand.
TCGATGTAAAATGCTTACTGGCCAGGTTAGCATTTTTGGGTGAAGTATTTTTTTTTAATGCTTATGCTCTGTTCAGGTCAAAATGATCCATTCAAATTTTTTACTAAAGGTGGAACAATACAAAAAATGATTTTTCCAACGAGTCATTATGTGCTTGGCTGACTTTCTTTAGACAACACGAAAAATCGTTTTATTACAGAGATTTCCATAATTTAAATGAAAATAAGATATATTTGGTACCCTAAAGTATCAAAAGAAATAGCCTGGGTCAATGGGACATCTATTGCTATGTAGTTACCAGCTTGAGGATAAAGGAATAGTTTCATAAATTTACAAAGCTTTCCACTTACCTCAAATGTAGTGGATCAGCTAAGACATGTTTGGTTTTCCGACGTTTGCGTCTTTAGTTGTAGCTATGTAGCTAACAACTAATCCTTTTATTGAAGACTGATCCGAATGATTCTTTGTCTCATCCTCATATATGCAGGATGCTCGAAGGTGACGTGCATCAGTCTGACGCGGGAAGCATCCATCAAACTCTCTCCTCTGCATGGCCAGCAGATCTCCATCCGCTACTTGGACATGAGCGATTGCTTTGCGCTGGAGGACGAAGGCCTGCACATCATCGCGGCTCACTGCACACAGCTCACGCACCTCTACCTGCGCCGCTGCGTGCGCCTCACCGACGAGGGCCTGCGCTTCCTCGTCATCTACTGCCCGGTGGTGCGCGAGCTGAGCGTAAGTGACTGCCGCTTCGTCAGCGACTTCGGCCTGCGCGAGATCGCCAAGCTGGAGGGCCACCTGCGCTACCTGAGCGTAGCGCACTGCGGCCGTATCACCGACGTAGGCATGCGCTACATCGCTAAGTACTGCTCCAGGCTGCGCTACCTGAACGCCCGAGGCTGCGAGGGCCTCACGGACCACGGCATCGAGCACTTGGCCAAGAGCTGCCCCAAGCTCAAGAGCCTGGACATCGGCAAGTGCCCGCTGGTGTCGGACGCCGGGCTGGAAGTACTCGCGCTCAACTGCTTCAACTTAAAGCGCCTGAGCCTGAAGGCGTGCGAGAGCATCACAGGCCGTGGGCTGCAGGTGGTGGCAGCCAACTGCTTTGACCTGCAGCTGCTTAATGTGCAGGACTGCGACGTGCCACTCGATGCCCTGCGCTTCGTCAAGCGCCACTGCAAGCGCTGCATCATCGAACACACCAACCCGGCCTTTTTCTGAAAGCTACATTGCGATACATGGGTTGAAATAGAGTCTGATACACAAGAACAGCTGTTTTTATTGGTGTACTTCCATTAAAAGTGTCCATTTGGCTACATTAAATAAAAGCTATGATGACCATCTCCACCTTTGGGTGACGTATTCCAGTACATAAGGTCTGTATACACTAAGGTGACAATGCAATTCTCATGACAATGTATTAAAAATATATTTACGATTATGTGCCAAATCATTAGAATG